>JADLZN010009128.1:0-231339 GCA_018155175.1 Sinocyclocheilus anophthalmus | reverse complement strand
GGGTTCTGGTCATCCCAAACTTCTTCCATTTAAGGATTATGGAGGCCGCTGTGCTCTTAGGAATCTTAAGTGCAGCAGAATTTTTTTTTTTTGTAACCTTGGCCAGATCTGTGCTTGCCACAATTCTGTCTCTGAGCTCTTTGGGCAGTTCCTTTGACCTCATGATTCTCATTAGCTCTGACATGCACTGTGAGCTGTAAGGTCTTATATAGCCAGGTGTGTAGCTTTCCTAATCAAGTCCAATCAGTAAAATCAAACACAACTGGACTCAAATGAAGGAGTAGAACCATCTCAAGGATTATCAGAAGAAATAGACAGCACCTGAGTAAATATATGAGTGTCACAGCAAAAGGTCTAAATACTTAGGACCATGTGATATTTCAGTTTTTCTTGTTTAATAAATCTGCAAAAAATGTCAACAATTTTGTGTTTTTCTGTTAATATGGGGTGCTTTGTGTACATTAATGAGGGGAAAAAATAACTTAAATTATTTTAGCAAGTGGCTGCAATATAACAAATAGTGAAAATTTTAAGGGGGTCTGAATACTTTCCGTACCACCTGTATATTACAAAGTAGAAATACAAATTATTTCTTTATTTAAAAAATCATACTGACCCCAATAGCTAGAGTTATATATTATTTATCAGTTGGCATATCCTTCCTCATGCCCCTTTACTTTTCTCAGTTGTCTCCAGAACGGCACAGCGGCTCAGAGCCCCAAAAAACCTCCCACCAAGGACCCCCTTGCAGATCTGAACATCAAGGACTTCTTATAATTTTCTAGGTATAGTTATATTTCTAGTGGCTACTCAGATGAGGCACTAAATCACAAAGTACCGTGACATTTTCTCTGTGCTCTGTTTGCAGTATTTGTTTTCTCAAAGACTGAGCTCCAGTGAGAGAAGTCTGCTGTCTGTTTACACCCCTAGACACCTGAGGAGCTGGAGCTAGATATCCACTGATCCCGCCCCCAACCCAAACCCCGCCCACACTGACCCACCCAGCCTTCCTGTGTCATGTTGTAGCACAAACTGTGAACTGAATCATAGAGAAAACAAGCCGAAAAATGAAGATGTGCATATTTCGATGTTATCCTTTGTTTTGAACGAAACAGAATAAAATTATTTAAAAAACACACACAAATGAAAATTAACAATTTAAAAAAGATACGTATGTATGTCTTTTCCAGTGTCTGAAATGAATGATGTGTGTATGTGGATCCCCTCAACTTCTCATTCCTCTAGGACTTCCCTTTTGGGGTCAGAGGTCCTAAACATGTTGTTGAAGCGCTTTCTGTTGTATGTTAGTTTTGGAGCAGTGTGCAATGTATCATGATTTGCAGAAGGTACTCTGTGTATATAAAACCACATGCGATGCGTTTTGATTTTGAAATGTGCAGTGATCACGTTTATTCAATGAAGTCAAAGCCACAAATAAATCAATGTATGGAAACACTGTACATATGTCGAAATATTGGAAATGTCATATCACCGTTATTGGGAAAAAATTATATTGCGAACATATTGATTATTGAATATTGTCCAAGCAATTTCTTGTTTCTTACATGTGACACCACAAATACACACTTCCTTTTTTATTAATCCTCTTTTTCTCAACATGCAAGGTCCTTCAACCTAAATCCATCAACCTAAATTCCTAACTTTTGCCCTCTCACTCACTCAATCCTTCCAACCCAAAAGTTGCTCACCCAGCCACAAGGATGCGAGGAATCTCTCCAGCGAAGGCCTCGGCCATCTCTCTGCTGCCCACGTTGGCGATGCAGTGCAGAGCCAGACACATGAAGGTGGGGTTTCGGCTAGACAGGTCGTTCTTGATGGCATTGTTAATCAGCCTGATCAGTTCACTGTTACTGTTCACCAGCACAGAGATGAACAGATATCCCTGGAGCACAGAAAAAGAGGCAGGAACAAAAGAAAGCTGATGGTTACGCTTTATGTTTTGCACACACACTAAGGCCAAATTACGGTAATGTACGGTAAAGCTGAAATGAAGACAGCATCACTGAAGAACTGTCATCTTCAAACAGGCTCAGAGCGGCAGCCCTGCAAGCTCTTTGGATAAGCACTAAACCACGAGGGAGAGATTTTCCCCCTCGCTGAGCTAATGTGCCTCCCTCACTGCTGCAAGGGTAGAAGCTCTCTTGAATTGCTTCTTTTCCACTCTCACTGCATCATGATGTTGTACGTGCTTTTAAAGTCTGGAGGTTTGGAGGAATGTGTCTTGCAAAACGATCAGAATCATCTGAATTATACTATAATCAGCTAGCAAAATTCAATCATTAGCTCCATTCAGTGTATCGAAACTCCATTATTACAGTTACTGAATTTAACAAGAATACAATCTTCACTCTGGTAGCCTTTGCTTAGAATTTCACAAAAACGCTGATTGCCTGTTCCCGGATGACTTTTACTTTTTATTTTATTTTTATTTTCTCTGCCATGTATCGGTACATAACTATATTGTAAATTATAGTGCCTTTTGCTTATTAGTCTGTTTGTTTGTTGGTGTTACTGTATTTGTTCGTTATATATAAAAAAATAAATAACAGAAGGGAAAAAAAAAACTTCTGCAGCAAAATTCAGCATCCAAGACATAGTATATCATATATCAGAAGAGCAGCGGAATTTTCCGGCTAATGGTTGCGTTGAAACTGTTAGCTGTAGGCTGTGACTCACTGTTTAGTTTGAGAGACCAAATCTTACCACACAGCAGGCCGTTCAGTGACCTAAATCACATTTCTAATGTGCTTATAAGTCTCCTTTTAACAATCACAGAAAACTGTAAGATGCCGTTTAGAGTTCTATATAAGGAAATTGGTATTCATTTGAGTGAAGAAACTTTGAATATTTGGGCTGGGCTCACATGAAACTGAATATTGTATTGAATGTATTTGACCCGTATGGGAGGAGTAGGTCAAAACATGATGACATCACCTCATTCTTCAGCAATATACTATAACGTCTTGCAGTGAAAAGGACTTTAACAAAGGCTAACAAGACGCATTACTTCGTCTTATTTCTAGTTTATGTCAGTGTTTAAAATTGCAACAGGAAACAAAAGATCTGGTGTGCTCTACAACCCTTCCACAATTCATCAGCACTATGTAAATGCCATGTGCAGCATTATCCAAGAACAAATGCTAAGGCCATGTGGAGTTTAGTGACAACACATGTTGTCGTCTAGTTTGCATTGTAAATGTTATTTTAATGCTTTTCCTTTTCAAGCAAAAAGATAAGATGACTCAAAATGGCCCTCAGTTTGTTGTCCTTTTAGAACCGAAACATGCTCAGATTGACCAGATTCTGCCCTGCTTCTGTCAGTGTTACCCTGTGGAGAGCTGCGTGGCTGATGGGAGTGTGGCTGCTAGAGTGGGTGTTTGATCAGCAGGAGATAATTAGACCTCATGGTAGGTCTACATGGCATGGAGTGCCACTAAGCCTCTTTGACAAGCTAAAAGCACATCTGTTGCTCACTCTCACTAGCTAGGGCCATGCTCATCAGATGTTCACATCTATAAAAGACAACTTTCACAAGGGTAAAACTGCAGAGTAATAAAATTCAGATACTTTTGTTACACTGCTGTTCAACTGTAGTTTGGGGTCGGTAAATTTTGAAATAAGTGTCTTTATTCTCAACTAAGCTGCATTTATTTGATTAAAAATGCAATAATATTATAATTTACAAAAGTAATTATTCTGTGAAGCCAAAGCGAATTTCAGAGTTCATTCCTCCAGTCTTCAGTGTCACATGATCCTGCAGAAATCATTCTAATATGCTGATTTGCTCAAGAAACATTTCTAATTATCAATGTTGAAAACAGCTGTGCTGCTATATATTTTTGTGGAAACCAGGTTTTCATGATTCTTTGATGAATAGAAAGTTCTAAAGAACAGCATTTACATAAATCAGAAAACTTATAACATTATAAATATCTTAACTGTCACTTTCGATGAATTTAATGCATCCTTACTAAATATTAATTTCTTTTTTTTTAAATTCCCCAAAATAGTTTATATTGGTAGTTACACCTCAGAAGCTGTTAACACTGCACACTGGATCTGTTTGTTCCAACAGTGTAATGTAGTCAATATCCTGCATATCATTTGCACAAGTAATGATTTACATGTCTCTATGCAGACAAACGAGAGTATCTCTCATTGAAAGAAGAGAAAACTGAAAACATTTAGTCTTTGCTGAGGTTCATTCATGATATCTTGCCATGGCGCTGAACTCATGAGGAGAGTCAGATAGCATAAGCATGTAAGAGGCATTACAAACTATTATATTTTCTTGTATATGCGGTGCTCGAAACTGCACACTTTGACTTATTCACTAGTAAATGCATTGTGAATGCCACATGAATGCCAGGATAAATGAATGAATTCAGACACTACTGCACTTTGTGTACCTTATAATCCTGATATGCAACTATTTCCTGTACAGTTGTCATATTTTGCATCATTTCCTTATACATTTGGTCCACTTCACTGGCCAAACAGTGTAATTAATCTGCCTGTGAGCGGCAGTAAAGTGTGCAATAACTTACCTAGAAAAATACAAAGCTGCAACCCTCAAAGTTCACCAGTGTTTAACTTCCCAAAAAAAACAAAGAAAGACAAACAAAATTTCAAACACCTGTAACAACAAACACTCCTTCAAGATTTGAGAGGGTGGATTTGCAGCAAACTGTAGATCGAATGCTTTGTTCCGAAACAGGGATTAAATTATTACAATGTTGCTTTTTATTATTGGTACGGTTCGCTTTCACACGACAATGTTTCTAAACGGACCAAATTTGTTAATACAAGTCACGCGCGAGTAAACTGTTGTCCCATTGGTCAAAGTTCCACGGTTTATTTTCCAGAATTCCGCTCATAGCTGTCACGGCTGTAACTCGTCAGGATGGAACGACACCCGTTTTTTTTTTTTTTTGTAAGAACTGTCCTTAATTTAATTATCAATTTGAGCAGGAGTCAAGGATTCATCTGGAAAACAATTGTTTCAAAATGCATTACTAGGAGAAGAGCAATACAGACGGCATATAATGAAAAGAAAAGTGGATTTTTTATTTGAGAATGGCGACGAAGACGTTGGCTCACCCCCGACATTCAAGATTTATTTTGAGTATAGCAAAACAACCACAGCTAATGCTTTCACGGAAACTATGACATAATAAAGGGGTACCAATTATACAGGGGTATAGCCTGGTTCGTTGGTCCGTTTGATCGGATTGCTTTCTCTCTACAACCGAACCGCTCCAGAGTTCGGTTTCAATCGAGCCGAGACCACCTCGTACAGGCGATCTCGGACTGATTGTTTTGGCGCGGATCCAGGCGCGATTGCCGTGTTCACATATGCCCAACACGAACCGAGCTAAGGGGGGAAACGCGCCAGGTTCCGAAAACAACGAGCCAGGTGTGAAAGCACCCTAATATACACATCCACACACAGTAGGATATTTGAGATGGTTTTACTCACAATCTGTTTCTCAGTGTATTTGTTGGAGCTGAGCAGGTTGACAGCCTCCATGTGGCCGAAGTCAATGTCATGGCCCAAAAGGAAGATGAAGAGCAGCTTGCACACATACTTCTTCTTGCTGTATCCATCCAAAGCCTTGTCTCCTTTAAATTTTGAGCGGATGTTGGCCAACTCTTTATTTATGCGTTTGATCTCGGCCTCCTTACTCTTACCTGAAGAGAAAAACAAAAAACAGGGAGCCTCAGACAACAGGATTTCAATTGACACTGCAGAACAATTGGTTATCACTGGGTGATTTGAACAAATCAGGAGACAACACGAGCTGACAAAATGCCCGGCTGCTGTTGATAACTTGCCTCAAATGGACATAACTATTTGCATTTACCACAGTACAGCTTAGACAGCATAACCGTGCTATGAGCTCTTTAGGCATGAAAAATATGCATATTTCCATGCCATTATTTTCACATTCAATTATTCTTGTATAAAACTGTATTTAAAAAGTTATAAATCAAAATGCTTAATGCATCTTTAAAAATCTATAAATAAGTTTCAAGGATGTTCATAATCAGTATTACGGCTGTGTGATATGGGAAAAAAAAACTATTGCGATTTCTTTGATCAATTTTGCGATTTAGATTTTAATCACGATTCTGACACATACAGACATGCTTTACAGTCATAAATGCACTCAGTGTGAATTTGAAACATATTTCCAAAAAAAAACCAATTAGAGCTTTATCAAAAAGCTGTAAAATGTCTCTAGAACAGACATAAGGCAAAAAAATCACTAAGTAAAGGTGTATTTTATGTTTTTGTAACAAATGTCTCTAGAATAGACATGGCAGAAAAAAAAAATCCCGTGTCCAGGGATTTTTTTTTGCCATGCATTGGTCATAGAGCTCTTTGTGGCGTTTCAGATGTTGAACTAGATTTGTTGTGCCAAGTTCACACGTACTCCGTCTGCAGTGCGTATACAGTATGTGCATGTTGTTTACCTACCAATTTTAGGGGGACGCGGGTTGTGTGGTAGTGCTCGTACTGAAACGCTCGTGACGCTTCCGGTGATATTAACCTCTGCCTCTCACTAATGAGGACATAAATACATGAACAACATCTCCAGAACTGCTCTGAGAGTCACTTCATGAGCATTTGACCGTTTCATTTGAGTAAAACTATCATCATGTCATACACACATAGAAATGTAATGGTATTCACGGCAACCTGTCAAAATAAAAGTTTGGTTTACATGAGGGCCTTGGCGATATATTCCTATGTTGGTAAGATGGTGACGTAACAGGACTGCTACTCACTACTACTAAAATTATTAAACCTTATTTTTAAGGAATAAGCATACAATTTTTCTTCAATGTTTTAATTGTAATATAAATGACCTTTATTTTCCAAAAAAATTTAATTTGTTTAATTTTCATTAATTAAAAGATAGATTAAATGAATGTTTTATGCCTTTAAAAAAATGTAAATACACAACACAGAATTTCTGAGCAAAAAAATCTTAAGGCTATTGTAAGAATAAATTAAAATTGTTTTATGCTTTCAAATAATTAGACATTCTAAAACAGAATTTGGTTACAATAAACATAAGGTGAACAATAAAACATTTAATAGGGCGCCATAAACATTAATATTTGTTAACTGTATAAATTGATGTAAATGGTTTAAGTTTCAGTATTTTAATAATTAGACATGCTTTTTGATTAATAAAATTTAATTTAACCATTTAAAAAGGAGTCCAGAAAAAAAAACGGAATCTACCCCCCAAAGCCGTAAACCTAGGGGAAACACTGCATATGCACTTTTCAAGAAGGGATCTGATGACATCCTCGTAACTGCTGACACATGAGATAATGCTAGACGGAAAATAAAACCAAATGTAAAAAAAAAGAAAGAAAAAAAAACGGGCTTGCGTTATTTGAAAACAGTTTGCATACAAGACTATTATATTGGGAAATATAGTTCTGTTGCTGCTCTGTCTTTTTTGATACTATTAGAAGAAAAATCCAGTATTCTGAGTCATTACCGGTTGTTCCTATATCATGTTACACAAAAAATTATATTTCCTAGCACAAGTCAAAATAACTTGACCATGCGCGGGGGGGGGGGTATGCTTTTACTGGTGTTGTAGTTTATGATCCAATTAGGCATAATGAATTAACTCCGTAGCAAATTAATTGCTGATGAAGCTCAAAAAATGTAATTTGCAGAGAAGGGACCACCAGTTTTATAATAGAATTGCAACAGACCCTACTGTGCAATTATGGCAGCGAAAGTTGCTGTATTCGAGTGTGTTTCAGTAGCTACAGGTAGCCGCAGTAGCCACCGAGTGCAACATTTAACGTCATTGAAAAAAATGGTACCCGTGGGTTCCATAACATCACAACTCTCATAATAGAGTGTTTAAAGTCATCCCCACCCCCCTTTACATTTTTTGTTTGGAATCTAAATGAGAGGCAGATGCAAGCAGCCACGGACAAGACACAATAGGCTGGATTGGATTGATGACAAATGTATGTCAATGTTATTTTTTTTATATACATTTATTTTTTACAGTTTATGTAACTACTTTTGTTGTGATGTCTCTAAATACGCTTTTCGCCATTTTAGGAGCACAGAAACTTGAAAGACTTTCTTGACTGTTGTCATTACTTATCTCATTATTTGTAGAGCTGTCATTAGACGATTGATGATCTCATGTGTGACTCATTTGTTTTTTCTTTATATCACTAAAAAAATTTAATTGATTTTTGACTTTTTTGTTGTGGATGTCCCAATTGGAATACACGATTTGCAATTTGCAGAGAGGGGGGGGGGGGGGGGTTCCATAAATGTTCATGCGTATTTGTTAGTATTTGTGATTATCAAAAAGGAATGGTTATGTATGTAGGCACATACACACGTAATATCAATCACAGGCCGTGAATCAAATCAAATAATATCACCGATGTTTTGAGGGAAGGCAAGCATACATGGTGTGAGAGGGAATTAATGTCAGATCATATCGTGATAAAACATCTGATTTACACCCCAACTGAGTACAACATCTCCTTAAACACATGCAATACCCACTATGCCATGACTCTTACCTGAACATTACATATTTTAGTACAGAAGCCATGCATTTTTATGCATGAGGGCCTAAAATAAAGTGTGGACATATGCAGGTATATATGAGCCAGTAAAAGAATAAGGCAGCATGCCATATATATAAAACTGTGTATGTGGTACAAAAATATAATGCAAGTCACAGACTACAAATTACACAGTCTATGTGCAAAAATCACTCTCATTTATCACTAATATCACAAAATTGATCCCAAAAAGTTATCTTCGAATTGGAATCACGCATGTTTTCATACTTTTAGATGTTTAACAGAAAATGAGGATGAAAAAACTCACGAGAATCAATCTTATTTGCAGCCATTCTTTAAACCTACACAAAATAACTAGGAACTCAAACTCCTAACACAAAGAAAGCCTTTTAAGATTCAAGAGGTAAAATTAGAGGTACAAAATAAGCAGAAGCAGAAGATTACAGACACATCTATAACGCTGAGCTCAAGGCGGCAGCTTGATAACTGCATTATCGTGAAGAACACATCTGAACCGAGTCCTCTTGGCGAGCAGCGATAACAACCGCTAGTCAAGGTGACGAAAGCGACCGAGACAAGACAAGACATGCTGGATAAACCATCTGCAGTGAAACACACGGTTTTCGGTGGCGGCCTAGCGGGCTCTCTGGCGATAAAGCATCACTCCATCACCGGAGCTAAAGCTAACGGGCCTGGGTGATCGGCGAGATTACTTTTATGACCTCCTTTACCAAGAGCCACACATCTGACCTGCACGATTTAACCTTTAATCCTGGTTAAAAAGCATCACGGAGCAAAGCAGAAGCCATTGGATCCAGTTTAGGGCGTATATAGGAAGAGTTCAGTACAGCTGTTCACATAAGAAAATGACTAATGGTGTTTGAGTGTGACAGGGACACTTACAGTTTCTGATGTCCGAGATGAACACAGCTAATCCTCGCATTCCATCTCCCTTCGACACAGCCGGCATGTTTGCTCGTTTTTTCTCTTCAAGCCGGCTTCAACACGAAACAAATGACTTTGAGATGTTCAGAGGTGCAGGTTAAACAGGCGGTGATTTGAGTTCAAATGCACCGAGCTAGCGGGCTAACTCACACTTGAGCTGCGAATTTGTTCCTGAATTCAATTGTAAGTGCTTGTAAAGCACACAAATAATGTAGCCGCGGGTGTTTATGAAGAAAAGAGGTGGATGCAGTGGGTGAGAGAGAAGCTGGGAAGTCAGCGCGACTGCTGTTTCCGTTGGCTAATTCATTCAATCCCGTGAACTCTCGTCAATGGGAAAACGATGGAAAGGCACGAGCTTACGTTGCGGTAATGACTAATTAAAAAACAAGCCACCGTGTTGTTTTTAATTTATGATTACGCGCCTATATGTCGATGGCGTTAAAATAACAATTGATTCCTCTCTGACTTTTAGTCACGCACGGCAAGCTAGCCAAACAGCTAGCGAGCTGGCTAGCTCAATCAAATGTTAGAATACATCACCCAAATGACCGCGATAGGACAGCGGGGAATCCTGCTAGCTGACGAACTAATCTGACAGACCTGTTTCTCGAGGAAAAGATCGCTGTCGACTATAATTAGCCGTCAATAATGTACGAGACTTTTCGTTCGGTCGCTGTACCCGGACGGAGCTCGTGACAGAACGGGCACTGAGCTCGCTCCAGCGCTTCCTCCCCACATGTCCCGCCTCCAGCCCGCTTCTCCTGCTCTGATTGGCTAGTTTACTGTCATTCAGTACACCATTTGTCCGTTCATACGTCAGTTACATTTTATGACCATTTTAATTGGCTTGAAGACAAGATCGACGCTGTTGAAAGTATCAAAGTGCAAGTGTGTGGGAATGGTGATAAATTGCTAAAAGAGAGGTTGTAAATTACACTAATTAAATTTGACGACTGGTTTTTCATGTGTAAAGCTGATTATTGAAATAGTTTGATATTGATTGTGTGAATTCAATTAAATTCAAGTTTATTTGTATAGCGCTTTTCACGATACAAATCGTTGCAAAGCAACTTTACAGAAATTAAGTTTCACCATATTTCAAGTGGTCGCTTATCAGTCGGTGACTGTCAGTAGTACAGATGGCTGAAAATGTACGGAAAAATCAAGATTAAAGGATGTAATCAACGACGAGGGAAAGAACTATAACACAAGTCTTATAGGATGCCAATCATAACTTGTAGCAAATGTGGGATAATAAAAAATATTTTATATATAGTTTAATTCGTATAACCTCTATCATCTTTGCTCAAGACGGCACCTATCAGTTTTGTGCAACTAAACTAGCAAATTACCCCATAATATATTAGATGATACATCATCATCATCCTGTACACGGTAAACTCATATCTATATTTGTTACAATTTATCAGTGAATGCACACTGTTCTCAAGGCAGCTTCATTACATTAATGTATAGTAGCATTCTTGGCAAATAGGCTTCTCATGGCTAGGTTTGACTTTTTAAACAGGATAGTCACTACCAAAACAAAAATTCTGTCACATATACTCAACACGTTATTCCAAACTGTAGACTTTTTATTCCAGTTCAATACAAAATAGAAGATATTCAAGAATGTTGTGGTTTAAACAACATTTATTATGATTGTAGAACAAAATCATGGGAAATTTACAAACTATGTCTCATCGTCAACAAGAGAAACAAAGAAGAAAGGAGAAAAATTAAAAAATTAAAAACACGTAAAATATTAGGGGAGACACGAGGAGAGGCTTTTAATTTTGGAGTTATCTATGTGTCTATATCTAATGTGCTTAAGGTTTTTTTTTTTTTTTGACCTGTTTTAGTTTGGTCTGTACTCTTGCGTTTCTCAGTATAGCTATAGAGTTAGCTAGATGGGTATTCTATAGGAAGAATCGGAAGTATGGTGGTTTCACCCACTTACATCAGTCCAACCCTCATAACTAGCTTACCTGAAAACAATGAAATCATAATTCTCAAATAACCTGTAATTTAACATTTGTATGAAATAATAAATTAGTGATCGCGCTACAGTTTGATCCAATGAAAGTCACGTTTCAAAAGAGAGGAAAAAATGCCAAGAAGTTGAGCCTATGACGGAGAGCTGCAAGAAAGTGGGCGGGGCCTACAGTGAATCTCATGATTGCCGTCCAATCAAATCATTTAGTGAAGGCAAAGAGGCGGGAGCAAAACAAGTGTGTTTTACATGAGCTGTGCTGCTTCAGTCGTCGTGGAATCCAGTTTACCGAAATGGCGGAGACAGCAGACAGAATGGAGGTAAGCTGGAGCCACTCAAGGCCATTTCGCCTAGAACACATCCGATGGCAAACATATGTACGGTAGTTAGAATTAATATGCCAACTTTATTTGTTACGTCTAAACTACGATTCTGTAGTCGTTTAACGGGTTTGGTTGCTGCGTATGTAGTTATCAGGTGGGTAGAAATGTGCGCACACGCATCTTGAGCATCCATTTTAGCCTGCCGCGAATAATTCATTCATTTAGCAGCACGTGTCTGCTATTGCTAGTTGGCTAAAATGAGTTAATACAGAGCTTTTTTTAATGCTACGTGTAACCAATTGATGTATTATGGAACTGGATTTAGTAATATCTGTGTCCTGTTAGCTAGCTCCTCGTTCAGCTTCCACGAGGGTCATTTAGAGCACGCTGGCGGCTGCTTGAATGACTTATTGTTGGGTACGAGACCGCATGGGACGGGACACCGCAGCCTGATGGCTGTGATCTACTCGATTACTTATTACAGCTTCGTTCACGATTAATCCGTTATTAGTAACCAGATTGCTGTAATTGGCGGTGTGGCCAATTCAGTGTTTTTTTCGCAACCACGTTTTTGCCCACGTGCATTGTTCAAAAGTTTCAGGTCTTCTGACTCTATAAAAACGATTAGTCTCATTTAAAAGGCGAGAATACCGCATCTTTGCTTCTCAAATGAATTTAAAGTTGTGCAGGTAAAAATACGTTCATGAGTTTGAACTACCATGAATTGTCTTAACTGGTTTTAAAGAGGCAATGCTGGTCTAGAATTTGCTCAGTAGTAGTAGTAGTAGCGGATTTTGATTGGTCACAGTGGTTTGAATCTTTTGAATCCATTTACCAAAAAGGTTTGTTCTTTATTCGTCAGTAAATCTTTCTACAGGTTACAGTTGGTGCCGACAAGTGATTCTTTTGTGGCTAGCAAGTATCGAATCCTTTATTCGATTCGTTACAATGAAAGTCATGCGTGACCGACATAAGTTTTGTCCTTTGTTAAAATTTGCGCATATACAAATCGTTTGAGACCCCACAAAATGTTGAAGCATTGTACAGAATTCCTCACAATTAGCAACTAAACAGATTTATTGACCACCTTGTCTAGCTGGGTTTTTGTCTTCTGTTGATAACTTTTCAAAATTGTATTTAACATACAAAATACACTGCCTAATCTTAATCTTAAAATCTTATACTTTTTCATAGTGTATAATTTGATTTTTTCTTTTTAATAGGTGTCCCAGGGAGAGAGTTCGGCAAAACCTGCAGCAGAAGACATGACCTCCAAAGACTACTACTTTGATTCCTATGCACACTTTGGTATTCATGAGGTACAGTCTTACTGGCCCATGTTTCATGAGTAGGGGTACAATTACACATTCATATCTGTGATCAATGTAAACCCCTTCTGTGTCCACAGGAGATGCTAAAGGATGAAGTTCGTACTCTGACGTACAGAAACTCCATGTTCCACAACAAGCATCTCTTCAAGGATAAGGTGGTGCTGGATGTGGGAAGTGGAACTGGCATCCTTTGTATGTTTGCAGCCAAAGCTGGAGCCAAGAAAGTTATTGGGGTGAGTGTAAATCCTACCCGTTTATGTAAATGTCACCTCATTGTTTTCAACAGCCGAGTTTTTGTTGTGGATACTGACTGGTTTAGTTGAATGAGGCTCTTGCCCGTCCTGTCAAGGTGATGGGTAGGTGATCATGCTGTGCTTTTCTCAGATTTGACATTTCTTTGTAATTTGTTCCCCCAGATTGAGTGCAGCAGTATATCAGACTATGCTGTGAAGATTGTGAAGGCCAACAAGTTGGATCATAGTAAGAACTTCTCATAGCTCTTGACTTCCTTATTTTTCACAGACCTCATATGCACAGCACATTTGTGACGATCTTTTGAGCTAAACTTACTGTATCGTGAGCTATGTACCTTAAGTCCTTAACCTAATTTTCCCTGTCCAGTCGTTACCATCATTAAAGGCAAAGTGGAAGAGGTTGAGCTTCCCGTGGAAAATGTAGACATAATCATCTCTGAGTGGATGGGCTACTGTCTCTTCTACGAATCCATGCTTAACACTGTCATTTATGCAAGAGACAAATGGCTGGTGGGTGTATGCTAATGTCCTCTTAAAGTGTTGAAGCTGTTCACTATAAAAATTGTGCATGCTGACCATAATCTGATTAATGTTCATGTTGCTTATTTGTTTTTCTTTTTTAGAAACCTGATGGCCTGATTTTCCCTGACAGAGCCACGCTCTATGTCACTGCTATTGAGGACCGACAGTACAAGGACTACAAAATTCACTGTATGTGTCAATCTCTGAATGGATTTGAGGCCTTTTCAGCTGTCTGAAATAAGACACCATTTCATTTATTTTGTTTTGTTTGCATTTTCAGGGTGGGAGAACGTTTATGGCTTTGATATGTCCTGTATCAAGGAAGTGGCCATTAAGGAGCCACTAGTGGATGTTGTTGACCCCAAACAGCTCGTTAGTACTGCCTGCCTCATTAAGGTTAGTTTACTCAATTGTCAATTACTCATAATCATATACTCAAATTATATGAAGTGTTTGGTTTTTATATAACCCCTGCTTGCTTATTTTTTTTCAACCCTACTGATTCTCTTGGTTCATTAGGAGGTGGACATCTACACAGTGAAGATTGAGGACCTGTCCTTCACGTCACCTTTCTGCCTGCAGGTGAAAAGGAATGACTACATTCATGCGCTGGTAACCTACTTTAACATAGAGTTCACTCGCTGCCACAAAAGGACAGGCTTCTCTACTAGTGAGTGCTGTTTTTTTTTTTTTTCCCCCCCTCTCTCTCTACCACACATTTTTCACCATGAGTTTTTAAATTATAAATGAGCCCTTGAAAAACAGTGCATTTGTCTTTTAGGCCCAGAGTCTCCTTACACTCATTGGAAGCAGACTGTGTTCTACCTTGATGACTATCTGACGGTTAAGACTGGAGAGGAGATCTTTGGCACCATCAGCATGAAACCCAACGTCAAGAATAATGTAAGCCCCCTCCTGCATTTAATATTCTAAAATGCACTTAGAATAGAATCTTACATGAGTGTAGGAAAATCTATTTTATAATTAGCTGTTGTATTACAATATAATACGTTCCTAGAAATATGCCTACACTACTGTTAAAGTTTTGGCTCGAAGATGTTCTTTTATTTATCTTGAAGTACAGTACTATTGTGAACAGGGTTCCTTGAAAGTTTGTGAAAATAAACATGCATTGATACAGGTCTTTGAAAGTGCTTGAATTTATTTAGACGTTTTCTGGAAAAAATTCCATATTCCCTCTGGTCCGCTAATGTGTTATTTCGCCAACACTTCGTGGCCTATGCAAACTAGCTTGCTTGATTTGTTAGTTATGCGCATTTGCACTTTAAGTGTTTCCTGCGTGAGGTACTTTGTGTTGTACATTGCCATGATGTTCACGCGTGCATGAAACTATGATGGTACCTCAAAGTTTCACAGACACACCGTGAAATTAATGTTGAATTGCTTTGCTTGTTAAGATAATGTTAAACCCAAGAGGCAAGAAAAACGTATTATATTGTATATGAAAAGCATATTCATATCTTAAATCTTCTGGTTACATGAGCCTAAGCTCTTTTCAATAAAATCCATGCAAAAGTTAATATCAGATCATTTTAGAATACAGTATAGCATGTACTGAATATTCTTCAGTTTTATGCAAAACAGATATACGACAAATAGAATATCAGATCTGTCATATGTCAAATACAAAAATTCTACAGAATCTCTGCATGGTTCACTTCCCGACCATTAAGTGGTATTCTAATTCATGTTACCTTTCCTTCTCCCCCCCCCCCCCCCTATTTTCCAGAGGACTGACTTTACTGTTGACCTCGACTTCAGGGTCAGCTTTGTGAGGTGTCCAAGACTTCAGAGTACAGGATGCGCTAGATTTCTTTAGCATCAGTGTATGTGAGGCAACTCTGAGAGCAGTGCACACTTGTGTGTGTAAAACCATGTACATTGTTCCATGACTGCATGACAGACATTTTTAGAGATTCTGTTTTACAGAATATTGTCTGACATAAAGGATTTTGAAAGTTTGACTTTTTTTTTCTTTTCTTTAAAATGTGCCCAAGGGGACTAAATATGTGTGTTTTTATTGTGCTTTATTCCATCTTATGTGCAAAATTCCTTTTTGGCCCTGCTTTTTCCAAATTTTAGGTGTACCATCTTGGATAAAATCTCTATGGCTTATGGCTTATGCATGTACATGTGCAACTGCTCTCTTTTGCCTGTTTGTCTATGACAACGTCATCCATGTATATTTTTTCCTCCTGCCATGCCAACATGTCTGTGTTGGTCACTGTAAAAAAAAAAAAAAATCAGCCATATGTTTTGATATTCCATCTGGTAAAGACAGCATCTTCCATGTAGGTAAATGTCATGTTTCACTGTGGACAGGATTTCTGCCCAGTAGTTTGCTGAATGAGCCCATATCATTTTGTATTTGTTCTGTACTTGGGAGGCAGTTGTTTTGGATTAGCAGTAGTGGGTGCCTCCATTATGCGCCATTTGTCTTCTGTGGAGTAACTTTTAATTCATGTAGTGCTCCTATGTCCTCTTCTGTTAGCTTTGTTTTATTTTTACTTGTTACAATGATTCAATCGGAGGATATTATTGTGTTATGAATGAGACAGCATAGTAATCTCTTGTGCAACTCATAGGTGGTGTTAATGAGCACTATTTTAGATCTGTTGATCTTTTTAATGTCATATAGGAAGAATCTTCACCCGGTGACTGACAGTTTAGTTTAAGCTTATCTGCTGCTCTTTTGCACTGAAAGCACTTAAAACTAAGTTTCTCAGACCCAGAACTACAATTTAATTCCATGGAGGAAAACCTTCAGACAATTTTCCATTCGAGTGCTTTTATTGAAGGTGATGCTTATCCTGTGTTTGAGTAACTTCACATTTGTTCTGTATTGTGAACTTCTCATAGTGTTGCTGTGTACTATAGTGCTTTTGTCGAGGGGTGCAAGTTCACATGACTCGTCTAGGTCGTCTGCACTGTTTGATTATTAACCAGCCGGAATTTGTCCACTAGGAACCCCCCCCCCCCCCCCCTTTTTTTTTGAATAACACAAATTTAAACCTGTGTTTGATTAACTCTTTTTTTTTTTTTTTTTTTCGTTTTATTTTTCATTTCAAGGTTTAGGAAGTTTTTTTTATTATCTTATTATTATTGGGTCGTTTAGGGTGTATTCACCCGTCTTGTTTGGTTCGATTGAATCGAACTCAAGTTCGCTTCCCCCTTTGGTGTGGATCTTTTGGGCAGGTGTGAATACAGCAATTGCACTCGGGTGTGGACCAAGAGACCCAGCTGAAGAGGTGGTCTCGGTCCAGTTCCAAACAAACTCTGGTATGCTTAAGAGTTTCTGTCCAATGAATGGATGACCTTTAGCACACTTGTGGTTTTGTTTACAATTTCTGGTTAACTTGCAAAAAAGGGCAGTGTGAATGCAAACCGCACCAAACAAAAAAAAAATCAACATTGTATTTGTTCCGGACCAAAGCAAGTGAACTAGTGAAATTCCCTGGAGTGAATACACCCTTAGCTGGCTATCAAAGTTATTCAAAACTTTTGAAGTAGAAATCTTCTTAATGCTTAAGTGATAAAGATGCTTTGAATTGCATAATTGAGGCTTTTAGGAAATTGCATTCACTCACAAAACACTTATTTAACGGATACTGCCGTTTATGCTTTTAATTTTCCAATAAGCACTTTTTTAAATGTTTTTTTTTTTTGTTTTTAATTGGGGTACGGACAGTTTCCAAAGTTTATATATATTTAATCTAAATTTATCCAGCAGACCAGTGCAAATACAATGTTGCTTTATAACACATTATAGCTAGCTTTAGGATTGGGTGCTCCAGGTTTTGTAGCTTTGAGCACTTCAATTCTATCTGAATAATAAATGACGACTGTATGATGTGTGAGATAACACTGCAACTATTGAGAAACGGCTGACCTGAATTTTATTGCGCCGCATTTACAATATTAGTGGAAAAAAAACTCTTCCGTAGTTTGACATTTTAAAAACCTGTAATATTTACATGTATGCATTTAGCAGCTGCTTTAATCCAAAGCCAGTTACAAAAGAGGAACAAAATATGGTCATAGTAGCTTTTTATGAAATAATGCAACTGTTCTTGAGGTTTTTCCTTAACATTTCCTCCCTTCCAGCTTCTGCCCAATGGTAGCTTGAGTATTTTTGCTCAATATTTTCTTGAAATGTCTTGCTTCTCCTGTTCAAATCTCACTCCATTCTACATCTATGCTGGTGGTACTCATATTTTCTTTTCGACGACTCTTCTTGATGATTCAACTGCTCTTGTTCTCTGTCTTAGCCTCTCCCCATTAATTTTCTGATGATGTTCTGCTCTCTGTTTCTTGTTTTCTCCTTGTTGTCTCCCCATATTTGCATCGATTTGCGTTGGGTCCAGCCAATAAAGCATAAAACAGTGCCTCCTATGATGCTGTAAATCTGTTGTCTCAGTTGTTCCAGCAGCTGTGCTTCTCTCAACTTTTGGCTCTGATTGTACAGTTCCATTTTGTCGTCTTTGAAGCTCAGCTCTGGTTTGCATCTCCTTCCTAGTGGCATCAACTTTAGGGATAGTTCACCCCACTAGCGTAGCCAGAAAAGAGACTCTGGGTGTGCCACATTTATTGTCAGATTAATGTGCAAAAAAAAACAACTCTGCGTATCACTAACGTTACAGAATAGACTGGGCTGATGTGTAAAACTATACTCAGGCTCGCAAAATAACCATAAAACTATATAAAATATAATACACTCAGGATCGCCAACAACAGTCATAACACAGTACCTTTAATAGTGCCTGTAACCATACAGCCTATGAATGAAAAAGCTTTTTTTTTTTTAATTAAAGAGAACTTAGAGAGCGTGGGCTGCTTTTATTTGAATTTGTGCCTCAATAATGAGGTCTACGTTCAAGAATACACTAGAAGTTAACATTTTAAAATGTAAAAATATTATTTTCTCTTAACATAACTTACAATAGGAAAGACTCTTCTTCCCACAGATTTCATGTTTTGTTTGTTTTTGCCTAGCTGGATGTTGTGCTCATGATCAATAATCATGTTGCTTGCATTCACTCAAACTGATTTGCCAAAATCAAAACTCGCTGTGAAGCGGCCGGCAGAGGATTCCGCTTGGTCATCAACCGGCTACGTTCACAAATAAAACAATATTTTGCACAAAAATAATGATCACTTATCAATTGAGAATTTGTTATTCGTATGGTCTGGTGGTCATATGGTGGTCATACGGCGTATGCCTGCGAATGCGGGACAAACTGCGTTCCGTTTAGCTTTCATACGGAACGCTTTTTGATGCCTTAAAGCAGTGGTCACCAACCTTTTTAGGCCCAAGATACCTGGCCCCGGCGTTTGTGAAAGACAAGATCTACCTATTGAAGTATTGATAGAAAAAGACATCCCAGTTTGTACTTCAAATTTGAGGCCTATTACGTAGTATTTTAATTAGTGATAGGCTGATCATAGTTGATTCAGAATTCAGATTTTCTTTTCTTTCTTTCTTTCTTTTTTTTTAACTAGCAAATTGGCTGATTCTGATACTGATATGTAAGCAAATTTATTTATTGGCTATTTCCTTTATAACAAGCAAACTGGCTTTAAACAAAAATATCTAACCACAAGTTTTTGATTTGATTTAATTAATTTCAGGATTTAAAAACCAAAAAAGAAGGTCTTGACTTTCGTGGGAATTTATTATTTGCTCATAAACATTGCCCTAAACAAAACAAACAGGCTGCGTTCATCCCCCGCCAAAACGTGAAAACGTTTTTACCGGAAACGGTGGTGGTTGTACACCTGTTCGAGCGCAAGAGTTGCAGCTATCAAGCTGAGAAGGCCCTTCTTTGTGTTCTTTTTGAAGAATTTAAGGAGCCTGATGAAATCGGTATAAATACGTGTTTAATACTGCAAAATACGCTCAATGTTACAATCACTGCCCTTGCCCTCCAGAATAAAATAGAACATCCCAATCAAATGAAGGGATTTGTGGAAACTGTGGTTCCGATTATTTGTGATCCAATACATTTGCCCCTCCATAATACAATAGCAAAAATATATAAATATGTATAGTATTTTTATGTTGCATTAATCAGTATTTAGCACACCTTCCTAAGGAAATGATATGGACCAGAAGACATTGCAATTTTTAAATGATATTTAGACAGACTTAAAGAGTTCCAGATCTATACATGTACTCTTATTATTTCAGTTATTTTGCCTTCAATGTAAATAAACATGTGCAAACAATACTTGCTCTTGTGAATTTATTTGGATGTACATTACATTGTGCGAGCTGTCTCTTTAATACTGTGTGGTTTATATACATGTTGCTGCTGACTGGGCTGACATTTTTGACACATCCACCAAACAAGAGAAAACGTATCTCCAACCCCGTTGCACACCGTTGCACACCGTTTCCAGGAAACATGTCGTTCAAACCGGAAACCGTAGCAAAAGGGTGCACACCGGTTTGAGCTTGAACTTGCCCCAGCTCTGAATGAGACTCACTCTCTGACAGCAGGTGGCGCTTATGAACAGGGTTGCCAGGTTTTCGCAATAAAACTAGTCCAATTGCTTTTCGAGGGGGTTTCTCTGTAAAAATCCATTCTGGGGGTAAAATACACGTTTTTCGGCGGGGATCTTCCAGTAAAATTCGCATTCCAGAGGCTAAATATCACGTTATTGAGGTCGCTTCAACCAGCGGACATGAACAACAACCGGCGGCAACAGTGTTAAAGTAACGTTAGCCCAATTCCGCGGGAAAACCACGGACTTGGCAACACTGCTTATGAACCGACCGCACTATAAGCGTTTCCTTGGTTACCGCTGTAAACAAAGCAGAGCTGCGCTTTATACGGAGGAGAAGAAAATGCCATTGCCATCGAACAGTTCCCCTCAGTGATACATAAATATAACCCCAGAAATGTAATGCATTTTTGTACTTATTTTACTGTTATTTTCGGGATCTACTGGGACAATGATAAAGATCTACCAGTCGATCGCGATCGACGGGTTGGCGACCACTGCCTTAAGACACATCTTATTTGAGTTGTTTACCATACCGAGTTTCGTAGTGAATGTAAGTTAGACACTTTATATTATTTTATGTTTATATGATTTAACTTAAGATCGCGTTGGAATGATTAACGCTTACTGTATCAACATAGCGTTAATCAAAAGCAGAGGTATTTAATGCAGACTTTGATAAGGGCTATGACATATGTCTGCAGGAATTACCTCTTCTTTTTCAGCTTTCTGACGCTGAAAAAAGCACGTTTTTCACACCGGCCGTGCAAAGGGCTATGGCAAATGATGTAAAGTGAGCCTTAACCACTCCAACGCGATCTTAAGTAGAATAATATAAGCATTAAATAATATCAAACGTCTATGTTCACTATTATCCTGTTTCCGCTGTAGCTCCCGTGACTTAAATTCCCAGAATGCATTGCCACTGTGACGACACATTCCTGTTATACGGAATGGTTGCAACTCTACCTGTGCTGTTGATGCCGGGCCAGGGGCATTAGTTAGGCCTTGTGTCCGGGTGTCCATCAAGCCCAGGTTTTTTACTAAAGAAATTAAGCAGAGAGCTCCGCGCGACATATTACTAGCCCAGCAAGGCTTAGTTAAGAATGCGCGGCAAACGCCTCCCAAGATGCTGGGGTCACGCGTCAGTCAGCGGCTGTTGTGGATTGGTTGGCAGTCCGAATATCGGCAGATCATTTTTTTTTAGGAAAATCACTTCAAATTTAAATTGCATTTTAAATGAACAAATATTGTAAGTAGACAACTATAGACCAAGTTTTTTTTTTAAATTAAGACTATAAAAAAATAACTGCATCTTTTTTTAGGTGTGCCAGCTGCACACAGCTACACACACACACACACACACACACACACACACACATATATACTGTATATAGTGGAGATCAGTATCCTAAATTTCAAGGCCACTGCTTAGTCCATTCTGAAGTTATCCTAACAGGAGTAAGGGCATATTTCATAAATTTATATATTTAAGCATATTTCATAAATTAATTATATTCTGAAGAACAGTATAAAAAAAACTTAAATGTGATTTGAAAAAGAACTCAAATTAGAGAAAACTTACAGATACCTCCAAATTGGTGTTAATCTAATTTCTAATTAATAATGCCAATTTCCTTAATTATATGACAACCCCTATTTAACTGGCAGCATTCCTGAGTAAATACAGCTGGATAAAACAAAAACTGTGTCTGTCTTTGTGTGTGTGTGTGTATAATACACACTTATTTTGTGTATATTTTCACATTTGTGTGGGAAGTGGTAGAGACATTTTTTTTTCACAGTCCTTTTCCATGCATACATTTTTTTTTCCACAAGTCAATATAAATCTGCATGATAGAAATGTATTGACATTGGTGCAAAGCTTTAAATATTACATTACAGAAGATCATGTTAAAATAATTGTGTTAACAATCCAACATAATTTCCACGATGAATACACTTTAGTTACTTAATATACAAATGTCTTATCAAACTGTAGTCAAACATTTCAATATATGATGCATTTATTCATCATACAGTATCACTGCGTACAGAAATTTTGCATAACCTGGCTGTTTTAAAATAATTTTTATTTGTATTTTTTTAGTGTCTTTTATCTTTGGGATTAGAGTAATCTATGATGTTGGTCCAGGTATTTATTCAAGTTTATAAGAAAGCAAATCAAATATCTACATCTTTGAAACAACCAATAAAAAGCATATTTTACCATTTGATTTTCAAATCACTCACAGCTCTGCCATTTTAACTTAACATACACACTGAGGGAAGCAGAGCACAGCATTTCCACTCTAACACATCTCAGGTCTCTTCTTGGCTGCCCGACAGCGGAGAACTTTGAGGAAACTGTCAATTTTGTGGGAGTCCCTGCGGAAACAGGACAGCAGGAAATGGAAATTGACAAGTCGAGAAGTTTTATCCTGGCCAAGGCTGTTGGTGTAAAAAGGGAGAGAGGACAGGTTGTCTGAAGATGAGCCCATCTGTAGAGAAGAAAACATGGACAGGGACAATGTATAAACCAACCCTGCTTAAAAAGATTTCTTTCAGTATTTTGAATTACTCCATATTGCCCTCTTACAATCAACATTCACAATATATGCACTGTGAGCTGTTCTTTTAAAGCGCAATCACCTTGTGAAAGACATGCTCCAGACCTGCTCCCAGGCTGTTGATGTTGTCCTGCAGCTCTTTGGTCTTGCTGTTAATGGTGTTGCGTTCTGGATGTGCCAGGCTGGACGCCTCAGAGGAGAGAAGGGCGAGGGGATCGGACCACGCCAGCAGCAGAGACCGAGCCAAAGACAGCAACTCATCCTCCTGCCCCCCCCCCCGCCACCCTCCTTCCCTCCTGGTCTGTTTTTCCCTGTCACTCCCCCTGTGCCCCCCCGTACGGCGCTGTTTGCCCTTCACCTTCCCCGTTCAGCCCCTCAACAATGTCCCCCCTGTGTTCTTCCCAGTCCCTCCGCTTTCGACCCCGTGGCGGTTCCCCCCCCGCGCCTATTCGCTAGCTTCCTGCCACCAGCACCCGCTGCCGCTTTGTCCTCTTGCGGTGGTCCCGTGACCTCATATGTCCTCCTGCATGTTTACTGCCTGCTCTCTTGCTCTGTGTTGTTGCGTATTCGTCATCCAGTTCTGTGCCTCTCAAACCTCCTTAAATCACTCTCCTTGTTGCTACGCGATTGACGTCTCTCCGCGCCCTTGGCTTCCCACGCTGCTGGCTATCGGCTTTCTTTTCCATGTCTTTCTGCACTTTTCTGCCATCCCAGTTTTTGGTGGAATGGCCTTCCATGCCGCTCGCCCGCCCGCCTGTTGATGTCTTGGCTCATCCAAATCTCTTCTTTTAAGTTTTTTGCGCTCCCCTCCCGTCTTGCTGGGTTTGATCCCTGTGCCGTACCTGCGTCCCTGCCTAGCATTTAGCATTTGTGTGTGAAATCTGCCTGACAATTCGGCTTGGAGCTTGCCGGACTGCTGCCAAAAAATATATATAATCTTGCATGCCTTTCTCCTCGCTCTCTATAGTATCTCTCGATAGCTTACCTATCTTCGTATCGTTGCTTTTTGTCTTTCTGTCTTTTGTATATTTTGTTTACCTCTCTACTCGTTCTCTCAAGCCCCACTTTCGCTCCTTACTTTTGTCCCGTCCCCATGCATTCGTCCCTTTTTCATTTACCATGCTGCTGTCTCCTCTCTCTCTTTGCCTCTCCACCTGTTCCCCTCGACTAACAGACTCCTCCCCCCCTGGCCTCCCCTTTTAGCCAATCCCTGGTCCGCACTGTCACGCCCGCTGTCCCGGCGGTTTTCCCTTTCTCTTGGTCCCTTCCGGGCGTCCCTCTTCGCCCCCCCCTTCCGCTCCCGTGGCTGATCTTAGTGCCTGCCAGATACCCACAGTTGTAACCTTTTTGCCAATCAACTGGCCCCCCGTGCCGCGTTCCTCCCTTTCTTTTTTCTGCGCGTTGTCTCGGCGCCCGCTTTTTGCGATTTGCGCGAGGCTGCTCGCATGGATGCGTTAAAATTCCTACCTGGATCTTTTCCCCGGCCCCCCCCCCCCCCCCCCTGGTCTTGGCATTGACCGCATCTGCCTCGAGCAGGCAGTGCTCTATCCTTTGGACATTCTTTTTCTGCGCCCACATGATGGACGAGGATCTTACACTACCTAACAGAGGCAAGTGAAGAAATCCCTGTAGAGATGATGAATGAAAGCAAGGTTAATATCTAACAACCAATCAAATCCATGAAATAAATATCTGTTTGGATAAAACTGAAGTCACATATTGCAAATAACCTAGTGATTGTGCATATAACACCACATAAACACATGTTTACAAGGGTGTTTGGTACTGACCAGGTCATTGGTGAGAGAAGTGCTGAGAGAGTGCAGTTTGTCTGAAAGTTGAGAGGCTCGCTCCAGTAAATCATTCAGACCGACACCATTGATGGAGACAAACGCACACATCAGAACAGTCACTGAAAAGCAACAAGAAAAAGAAACTGTTCAACAATAACAGTATGGTCATCTGAAGTGAACAGAAAACGGAAAAGGGGATGTAACGAGGAATGGAGGAGAGGTAAAGTGTAAAATGTGGCAGGGAAAGGTTAGTCTGAGAAAGATATAAGGTTTGCTTACATGCAAAGTATAGTCTAGATCCTTGAGTCATTTTAACTGTTTTCTTTATTCTCTTGCTTGAATCTTTGCAGTCTGATTTCCTCTCTTGAGCTCTCTGTCATTTTCTTCCCATTATATAGGCCTGCACTTCTGCGTCCTCTCATTTGCATATGCAACGAGTCTTGCACTCCAGGTGTATTAGTTAAATCCTGAAACTAATGAAAAACATTGATGTGAGGGTTTGGCTGATCAATATTTATAAGCTATCTAAGTAGATACAGGATACAAGAGCGCAAACATCAGATGATGTACCAGGTAAATAAATGCAAAACATTCTTTTTTTTCCTTTTAATTACTTTTGAATATAGAGATGATATTTGTGACGTTACATGATTTGTGTTCTATTCTTTATATGTTGATGCCACATCCATACTTGTATTTTTTCTAAAGTGTGTTTTTCGGCTGCTGTGATAGCTATTATTTAGGAGTCTTCCGGGCTGGCATGAATGACAAAAACTTAGTAACTAAATACTACTACACTAGCTGGACTTTACTATATATTTTGTTTTACTAACTGTTTTCGTTCTTTTAAGAGTTATACTATTAACAAAAGCAACAAAAGGCCTCTAACACTAGCTTGCTCTATTCTTTTTTTCTATCTATCTGATTGTTTCTTTTTTATACTATAAAAAAAAATCTTGCTACGTGCAGCTTAAGCTAACTCATGACTTGTTATAGCATTGCGTATCATTGCTCTTTTGTTGATTTGATTGCTTCCATTGTCCTCATTTATAAATAGCTTTGGATAAAAGCGTCTGCTAAATGACTAAATGTAAATGTAAAAACAAGTTGATTCTAATAGACTGCACCACTATCAGAATCAGAAAGAGCTTTATTGCCAGTTAAGTGGAAATTTGTCTTGGAAACAGGAGCTTACAGTGCAGAAAAAAAGTACAGACAATTTAAGGCAATAAAGTGAAATATAACACTAATAATAATAAATAATAATGAGAATATTACTATATGGTAATAAAAATAGAGAGAAAAATATATCAGTAGACCAGAAATTCTGAATGTGCAAATTGTGCAAAGGTTTTGTAGTTTATTTGAGGGTTTGATCTTCCTAGCTTATTTTCTATGCCATTTTTAAAAAAGTCGGCACATGAGAAGACCCTCCCCAAGCAGAGGAAACACTCATTGTCATGTCCTGCTGGGAACTGAAGCTTTAACCCTTTTTTTCTTTTCTTTTCTTTTCTTTCCTTGTTTATTTATGTCTGAATGTGCTGGTCCAATTCTTATGAAAGTTTCCTGTTCCCTTTATGTTTTCTGACTTAATAGTTAGTTACAGTGTGTGACCTTACAGGGCCTTGAAATAACAGGCCTTTAGCATTTTGTGTAATGGTGTTAATTCATTCATGGATTCATTCATTCTTTCAAAAATTAACCATGGATTTATTGTAGCCTAGTAAAAGTGTATTTTTTTCTTTTGGCGTATTGATTACCATTTGTATAACCAAAGTTTTACTACAAATACCATGGTTAAATATGGTTAGTCATGCCAAAACCCAGGTTAATTTGTGGTTACTATGGTTTAACTAGTAACCATGTTTTTTTGTTTTGGTTTTGTATATAGTAAAACCATGGTTGAGTTTTGTAAGGGTTCTTTCATTAATTCTGTTACCTCAAATTGGCTTTAGTCTTTCCAGAACTGCTCATATATTTTGGGAACTTTTAAATTTCACATATAGGCTATTTCAGGGAACCTATACATTAAACCTATTCAATTAAATTTGACCAACTCCTAAAACCTCTGTTAATAATAGATCCCCGCTGCTATAACATACGTGTTTAAAGACGACTAATCTCATTACAGCGAGAATAGTATTGTATTCCCACGTGTCCGCTGTATTAGGGCGTTTCTCCTCCCTCAAGACTCCAGGAGAAGGAGCCTGGATCCAGTAGCTACTTAATGCGCGTTCCAGTTCAAAAATATTCATTTTGTTTTTCAGGTAAATCTTGCCAGATCCTTCCGGACTGCAGACCCAGGTATAAGTAATTGGTTGACATTCTATGCTAATTTAATTAACCGCACTTTAGCTCGTTGACAGCAGTGTAAATGCATATGGATGTGGGTTGATTGTTCAGAGAACATGACGTTCTTCTAGTCGGAAGGTCGCCGTTAAATAGCCCCGTGGTTTTCAGATGCGCGTGCAGCTTTCAGTCGTTTCTTCCTACAGGTTTTGCTTAGTCAAGTATGCTTGCATGCAGACAGGTATGCTTAGCCAAGCTGAACTTTCTTTAGAAAGTAACTAACAACTATGCTTTTGTTGTAGTTAAATGTATCCATTTGCTCACGGACCTAATCGATAGGCTACGTTTTATAAGTAGCCTAATACAAAGATAGGTAAACTTCACGAATTTGACTTTAATGATAGGCTACAGGCATTTTAGCTTTGATAATAATTGTGTTTATTCAGAGCACATAATGCAATAATAATTAAAAATATATACAAAACACACTTCAATAAAACTGCAATAAAGAGGTTACAAATTATTCTAATAAATATTTTGTCAAAATTACACATAGCCTACACTCTTAAAAATAAAGGCGCTTCACGATGCCACAGAATAACCTTTTTTTTGTCTAAATGGTTCCATAAAGAACCTGTAACATCGGAAGAACCTTTCTGTTTCACAAAAGTTTTTTTGTGGTGAAAGAAGGTTCTTCGGATTATAAAAAGATGGTTCTTTAAAGAAACTTTGACTGAACGGTTCCTGCTACTGTCAATCGCTTTGAAGAAACTTTGATACAGCCCTTTATTTTAAGAGTGTAACGTCATTTCTACTACTTTTTGTCCCGCGATTCACATTTATTGTTATTAGCCTACATATCCTACTCATAACTGATGTGACAAATTAAATTCTAGACTTTACGAAATTCCGTTATTAACCACGTTGAAAAGGATTAGATTAGATTGCTTCTTAATAGTGGATGTCTCTGATTATAGTCTACGACTTTGGAGGACGAAACTATGGAAGCCAGTTTCCGCCACTGAATAAAAAAATATACTTCTGTAAGTCATTAATGAGAAAACTTCATCAAAATTAGATTAGTATCGCTGTTTATAATGAGAAATATTTTGTAAATTAATGAAGTAGTTTCTCGTAATAATGACTTATTTTCTTGTAATAATGACTTATTTTCTTGAAATAATTACTTATTTTCTTGTAATAATGACTTAGTTTCTAGTAATAATGAGAAACTTTCTCGAAATAATGTCTTATTTTCTTGAAATAATGAGAAACTTTCTCGAAATAAAGACTTAGTATCTCGTTATAATGAGAAAATGTATCGTAATAATGACTTAGTTTCTCGTAATAATGAGAAACTTTCTCGAAATAATGACAGTATCTCGTTATAATGAGAAACTTTCTCTAAATAATGACTTAGTTTCTCGTAATAATGAGAAGCTTTCTCATAATAATGACTTAGTATCTTGTAATGAGAAACTTACTGTAATACATGACTTAGTTTTTGTAATAAAGAGAAACGTTCTATAATAAGGACAACTAATCCAAAAAAAAAAAGACTACTCGACGCTATGCGCAAAGCAACGCAGTGACCCCACGCTGAGCAGCCATCTGTTGCCTCAAAGCCATGCACGACACCGCTAACTATTGCTTTGTTCTGTAATATAAAAGTGTTAATGCTATAGTTGTCATTAAAATACACGATTCCACGATAAATTTCTGTATGTTTTTTTTTTTTTTTTTTTTTTTTATAGTCCTTTTGAGGAATAGTTACTCTGCCAGCTGTTATGGCTTCAAACATTCCAGACCAATATTTCAGTTAAGAAATCCAGGCATTTTATGAAGAAATTAAAGCCATTACACATATAAACTTAATTTATAGAGGTGTATTTCGATGATTTATTAGTTTTAATAGCTGTCCCTTTCATGCATCACATGCAACGTTAGCGATGTTCCTGCATGGCTTTGACCAACAGAAAGCGCTAGCGTGCTGTCACTCTTGCGCAGGCGTCGAGTAAGTCTTTTTTTTAATTTTTTTGGGATTAGGTTAAGTCATTATTAAGAGAAAGTTTCTCAATATAACGAGAAAATAAGTCATTACGAGAAAGTTTCTCAATATAACGAGAAAATAAGTCATTACGAGAAACTAAGTCATTATTACAACTAAGTCATTATTACGAGAAACTAAAACATTATTATGAGAAAGTTTCTCATTAATATGAGAAAATAAGTCATTATTACGAGAAACTAAGTAATTATTTCGAGAAAGGTTCTCATTTATAACGAGATTACTAAGGCTTATTCGAGACAGTTTCTCATTATAACGAGAATAATACATCATTTTTCGATGAGAGTTATCATTATTATGCGAATAGTCATTATTGCGCCCCCGCAGAAAGTTTCTCATTATGATGAGAAAATAAGTCATTATTATGAGAAAACAAGTCATTATTATGAGAAAATAAGTCATTATAATGAGAAAGTTTCTCATTATTATGAGAAAGTTTCTCATTATTTTGAGAAAATAAGTCAAATAAGTCATTATTTCGAGAAACTAATTCATTATTACGAGAAAGTTTCTCCTTATTATGAGAAAATAAGTCATTATTATATAAGTCATTATTATGAGAAACTAAAGTCATTATTATGAGAAAATAAGTCATTATTAAGAGAAAATAAGTCATTATTTCGAGAAAGTTTCTCATTATTATGAGAAAACAAGTCATTATTTCGAGATACTAAGTCATTATTACGAGAAACTAAATCATTATTATGAGAAAGTTTCTCATGATTATGAGAAAATAAGTCATTATTACAAGAAAATAAGTAATTATTTCAAGAAAATAAGTCATTATTACAAGAAACTAAGTCATTATTTCGAGAAAGTTTCTCATTATTACGAGAAACTAAGTCATTATTATGAGAAAATAAGTCATTATTATGAGAAACTAAGTCATTATTATGAGAAAGTTTATCATTATTATGAGAAACTAAGTCATTATTATGCGAAACTAAGTCATTATTATGAGAAAAAAAGTCATTATTACGAGAAAGTTTCTCATTATTATGAGAAAATAAGTCATTATTACGAGAAAGTTTCTCATTATTACGAGAAAGTTTCTCATTATTATGAGAAAATAAGTCATTATTATGAGAAAGTTTCTCACTATAATTGAGGAAAGGTTCATCCTTATATGAGGGAAAATAATTAATTAGTATGAGAAACGAAGTCCTTATTTCGAGAAACTTTTCAAGTCATTATTACGAGATAATAAGTCATTTGTTTCGAGAAAGTTTCTCATTTATTAACGAAGATACTTAAAGTCAGGATTTTCCGTAGAAGTTTATCATTATAACGAAGACTAAGTCTTATTTAGAGAAAGTTTCTCATTAAAGACGTATACCTAAGTCCTATTTCGAGAAAGTTTCTCATTATATGCGAAATAAGTCATTATTTCGAGAAAGTTCTCATTATTATGAGAAACTAAGTAATTATTACGAGAAACTAAGTAATTATTACGAGAAAATAAGTCATTATTATGAGAAACTAAGTCATTATTACGAGAAAGTTTCTCATTATTATGAGAAACGAAGTCATTATTTCGAGAAAGTTTCTCATTATTATGAGAAAATAAGTCATTATTATGAGAAAATAAGTCATTATTATGAGAAAATAAGTCATTATTATGAGAAACTAAGTCATTATTATGAGAAACTAAGTCATTATGATGAGAAAATAAGTCATCTTTCGAAAAAGTTTCTCATTATAACGAGATACAAAGTCATTATTATGAGAAAGTTTCTCATTATAACGAAAAACTAAGTCATTATTACGAGAAAGTTTCTCCTATAACGAGATATAAGTCATTATTATGAGAAAGTTTCTCATTATTATGAGAAAATAAGTCATTATTATGAGAAAATAAGTCATTATTATGAGAAACTAAGTCATTATTATGGGAAAATAAGTCATTATTATGAGAAAAGAAGTCAGTATTATGAGAAAAGAAGTCATTATTTCGAGAAAGTTTCTCATTATTATGAGAAAGTTTATCATTATTATGAGAAAAAAGTCATTATTTCGAGAAAGTTTCTCAATATAACGAGAAAATAAGTCATTTATGGCGATGAAAGTTTCGCATTATAACGAGATACTAAGCAGTATTCGAGAAAGTTTCTCATTATAACGCAATACTAGTCATTATTTCGAGGCAAAGGTTTTCTCATTATAACGAGATACTTAAGTCATATTTCGAGCACGTTTCCTTCATATTATTGAGGAAAATAAGTCATGATGATGACAGAAAGTTTCCTCATTATTATGAGAAAAATAAAGTTCATTTTCGGAGGAAAGTTTCTTATTATTATGAGAACGGTCCCTGTATTATGAGAAAATAAGTCAATATTTCGAGAAAGTTTCTCATTATTATGAGAAAATAAGTTATTATTATGAGAAAATAAGTTATTATTATGGGAAACTAAGTCATTATTACGAGATACTAAGTAATTATTTCGAGAAAGTTTCTCATCATTATGAGAAAATAAGTCATTACGAGAAACTAAGTCATTATTACAAGAAAATAAGTCATTATTACGAGAAAGTTTCTCATTATAACGAGATACTAAGTCATTATTATGAGAAAATAAGTAATTATTATGATAAACTAAGTCATTATTATGAGAAAATTAGTCATTATTATGAGAAACTAAGTCAGTATTATGAGAAACTAAGTCATTATTCGAGAAACTAAGTCGTTATTATGAGAAACTAAGTCATTATTTCGAGAAAGTTTCTCATTATTATGAGAAAATTAGTCATTATTATGAGAAACTAAGTCAGTATTTCGAGACAGTTTCTCATATTAGAAACTAAGTCATTATTATGAGAAATATAGTCATTATTATGAGAAAATAAGTCATTATTTCGAAAAAGTTTCTCATTATAACGAGATACTAAGCCATTATTACGAGAAAGTTTCTCAATATAAAGAGAAACTAAGTCATTATTACGAGAAAGTTTCTCATTATAACGAGATACTAAGTCATTATTTTGAGAAAGTTTCTCATTATTATGAGAAAATAAGTCATTATTTCGAGAAAGTTTCTCATTATTATGAGAAAATAAGTCATTATTATGAGAAATAAGTCATTATTATGAGAAAACAAGTCATTATTATGAGAAAATAAGTCAATATTACGAGAAAGTTTATCATTATTACGAGAAAATAAGTCATTATTTCGAGAAAGTTTCTCATTATTACGAGAAACTAAGTCATTTTTTCGAGAAAGTTTCTCATTATAACGAGATACTAAATCATTATTTTGAGAAAGTTTCTCATTATAACGAGAAAATAAGTCATTATTACGAGAAAGTTTCTAATTATTATGAGAAAATAAGTCATTATTATGAGATTGTTCTCATTAGTATGAGAAAATAAGTCATTATTTAGAAGCAAGTTCTCATTATTTATGACGAGTTTCTCATACTATGAGAAGGAAAACTAAGTCATTTTTTTTCGAGAAAAGGGGAAAGAGAAAGTTTCTCATTATAACGGAGATACTAAGCGTCATTATTTCGCGGGGAAAGTTTCTCATTATTACGAGAGACTAAGTCATTATTATGAGAAAGTTTCTCATTATAACGAGATACTAAGTCATTATTTCGAGAAAGTTTCTCATTATAACGAGATACTAAGTCATTATTACGAGAAAGTTTCTCATTATTATGAGAAAATAAGTCATTATTTCGAGAAAGTTTCTCATTATTATGAGAAAGTAAGTCATTATTATGAGAAAGTATCTCATTATTATGAGAAAATAAGTCATTATTTCGAGAAAGTTTCTCATTATTATGAGAAGGTTTCTCATTATTTCGAGAAAATACAGTCATTATTTCGAGAAAGTTTCTCATTATAACGAGATACTAAGTCATTATTTCGAGAAAGTTTCTCATTATTATGAGAAAATAAGTCATTATTATGAGAAACTAAGTCATTATTTCGAGAAACTAAGTCATTATTACGAGATTATTATTAAAGTGGCTGGTGGTGATGCTTTTAACTTAAAATGTTCATTCATGAAAATTTATTCATTTTTAATTCATTAATTAATCTGCTACTTCTAAATAGTGTACACAAATGCAAATATGGGGGAAGTAAGCCTTTGTTTTCATTTTAAAGGCAGAAGTTCAAGAAAGACAAGAAGGTTGTAAAATGTGTTAATTTAAATGTTTTCATTTAACCATTTTATGTTTATTTATATATTTCGATTTGATTATTTTGTATTTATTCAAGTTTACACACAGGCTGTAGTTACTTAAATCTTTAAGAAATCAATAAAAAGGAAATTGGATGTAATTTAAATGATACTGCTTTTATATGAAAATAAATATTAACAAAGAAAAAAAAGTGTAAAGTGGTGCACATAGTGAAACCATGTTGCCATTAGGGGGCGTCCATGCACAATCCATGATATGACACTAGTGCAGCTTTTCTGTGTTGAATGCAAGTTAAGTTTCTCTGCATACTTTCCATTGTCTCAGTACACTTCATTACACACTGTTGGTTTAGGTGCAGAAAGAAGGACAATTATTTGCATTTTGCATTTGAAGCACCATACTTTTAAAATGCTTTTTTTTTTTTTGCTGAGTATGGTTGAACCCGTTTGATCTCTTGCTCGTGTACATATGTGCCCTCTCACGTTCGGTTCCCACCTCCTTCCTCCCCCCGTGTAGTATGTACACTCCCCCTCCCTCTTGCCAACTCTTAACTCTCCATTCTCTCTTTTTCTCCTGCACATATAACCACAGGAGCGCACGGAGCAGGCACACATACACTCACTCCAACGCCATAGAACCATGTCAGACTCAGAGACTGCAGCTCCTGCCGAGACCCCTGTCCCAGCACCCTGTGTGGCCATCAAGGCAGATTTAGACAAATGGTAAGTAGCAGTCATGTATGGTCCATAATACCGGTCCGTTGCATCTCTATATGGACCGAATGACAATTTGTTAAATTCTTATGCTCCAAAATGTAGATTTATTTCTACATAGATTTATTGTAGCTCTTAATTAGTTAGAATCATGCTGGGATTGGTGATATTCAGTAGAATTATGTTACGCAATGTAAATTGTGCATCATGATGGTGATCCAAAATGGAGGGAATTAAGGACCTTCCGTCAAATGTGAGGTAGAAGGTTTGCGCAGAGGGATTCTGTATTTTTAATAAGATGTAACTTGATTACGTTTTTTGAGTTTTGTAAATGGTTTGATTGGTGTCAGTTTGATCTGAGTTGGCAGCATCATTGGGGCCGCTCATTAAGAGCATTCTGGGGTTTTTGTTCAACTTCAGTTCTTCCTCACGGCTGATTGGCTGTTGGGAATGTGTCTACATCATGCTTTTCCTCTCGCTCATTCTGCCATCCCTGATTTCCTCTCTCAGTCTTCACCTTTTCTGTTCCTGCTACCTCCCTGGCCTCACTTTGCCATGTTTGAGTTTTGACCACTTAAATGAGAGGGAATCACTGATGATGGAGGATGAACCTTTTCTTCGTTTTCCCCTGCCCTCCCATTAATAGGTTTTGCTGGTTTTATATACTGCAAATGAAGGAGATTGTGCCCAGTGGCCAGTGATGAACATTCATTCAATATGCTGTCTTCCCTTCTATGTAGGTTTCAATTGAGTTCCTTCTTGACCATTGACACTAGCCATTGTTCAAACTGTATTTTGACCCTAATCCCCACACCCACCCAAAAAAATGTAGTTTGGCTGCTTTTGGTGTTTGTAGTGTTGACAGGCCTGGGCAGCATGAGAAACAGATAAGCTTGCACATACCCTGACCTTTGGTGTGCAAGGACCAGACAGGGGAAGGGTGTGTAGGGTGAGAATTTGGTTGAATAATGTGTCACTGGTTCATCTGAAGCACTGGCCATCACGGTCACCTTCATTTACAGCAGTGTTTCTCAACTCCAGTCCCTGAGACCCACCTCCCAGGATGCTTTAGACGTCTCCATATTCACACACCAAGAAGATGATGAGATGAATCAGGTGTTTTAATTAGTGAGACATCTAAAACTTTCTGGTAGGTGGGTCCGTAGGTCTGGAGTTACGAAATACTGCTTCACAGGATATAAAAACAAACAAAATCCACTAATCCAAAAAGGAATGGTGGGAGGGCAGGGAAAATGGAGAAAATGGTGCATCTGTGAACATGAATAATTTCCTCTCATATGAGCAACCACCGCTCAAAAATGACAAAGGAAGACTTGGGGGCTGCAGGGACAGACATGGCAGAGACTGGCGGGAAAAAGATGGAATGGCAGAACTGTTAACAGTTAAAACACTATTAGCAGGTCAGTTTGTCATTGACCTTTCTGTAATCACTTTGACCAGCAACTTGCATGTGTTGCTGACTAGCTGAATGTTTAACCTTACAGAAGGCCGACCTTTAAGTAACGTACACCACACTGGTATTTATAGTCGTACATGGTACTGCATAGATGTGTGTGTCTGTCATCCATTATACAGTGTGACATGTAATATTCACTGGATCACTTTACACCTGGTCTAAGTATGTCACAGTGGCCATTTTGTCTATTTTTTTTTTGTCATGCTGCTTCACAAACAGGAATTCATCATGGGCTTTAAAACCAGAAGAGGATTAATGTTACAGTTTCAACCCTAGAATCCAGCAGTTATTCAGTGGGAGGATGCATCTGGTTGCTAGTTGTGGAACATGTGTAAAATCTCTTTTTACTGCTTTCTGGCAATGTGAATCTGTGAGCTTATGACCTTGAGATGTCCTCCACTTTTTAGAGTTTCAAAGTCTGTGACTAAACATTAGCCACAGAGTTAACATACAGCCATTTTGTCCTATAGGGTGTCCTTTCAGTAATGTTAATGCAAATTACAATTTAATCTTTTCCACTTTAAGCAGATTTTTTCCTCTCATTTGTGTTAGCATGCCTGCTCTTGTAGTGGTTGGAATGCATTATTAGAAACTCCCCTCAGGGTAAACAGTGTTACTTAATCTATCAATAAACAAAAGCAGCTGGTTTATCAACATGGGATAGCTTTGTTATAGGAGCTCCATGTGGAAATAAATCAGTTCCATATGGATTCAGTATTTATTGATTCCAATTGAATTATTCTTAAGGTCAAGTAAAATTATTTCCTGTTTGTTGTGTTTAAGATCAGAGCACTTCTGAGCCGTGCCCTTTTTCGTTTTGCATTATATATGTGGAGGACTGGCCATCTTGTGAATTATTCAGTCTTAATTTGGGGAAGGTGATCATTCCCTTCCCATTTGTCTGTTGCTTTTTGCTATCATTTTAATTTTACACCTCCAAGACTGACAGATTTCAATATTTGACTGGCAAATAACCATGGTTTGGTTCATTTAATGCACATTTGAAGCAATATTAAGATCAATTTATCTATATATTTAAAAAGATAGTTCAGCCAAAAATGAAAATTCTGTCATCATTTAATCACACTCATGTTATTACAAACCGTTTCTTCTGCAGAACACAAAAGATAATATAGAGAAGAATGTTGGTAACCAACCAGTTTTGACTTCCAAAAGAAACAAAAAAGAAAGCCCTTTCTCAAAACATTTTCTTTTATATTCCAGAGTAGAAAGAAAGGCATACCATTTGGAAACAAGATGAGAGTGAGTAAATGATTACAGAATGTTCATGTTTAGGCGAACTATTCCCTTAGCTTTTAATTGACTGGCTTTGCCACCAGTTTTATACCACAGACTATAGTGTTTCAACATTTGTCTCCCAAATCAAAAGACACAGCCATGTTCTGGTTCATTTGATGCAGTTTTCCAGGAGTTAACACATTTAAAATCCATTTTATCTGTAAATAAAACAATTATTTTAACATGCCATTTTCCAGACAAAATGGAAGGTTTTCCAGATGACTTGAAACTGTTTTGTGATCTCTAGTTATTGGTTGTTGAGGATAAGGACATAATCTAGCGCTAATGGTTTTTTGTCCAGTAGAAGAATCTAGTATTAGTATTATTGTCCCCCCCCCAGGGTTAAGGAAAAAAAAAAAAAGAATATAGTATTAGTATTATAATGGCTGCATGAAGAGGAAATGCCCTTGGCTAGTGAATTCCCCCCATACATTCTTACACCTACGTCACATGGCTCATCAGATCGAGTCTGCATAAGGCGCTTAATGTTTAAATTGACCAGCTGTGTGTTACATCACCGCTCACTGAGAAAGCGAGGAAGAGCACGCTTAAGTCACCATGCCAGATGCAACAGATGATCTGTGGGGGAGGGAGAGACTAAAATCATTTTCTATGCAGGGGAGGAACTCTTTTCCTCATAAGTCACGACATCTCCCTCTTTTAGCAGTATGTCTCTTTTCCATTACCTGCTTGCTTTGTCACGTGATTCTAGGGCTCTATCTTTCACTCGTTCAGCTGGATTATCCACCGCCCTCTTTTTACATCTCTTCCCCCCCTTTGCGCTGTCATTCCAACCCTTGTTTTCATTTCATCACTCTAATGCAGTGTGGCAGTGTCTGCCATTGTTTGGTGTAGAGAGGCTCAAATAATCTCACTCTCACAATGCATACTGCATCTCATTCAGTCCCAGCAGAATCCGGCCTATTGTGAGTACACATTTTATATGACTTCGCAGAAACTAAAGACACAACCAAAATTATGTAATGTCTTTACAGTGTGTGGTACAGAAACTTCATGAAGTCTTGTGTGCTTCAGAGGGACAAATCTGCATTTCTGTTTTGTATATGGGATATGTTGATGTGAATCAGCAGTGTATATGTGTGCTGGAGTAATGACTGTGTTTCCTGTGTGCTACAGTGTAAAGGAGAATGGTGAGGAAGCGTGTAAGGAGCTAATGGAGGTGTTTGCCGCCTGTGTGAAGAGCAATGCTGAGGCATCATGAGCAGCTCAACATGCAGGAAAAGTAATGCACATTCACTTGCTTTATTCCCTTTTACTTGATCAGACAAGTATTTTATTCACGTCAGTTCAGCATTTGCATCATGTACTTTGTTTTATTTTCTAAATGTGAATATGGCTGACTGGTCAGGGCTGCGTTTCCCAATACCTTCTTAATGCTACGTCGTTCTTAAGTTGTACCTTAACCTGAACCTTATCGTTAATACGTGTTTCCTGAAACATTCTTAGTTAAGTATACCTTCTGCAAGTCATACTTTCGTAAGGTTGGTCTGGACCACTCTTAGCTATACCTTATCACTTTTGACAGTTCACAGTTCTTTACATCTCATTCTATATGAATATAATAATTGTGCAAAATCAAAGATGATGCTGTCCGCAGAGCCATATAGTGTATATGTCCACTAAAACTTCGCCGGCATGGCAGCAAATTCAGAAGCTTTTAGATTAGGGCTGGACGATATGGCCAAAATTGATATCACGATATATTTCTTAATTTCGGTCGATACGATATAATTCCGATATCGATATGAACACTATTTATCTGAAATAGAAGTCTTTTGTAACATTATAATTGTCTTTTCTGTCACTTTTGATCAATTTTAAGCATCCTTGCTAAATAAAAGTATTAATTTATTTCCCAAAAAATGTATAAAAATGATACAGAATGGAATAGTGTATAATATTACAAAAGCTTGTATTTCAGTAAATGCTGATCTTGGATCTTTCTATTCATCCAAGCTCTGAAAAAAAAAAAATTACTCAATGGATTTGAAATATGAGAAATCAGATATCAGCATTTTAGAATGATTTTGAAGGATCATGTGACATGAAGACTGGAAATGATGCTGGAAATTTAGCTTTGCCATCACAGAAATAAATAACATTTAAAAATATATTAACATAGCAAAGCAATTTTAACTGGGAAAAAATTATTTCAACAGTTACGGTTTTTGCGTACTTTTGGATCAAATAAATGCAGCCTTGGTGAGCAGAAGAGAATTCTTTAAAAAAAAAAATATAACAACAACAAAACCTGGAAATGTTGCTGAATACCAAGGTTATTATAGTTTTGCATTTTTAAATTCGTTTTATTTTAATATCTTTTTCAAATTTGCAATACAATTTAGTTTAGTTTTTATTAGTTTCATTCATATTTTTGTTAGTTTTAGTTTATTTTTTATTTTGTGAACACATTTCTATTTAGTTTTTAAATAGTTTAGTTTCAGTTTTAAAGTTGAGCAGAATTAACAGATCACATCCAGAGCGCAGGCCAAAGAAAGACTTAAGCTAATTTAACCTTAGTGATGCAAACGTCTAGCGACACAAAAATAAAGCATGCTGAGATTGATTAGATGGTAAAAAAGTATACAAATACACACCAAAATTAAGCATGCCTTTTTAAATCTACACAAGTTGCATTTACATTATATGTAAAACGCACTAGACTAAATGATAAATGTGTGTTGTGATATTTAATTAGAAAATAAATGTAGCTAATTTCTTTATATTATAGCCACGTCTTTCATCTTATTTAACTATAATCACTGTCGTGTCTTGCTCACTTTCCCGCGGACAAACGCGCATAAATAAGTGGGACTGATGAAATTCAATAATAATAGTGGAGCCTCAACATTGGATTTGCAGCGGTGCGCATTCTAGCCATTGGCGTTGTAGCTGAAGTGAATGACAGCTTGGGAGCTCTCGTTGCTCGCTTTCTGTAGACTATATCATTTTATTTTTAATATTTATTTTTAATGCTTCTGTAAAGGACAAACGGGCGCATAGCCTATACACTGCAGAGTTTAAGAGAGACAATGGCACTTAACAGTAAAGTCATATCTAAATATGTTCTTATCATTTATGAAGATTTAAGTATGTAGTTTATGCACATTTGATCAAAACAGCCTGGCAGATTGTTCACAATATGTAGGCAAAAGTTTGTATTGTATACAGGAAGGATGCGCGTTCTTATCATTCCTCTGTTGCGCTGCTTGTATATTTCTCTTCAAAGCACCAACTTAAAATTACTATTTTGGTTTGATTGCTTGTGTTACATGAAATGTGTTATTTTTTTGCCTTACTGATGCAGTAGCCTAATGCGGGTGCGGTTCAGGTCGCGGGTCGGATACAGAATGAAATTGGTGCTGGCTGCTGTCGGATAAAGGGTCGGGTGTGTTTCTGTGTGTAGCTACTGGATGAGGTTACCTAACAGCCCCCTCAGTGCAGGATCTGCTTTAAACTGCTTTGCGTCTCTCAGTCAGATAACCTCACGTGCATGATGCGCCATTTACAGGGGCTTATTTAAAATGAAAACTCATTCTCTGCCAGCAGGAGGCGCTTTTAGAGTGTTAAAACTGGTAATGTATATCGAAATATCGGAAATGTGTTTAAAAATCATATCACCGTTATTGAAAAAAATTATATCGCGATACATATTGATATCGAATTATTGTCCAGCCCTATTTTAGATCTTGGTGGTCCAATTTTGTCGACACAAATTCAGCTGCTCTTTCTCTCTTTTTCTCCGCAATAGTACTAGCTGTTGATTATATGTTTCTCCTGTTGTGTTATTATTGAGTAGGTCATCCAATAACAGAAATTAGTGATTTACACCAATATGTTATGCGGCTGCTGGGCAGTCAACCCTGGTTGTGGAGTAAATGAAGACACTATGGAAAATATATTATGAGAATATAAATGACCCTTTCAAAGGCCAGTGAAGGCATACTGCCAGTCAGTGATATGCATGATAGGTTTGGGCATGAGGTTGCGGGGTTCACGCACTCATTTCAAAATTATATTAAAATATCCAGTGTTGGATTTGGTTTGCAATTTGGATTATTTTTATAAGATCCAATGAGTCCTGATAAATACAGTTTGAACTGAAGTGCTTCTTGTTGGAAAGCACTCTTACCAGAATATTTTTCTGTTGGACTTGTGTAGGCCTATGTTTTTTCTTCCTTTCTTTCTTTCTTTCTTTTTCTTTTTTTTTTTTTGTTAGAAGATGTAAATTTATTAAGCAGTGTCTCATGTAGGTTTTTTTCCTTTGTATTTTATGTGGTGACCACTGGGAGATGCTCTGGGAATATAATTTTCTTTTTTGGTTTTCTTCCCTGACATGATGTATGTTGCAAAGCGAAAGTAAAAGTTTCACGCAAGTTCTTTGCATTCTAACAGGAAAAGGTTCCGTGTCTTTATTTAAAATCAACACTTCTTTTATAAAGAACACTGCTTTCTCACATAACGCAGTGAAGCAGCCTGTGCATAGAATGAATAATTGATTCTCGAGCTATCGATATCAACCAATTCAGCACCACCGCTATGGACAGCACCTGGTAACGTCGCACGTAAGAAGGTATATCTTAAGCAGCCTCCTAAGGTATAGTTCGGGGAACACACCTAGGAAAGGTATACCCCTAGTTAAGGTGTACCTTTGGAGTCTTCGTAGCGCGCTAAGAGACAACGTTATCGGGAAACGCAGCCCAGTATTTCACATAAGATTGGTATAGTCTAATAATTTAGGATGCACAGATATAAAAAAATATTATTGATAACAAAAAACATTATTTCCATGTTATGGGTGAGAACCAATAAATGGCTGATATTTATTAAATAAATCACAACAAATTTAAATGAATTGTTTTAAATGTGTCAAGTGAAGGCAACGGAACATTACAATGTACAGCATGAAAATGGATGTTTTGAGATTAGCTGAAGAATAAATTGAACTGTTTTAATAAAATGATGATGTTAAAGATCACCTCTTCTGCCCCTTGGCTATCTGATGTTCTCCGTGAGCATCGTTCTAAGCTCAGAGCTACAGAAAGAGTATGTCGCAAATCACAAAATCCTACTGACCTAAATGTATATCAATCACTCCTCTCTTCATCTCTGCTAATGTATCCACTGCTGAAAGGACATACTATCACAACAAAATAAAAAAAATTGCCTAACTCTCGCATGCTCTTTAAAAAAAATTCCTCCTTTCTTTGTCCTCCTCCTCCCCCTCCTCCATCAACTCTAACAGCTGATGACTTTGCAACATTCTTCATTAATAAAATTACAAACCACAGTGCACAATTTGCCACACCACAAAATGTCAAACACATCTTACCAGCAAACACACACTCATTTTCAATTCTCTCCCTCTCTGAGGCACAGAAGTCTCTCAACCCCTTTCCAATCATCTACTACTGTCCGCTTGACCTATCTCCATATAATCTCCATCAAGCCATTTTCCTGCCGGGTACCTGCACTCACTCACGCGTTAACAAACCTTACACTGGGGTTTCCCTAAACATTTAAATAGGCTGTTATTACCCACTTCTAAGCAAAACCCACTCTTAACCAAATCTTTTAGAGAACTACAAACCCGGTTTCCCTGACCGGTCATTGCAAAAAAACACTTGATTGACGTGTGTTCACACAGAACAAACCTCTGAGACGGGAACCAATCTGGAGTCAGAAGTGGACATCGACAGAGACTGCCTGGCTTTCAGTTGTTGAAGCCCTAAGATGCAAGACGGCTTTCCAAAATTTCTATAGTATTTTAGCTGGATTCTGCTGCTGATTTTGATATGGTTAACCACCAGATCCTCCTGTCAAACCTATTGGCAAAGGTCATCTCAGGAACCGCACTCCAGTGGTTTGTCTTACCTCTCAGATAGGTCCTTCAGTGTATCTTGGAGAGGTGAGGTGTCCAAGTCACAACATCTAGCTACTGGGGTGCCTCAGGGCTCAGTTCTTGGACCACTTCTCTTCTCTGTCTACATGGCATCACTAGGTTCTATCATTAAGAAACATGGCTTTTCATATCACTGCAATGCTGATGACACTCAACTCTACCTCACATTCCATCCTGATGATCCAATGATAACTGCTCGCATCTCAGCTTGTCTAAAACATTTCTTGCAGGATGAATGACCATCACCTTCAGCTCAACCTTGCCAAGACAGAACTGCTTGTGGTTTCAACAAAACCCATCACTTTATCAAAATTTCACCATCCAGTTAGGTTCATCAACCATAACTCCTTCAAAAACAGCTAGAAACCTTGGGAGTTGTGATTGATGATAAGCTGAATTTCTCAGACCACATTGCTAAAACTGCCCGTTCCTGCAGATTTGCTTTATACAACATAAAGAAGATCAGGCCCTTTCTTTCAGAAAATGCAACACAACACCTTGTTCAAGCTCTTGTTCTATCCAATCTGGACTATTGCAATGCTCTCTTGGCAGGTCTTCCAGCCAGTTCTATCAAACCTCTACAGTTAATCCAAAATGCTGCTGCAAGATTAATTTTGTATGAGCCGAAAAGAACGCTTGTCACACCTCTGTTCATCAATTTGCAACGGCTACCAGTAGCTGCTCGCATTAATGTTTGCCTACAAAACCACAACTTGCTCTGCACCCCTTTACCTAAATTCACGTACGTCAGGTTTAGGTGCCCTAGAAGCTGGCGTTCGGCAATGTGAACGGCGTATTATTGGCATCTAAAAGAGGCACAAATCACTTTCACTGACTTTTTCCAGTAACTGTTATCTGGTGGAAGGACTGCCAAACTCAATCCGGCCATCTCAATAAAGACTAAAAACAATATGTCCACCTTAGTTGACCCTCTAATCTAGAACGTTAGCTTCATGGTTAATTCTACTTGCTCTTCTTTTTTTTATAAAAAAAAAAAATGTATTTATATTTTTTATTCTATGACTTGTTTTTCTTTGTGTGTGTTGTGTGGTCATAATCTATATAAGATATATATATACACCTTGTACGTGTACTGCGGGTTAGAACTAACGACGGACTTGTATTGCACTTAATTTGTTGTCATGGGTAGTTTTGACTGCTTATTGTCCTCATGTGTAAGTCGTTTGGATAAACTCGTATCTGCTAAAGACTAATGTAAATGAACGATAAGTGATGAGTAATGTTCAGGGCAATGTATCTAAAATGAATGGGGGAAATAAGCATGCAAAAATAATATCAACATAGATTATAATGTAAATTATATTTATTTTAAAATAAAAATATTAATTCAATATTAATTCACTGCCTTAAAATTCTGTTAACTTGACAATTTATTTCTTGTTGAAATTTATTTTAGATTGTAGTCAGCCGTTACGTCATTTGACTTAAGTATTATTAACTAATCCAGTCAACAAATGTTTGTTATTGTAACAAGTGAAATCATGTCAACTGGAAAAAACATTTATTTTAATATTCTTACCAACACCACTACTGTCGCAGTGTGGTGTCTGCTATAGCTCTCTGCCGACATTCTGTACATGGGCGGCCGCAACGATTTGTGGATTCGGATGACATATGCGGAGAGATTTGAGTTGTCGTGACGGTGCAGAGATGATAGTCGTAGGAAGCATAGTTGTTATCCTCACCTGAAACGTCGAGTTTTGTTTGTACAATTTTTTTTTTTTTTTCTCTTATGTTTGTCTGTACCTCACGTTCTGCTGTTTGTGGATTACCTGTTCTTCAGTGTTTGTGGAATAAATACCCAATTTGGATTTCCCGCCTTCGGGCCCCTTTACTACAATCTCGCTGCCCCGTGACTGTTGATTAGCTGTTAATTGAACTGTTTAAAGTTTAAACCTAAGCACATTTGTTATGCTCCCTTTGTTTTAAGGTTGTCTTGTGGTAACTTCATGATCAAGACAACTTTTTTCATTATCATTTGAAATGTATGATTTTTGATTCTCTGTATTTCTGTCTGTTTTCAGGGGTTTACTGCACTGAGTCCTCCACCTTCCCAGCATTCCCTGCAGCTCGTGGCACTGGACTAAATGATGGGGTTTGGGGCAGCAAAGACCATATTTGTGTCTCTTTCCTTCTCTACCTCTGAACCTCAAATGGATTTCTCCAACCACCAACCTCCCCTCCCCTTTTGTACTGATCTGATGTGTAGACAGTTTGAGAGTTGATGTAAATGATTCAGATGCTTTCAAAATGGAATAAAAATTTTAAAAAATGGTTCAACATTTGTAACTAACTGAATTTGTTTCACAATGTTTGTTTTAGTTTTTAAGTAAACTTCTTAAAAATGGCTTTCATTAACTTGCTTAGAAGATCCCGTCTTGCCAAAAGTGATGTCTAATGAGTCCCTGTGGTTTCCAAAGTCCAAAACTTTAAGGTGGATGTAGTGAAGTGGATTGTATAGGCAAGGATTATGAAGGCTTCTGTAATGGGTTTAGGTGAACTAAAGTAGGAGATTAAGCTTTCCAATGTGACTAAACTCCTCACTTTGACTCATTAAGAGGCACACAAATACACCCACTCAAATCCCCAAATGCACTTATCTCATCAGGCAATCAATCAATCAGATCTTAGGCTCTTTCATGAGCTGATCTATTAGCAAACAAGCTAGAAGTGTGAAGACTTGTAACCAAGAATAAAAATCCTCAGGGTTTGGACTATGCTCACACATGCAGCACAATGCTTTGGGGTCATTTAAACAGTATAAAACAAGATATCCAAGCTAATTATCTATGCAAAAGCCTTGTCACACCAATTTTAACGCTTGCATAAGCAGAGAGAACAGTTGGATGATTATGTTTCAATGAATCATTGATCAAATGTGATCATCTTCATGCAACGATCTCAGTCTAACTACTTTTTAAACCTGTTCAGAGCAGTGGAGTGGGGTTCGTGAGCTGATGAAAAGTCATTAATTAAATCGTAAAAATATCAAATTAAAACGAATAAATTGTTTTATAATATAATAGAAGAAACGAGCAGTAAAATATTTGATCAGAACCATGAACATGATAGCTATGTGTTGTTAAATTATTGAAATATTAACTAAAAAGCTCAGGGGGATCTATGAGTACATATTTTTGGTCAAAAGGGTTCGGCTGACAAAAAAGTTTGGGAATCCCTCCTCTTCTAGACGATATCCGAATTGTGAGGTCGCAAGGGGCGCGTCAAAGCGAAACATGGCGGCTAACAATTCAGTTGTGAATGGTAATGAAAGTATCTTATTTTAAAAAGCATTTAGCCTACCAAAGAGGTTATAGACAAATGCAAAACTAATCACTCACCTTTCACGGTTTGCTGTATGCAAAATAGGCAATTTTTTTGTACCCATGCAGTGAGTGATAGAAATTAAAATGATTAAAAAGTGTAAAATGTGAAACCTGAAATGTAATAAAAATAGGCTATATAAAACTTATTACCATATTATTTTTTTCTGACTTGAATTAGTTACTTGTCATAATATCAAATGCCCAAACTCGGGAAAAGTTTTCCAGTTACACTTAAGCCCTGCTTTATCACATTTCCAGGCCTTCTGCCTCTTCCATGCTGAGGACATATTTTCGGTTGCCATAAATAAGACTCCAAGAAAATAAAGGGAGGGTGCGCTGTTACTTGGAGGTCTGCCAGACGGGTAGGAATATGGGATAACTTGGCATGGAAGGTCACTGAATGCGTTTGACCTTGAGAAGCATCATGTGAGGGAAAATAGCAAAGTGCTGACTTGCATGTCCAGGTGAATCTGCAGGAATCACCGCTGTCTGCTGATCTCCGTCAGATAACACAATTATTTAGAAACCCTGAATTTTGTCAGCAGATGACACCTTTAAAAAAAAAAACATGTAATCTTGTAATTACTCAATGTACATAATATAGGCACTTTAACACAATATATGAACAGTTACTGCCTCGCTTGTAAAATATAGGCCAATAAAGAGCTCAAAGAGCTAGAACAATGCCCCCTGCTGTCTGGACTAAGACCACCTGATACAGACTGGACTAGAAGATACTCCCAACATTTCGCTATGCCAAATGTTTTTGGGTGAGATCAAGAAATGAAACCCCCCAAATAAATGCGCATTATGTTGGGATAATTGTTCACTAACTTCTTGCCTGCAGAACACGCCCTATGTCTATGTCTCTACTGCCACCTTGTGTTCACACATTGAACTGCATGGATGGTGCTTTAATTGTAGCAATAGAAAGTATGCAAAAAGTGCATTTCTTTACATTTACATTTCTTTTTTCTTCTCTGCTATAGCTTGTCCCCTCTAATATACATTTTTAAAAACAAACTATGAAAACTGTTGGATCTGTAAGTCGCTTTGGATAAGAGTCTGCTAAACGCATACATGTAAATGTAAAAATACTGAAAACCACTGTGCAAAAACACAACTATCAAAGATGGATTTCTGCCAAGCCTGTTAGTATTTTTTACAAATTGTAAAAAAAAAAAAAAAAGACAATGTAGATAGGGCAGCTAGTCCATAAATATTATGATAACAAATTATCTGAAAATATTTAATAAAAAAAATGGATAGATGCTGCCCAATGACAATAATGTGCGGAATGAGTTCAATAATGTGGGGACCGTGCTCTCGGGCGGAAATGGGGTGGGTGGGGTGGGCTATGACGAGCTTGTTCGATGGGAATCGCGTAAGGGAGGGGACGCAAGCAGCGCAGAACCCGGATGCTGATGCTGCTCGTGTCGGATGGGGAGAAGGAATACAGGGAGAGTGAACGCTAGAAACCAGAGAAAGGCCCCACTGACAGAGGGACTGCTATCCTTGCGGTCACAAGGCAACCGAAGCGAACGGATTAAAGTCAGGCGGTTTCACGCGAGTGTAACGCAAACTCGAAAGAATGACTCCACGCGCGGTAGCCGAGGCGACGGGAGGAGAGCGCGAGAAGATGCTGTGATGTGCACATAGCCAGCGCGAGCGTGCGGGAGGGGGAGAGGAGGCTCCTACGCTAGTTAGAAGATGCTTGTATTTTGACCAGCGATGTGTTCCGTACGGATAAAGCAAGCGATTTCTGCGCAAACACTGTAGCTTACAAAAGCGCAATGTACACTTGGCACGCGCCCGGTGGATTAATTGGCGGTTTCATGTGACGGAAGACACCGAGGCTTTCTTTCGCGAAAGGGTGGCTGTTTTCTCCCGTACAATTCTCCCATATTTCCGGATGTGAGGCCTGGAAGATACCAGTAGTTTATATCAGGCACGTCGGGACGCTCATCCTTTACATCCAATTTATTAAAATAAAACGAAACACTGAAGAGTCAGTGACTCACTTAATCTTAGACAGAATAATACGTATAAATTGTCACAAACCGGATGTGCGGTTGTTTCTCAGAATAGATGTGGCCAAGTTTTTAATACATATGTCACTTGCAGTTTGGCAACAACGGGAGTCTACATGAATATAGTTTGAAAGAAAAGATACCGGCGAAAACAAACTAATGACTGAACCAGGCTGCCTATTATTCCTGTTATCTTTACCCGTCTTCTATATTCACAATCGTTTTGGTGTCATTCACAGCTATTATCTGATGTAGTCATATAGCCTAGTAGCCTATCGGCCCAGATTTAATCGTGTCCCCTCATCATTCATCCAACAGCAGCCACAGGCCGTTTAAATCGCAATAACAGCTGAAGTTTGGCGTATAGGCTCGGCTGGACAAGCAACTCTTGTTTATTTTTGATATTTTCGAACGGAAAATGTTACCGATCCATTTCCACGAACTTTAAGGAGACGGCAGATGTTTGGGAGTAGGCCACGGCACTGACAGCACGCCTCAGCATCCCTGTGTCATCGCTCACCGTCTGTGATGTCTGTACGGCGGAGCTATTACGTGAGCAGGACAGGCACCGGTGGATACATTGTGAAAATACACTGATTTACCCGCTTATATTGTGACACAAAAACTCTGTCGAACGAAATGTCCAGTAAGGAGTTGTCGGGGAGTCAGGCAGCTCAGTATGTCGGGCCCTACCGACTGGAAAAGACGCTGGGGAAGGGCCAGACAGGTAAGAGCATTTCCTCTTTGGGATGTTAGCACTCAGTTAATGCATTGGAATAAATTCTGCTCTACTTCGCGCGTCTCATTAAAGAATTAATCTGTTGAAAGGTTGATTCGGCAATAAGCAAAGCGGTTAATGTGTGTGCAGGGGTGTTTCAGCTGATGAAATGTAATGAGGCACGGTGGCGTGACAGGCCAGTGTTTGAGGGAGGAAGATTATTTTTCATTTTTCTGGCGTTTTATTTTTGAGTCATGAGTGGCAGTGATTCATTCGTGCTGTTTCAAAGCCTGAATCTGTTTTGTTTTCACAATCAATTTCAATACCTTAACGATGCTACGTGTCCTAGGCATACAGGTGCATCTCAATAAATTAGAATGTCGTGGAAAAGTTCATTTATTTCAGTAATTCAACTCAAATTGTGAAACTCGTGTATTAAATAAATTCCAGTGCACACAGACTGAAGTAGTTTAAGTCTTTGGTTCTTTTAATTGTGATGATTTTGGCTCACATTTAACAAAAACCCACCAATTCACTATCTCAACAAATTAGAATACTTCATAAGACCAATAAAAAAACATTTTTTGTGAATTGTTGGCCTTCTGGAAAGTATGTTCATTTACTGTACATGTACTCAATACTTGGTAGGGGCTCCTTTTGCATGAATTACTGCATCAGTGCGGTGTGGCATGGAGGCGATCAGCCTGTGGCACTGCTGAGGCTCTATTGAAGCACAGGTTTCTTTAATAGCGGCCTTCAGGTCATCTGTTTTGTTGGGTCTGGTGTCTCTCATCTTCCGCTTGACAATACCCCTAGATTCTCTATGGGGTTCAGGTCAGTCGAGTTTGCTGGCCAATTAAGCACAGTAACACCATGGTCATTGAGCCAGCTTTTGGTCCTTTTGGCAGTGTGGGCAGGTGCCAAATCCTGCTGGAAATGAAATCAGCATCTCCATAAAGCTTGTCAGCAGAAGGAAGCATGAAGTGCTCTAAAATTTCCTGGTAGATGGCTGCATTGACTGTGGACTTCAGAAAACACAGTGGACCAACACCAGCAGATGACATGTCAGCCCAAATCATCACTGATTGTGGAAACTTCACACTGGACTTCAAGTGACATGATTCATGGTTTATGTGCCTCTCCACTCTTTTTCCAGACTCTGGGACCTTGATTTCCACATGAAATGCAAAATTTACTTTCATCTGAAAAGAGGACTTTGTCCACTGTTTTTCTGAAGTCCACATCATGCCGCCCTCTACCAGGAAATTTTAGATGCACTTCATGCTTCCTTCTGCTGACAAGGTTTATGGAGATGCGGATTTCATTTTCCAGCAGGACTTGGCACCTGCCCACACTACCAAAGGTATCAAAAGCTGGTTCAATGACCATGGTGTTACTGTGCTTGATTGGCCAGCAAACTCGCCTGACCTGAACCCCATAGAGTATCTATGGGGTATGGTCAAGAGGAAAATGAGAAACGAGAGACAAAAAAATGCAGATGAGCTGAAGGCCACTGTTTTCTGTCAAGAAACCTGGGCTTCCATACCACCTCAGCAGTGCCACAAACTGATCACCTCCATGCCATGCATAATTGAGGCAGTAATTAAAGCAAAAGGAGCCCCTACCAAGTATTGAGTACATGTACAGTAAATGAACATACTTTCCAGAAGGCCAACAATTCACTAAAAATGTTTTTATTGGTCTTATGAAGTATTCTAATTGGTTGAGATAGTGAATTGGTGGGTTTTTGTTAAATGTGAGCCAAAATCATCACAATTAAAATAATTTGAGTTGAATTACTGAAATAAATGAACTTTTCCATGACATTCTAATTTATTGAGATGCACCTGTATCTATTCAGTTATTCCAGATTGCTAGTTACTTGTACTTACACTTTTGCTATTGCGTTAGAGACAGACATATATTCCATTGTTACTTGTAACAAATCGCACAATTTGCCACTGAATTCTAAAGGAAACTGTGGTTCAACTTTTCACTTTCCGTTGTAGCTGGAAACTAGTTTTACTAGTAACTGTTCAATAGATTCTAGTCCTGATTAGTTATTTCAATAGTTAGTATATCTATTCTAGTAGTTTTGCTAGTGCTCATTTATTTGATATTGGTGCATATTTATGGGAAACTTGAAACTTCCCCAACTGTTGTAACATTTATTTTCTCACTAGGTATTACATTTTTACAGTGTTGTTGGTAATGACTAGTCAGCTAATTTAGTTCAATGAAACAAGTAACAACTTAAATACATACAAGATTTGCAACAAATTGCAATTTGTTACCAGTAACTATGAAACAGGTAAAGCAACTAGTAAAGAAATAAGTATAAGTAATATACTAATGTAAAATGTTACTAGTAAAATTGAAAATGATTCCAATCTTTATTAGATTACTAGTTATTAACAAAGGTACTAGTCATTGTAAACCTGGATACTAGTTTGTTTTAAGGTATAACAATTGCTTGTCACCGATCTGTTCTGAATACAAAAGCCAGACAGATCCTGTTTGTCAGTACATTGTAAATAGGATATGAATGTGCACAAGAGTGATATAGATCTACATACATTAGGAAGTAGACTGTTTTTTGGCAAGTAAAAGAGGGTGTCCATTAACGATTTATGTGACTGTCTATATGAGCAGTATGTACTGGTGTTTTTAGGATTTTTTTTTTGGAGTGTTTTTGTTAGTGCTGCTTTTTTTCCAAGTGTAATCATTTGGAAATGGGAATTGATTACTTAAAATTGTGCAGTCTAAAAGTTGCAGCCATATGTTGTCTACTTTTCCATTTTTACAAGTGCATCTCGTCTGGATTTTAATGTTGTCCACTTTTAAAATGCTTCTATGAAGAATGACCATCTGTGTTCCTCTTGCAGGTCTGGTGAAGTTAGGAATTCATTGTATCACAGGACAGAAGGTGGCCATAAAGATAGTTAACCGAGAAAAGCTATCAGAGTCTGTTCTTATGAAAGTAAGTTTTGCATACAATGAATTTACAACGGAAATGTCTAAAAGTTCTCAGTTCTCAGTTCTCCTGCTTACGCAGCATTTTCTTATTTACAGTAACTCTTCAATAACACAGCAGCTACATAACTCCAACTGCTTTATTAACCACAGTATTTGCTGCATCTGCCCTAATGTTCTGTGCTAAACAAATGCAAGACTCTCCCTGCTAAGTCATTTTTGTCCATGTCTACTGTTGATTGTCAGACTCTTGTTAATCTATTGACTATATTGGTTCACTTTTAATTGAGAGTGATCATCTTTGCTTGGTTATTTCCTACATCAAGGTTGCTCCTTTTCCCTATTGAACTCTCATTCAGTGTTCCTCGCTCTCCCCGTTTCTGCAGGTGGAGAGAGAGATAGCTATTCTTAAACTAATAGAGCACCCTCATGTCCTAAAACTGTATGATGTGTACGAGAATAACAAATATCTGTAAGTACTGCTGTTTCTCCACACATCTGAAGCATGTATGGCCTTGTCTTGTCTTGTCTTGTCTTGTCTTGTCTTGTCTTGTCTTGTCCAGACTTACATCCTGCATTCTTTAGAGGTGTGCTTGTGTGTACCATTTCATGTGTATCTATCTCTGTGCATTTGTTTCATAAATGTCTTTCTCATTCTCTCAGGTATCTAGTGCTGGAACATGTATCTGGTGGGGAGCTATTTGACTACCTGGTAAAGAAAGGCAGATTGACGCCAAAAGAGGCTCGAAAGTTCTTCAGACAAATCATATCTGCTCTGGACTTCTGTCACAGTCACTCTATATGGTAAATGTCTCTTTTTACCTTTTTATTTAATGTGCTGCACACACTGATTCCTTTACGTGCATATTTCTTTTTCCAATATTTCTGCGACTTTAGGAATATGAGGGTATATGGTATGGTATATGGTATATTCAATATATGGGTTACTTTATATGTACACAGATACACTACTGTTCAAAAATTTGGGGTCAGTAAGATTGTTTTTTTTGTTTTTTGTTTTTAAAGAAATTAATACTTTTATTCAGTAAGGGTGCATTAAATTGATAAAACGACATTTATAATGTTATACAATATGTCTATTTCAAATAAATACTGTTCCTTTTGAACTTTCTATTCATCAAAGAATCCTGAAAAATGTATAATGGTTTACACAAAAATATTAAGCAGCACAACTGTTTTCAACGTTGATAAGAAATGTTTCTTGAGCAGCAAATCAGCATATTTGAATGATTTCTGAAGGATCATGTGACACTGAAGACTGGAGTAATGACTGCTGAAAATTCAACTTTGCCATCACAGGAGTAAATTAGATTTTTAAAATATATTCAAATAGACAACAGTTACTTTAAATGGTAATAATATTATTGTTTTACTGTATTTTTGATCAAATAAATGCAGCCTTGGTGAGCATATTAAGAGACTTCTTTCAAAAACATTTAACAAATCTTACCAACCCCAAACTTTTTTTTTTGCATATTGAACGTATGTTGAATGTTGAAAAAATAAAAAACAAAACAAATAAAGCAAGTATATGTATTACAAAACTTTGTGATTTATTCTTGTTACATGTACTGCAGAGTATGCTACACAAAAAAATCTATTTCTCAGACCTTTCTCAAAGGTCTTTCTCACTCTGTAAAATAATTGTGGTTTCAGATACTTCAGGAAAAATCTTACAATATACAAAAGTATATTACAATGTTGTCATTGCATTTTTTTTCCAGCCACAGAGATCTTAAGCCTGAAAACCTCCTGCTTGATGAGAAGAATAATATCAGGATTGCTGACTTTGGCATGGCCTCCCTACAGGTTGGGGACAGTCTGCTGGAGACCAGCTGTGGGTCAGTAGTTTGAGTTTGTGTGCTTTTAATACTGTATTAATGATGATGAAGTGTAAATGCTCTATATTATGTATCTGCAGATCACCCCATTATGCATGTCCTGAGGTCATCAGGGTAAGGACGAAGCTCTAAGAGCAAAAGCACCATATGTTTTAACATATAAGTCTCATAGGTTCATATTTTACAAAACAACCAGTGCTTATCTGTACTTAGTGTTTTGTTTTTTTTATTCACAGGGAGAGAAATACGATGGACGTCGGGCAGATGTATGGAGCTGTGGGGTTATTCTCTTTGCTCTGCTGGTGGTGAGAAGCTTGCTGCGTCTTATATTTGTCATTTCCAACATTTTCCCCATATTTAATACCTTCCTTACATGCCTTATTAAAACTGTCAGTGGCTGGAAAATAAATGTTTTATGTCTCAAAATTGCCATTGATTGTAGGGATAATGCAGGCTTTATGCTTTTGGTTGCACTCAGAAATGTGTGTGAATTGTAACATTTCACCTCACAGGGAGCGTTGCCCTTTGACCATGATAACCTGCGTCAGCTGTTGGAGAAGGTGAAGAGTGGGGTATTTCACATGCCTCACTTCATTCCTCCAGACTGCCAGGCTCTCCTCCGTGGCATGATTGAGGTTAACCCTGAGAAACGCTTCACGGTATGCAACACGAAACTCAATGCACCTATATAGAAATTGCATATACACTGCCGTTCAAAGTGTTGAGGTTGGTAAGAGACTGCATTTATTTGACCAATAATACAGTAAAAACAGTTATAAATTTGAAATAATCTTAGAATTTGAAATAATTGTTTTCTATTATGAACATTATATATATATTTTTAACACTTTTTTATCACTTTATCAATTTAATGCATCCTTGCTGAATACAAGTATTAATTTCTTAGTGTATTGCCAAGGAATGTTTATGATAATTCTTGATTTTTTTCTTTTCTCAGTTGGAAGAAATACAAAAGCACCCCTGGTATCAGTAAGTATCATGAGGTACCGTGAACAGTTCAGAAAAGATAATTATTTACTGACTCTCATGCCATTTCAAACCTGTATGCTGTTATTTTTTTCCATGGAACACAAAAGGAGAATTTGAAAAATATTCGAGTGGCACTTTTTCATACATCAACAGTTTTATAGTGTGTCTGTCAAGCTCCAAAATATACTATGCAACAGTCAGACTGAATGTTGCTTTTAAATAAAAATCTTGCCATCCAGTCTAGCATTCAGCCAAATATTGCATCAGGTTGCATGTCAATGACATCATCAAATGTCATGGGTTCTCAAACGTCTCATGATCAAACGTCATTGACATGATGGCTTGTGTCATATGTACACAGTACGAGCAGAAATAACAACATAAACTTGGGTCTGCTCTTCACACAAAGCTGTCATACTGTATGTCACTTGAAGATCTGGAATATAGCCTTTTCTTTGTCTTTTTTTTTTTACTTGTCAGTCAAGGTCACTATGCAGTGCAAGAATTCTCCTTCTGTGTTACACAGAACTATTCAATTAAAAGTGGATTTTATTTTTTATGTTGTATGTAATGCCCACATGTGCACTCCACATGTGCTGTGATTTGCTTGTGTGTCTGTGTGTCTTTCTGTCTCAGAGGGGGCAGAAACGAGCCGTGTCCAGAGCAGCCACCCCCGAGGCGTGTGTGTGTGAAGAGGATTCTGTCTCTTACAGATCTGGACCCTGATGTTCTGGAGAGCATGCACTCCTTGGGCTGCTTCAGAGACCGTGTCAAGCTCACCAGAGACCTGCAGTGTGAAGAGTGAGTCTGAACTTCTGTCTGTGTGACATCTTAGCCTGTAATTCAGAAAAGAATAGTGCACAAACTCAAGATTTCAAGGATTTGTACTTCAAACAAGATACAACTTAAAGGGACCTTAAAAGGATAGTTCACTCAAAAAATGATTTTACTCACTCCAATCATGTATGACTTACTTTCTTCAGTAAAACCCAAAAGAAGATATTTTGAAGAATGCTTTTGTCAATACAATGAATGTCAGTTCTGACTTGCATTTCTCCCTTCCCAGAGAAAACCAGGAGAAGTTGATCTACTATCTTCTGTTGGACAGAAAGGAGCGCTACCCTAGTTATGAAGATGAACATCTTCCACCCAGAAATGATGTTGGTGAGTGAGCTTTTGCAGTTCAGGCTTGTGTGTGTTGCTGTCATGTTCAAAGCTAGTCACAGAACACCATGAGAATAGTTGGTAACCTAGAAAGCACGCTGGTGCTTTAGGCCTGAAAGTAAGCCAGTTTCATTTAAGAGCTCTAAGGCAAACATCAGTGATTTGTAAATGTAACATATTGAGGGCTTGTTCCCCAAAATAAACAGATCAAGACCAGACCAGGACTAAAAAGAGACTTCAAGGTGGAGAGTCATCATCATTAAGAGGTTGACAGGGAAGTCGTAGCATGTGGTTGTTAGGGCAGCGTAGCGAGTATGAGAGCAGGTGCTGCAGGTTGGATCAGAAATGGACTTCCTAATGTATACAGAACAAATGAATGAAAAGTTGTCAATCTGGCACCCATGCTGACATGATTTTTGACATTTTCCATTTACTTGCATACATTTTGTTTATTAAGAGGCTTATTATTTGAAAGGCATGTCTCGCCCTTATAGGGCTGTACAATTAATTGAAATAAAAATGTAAATAATCAAAATAAATTTGCTTATCAAAAAAAATCTAAAAGTCGTGCACTGAGAACAACAACATTTTGTTACATTGTTACATTCATGTAATTATATCATTACAAGCAGTTTTCCAGCAAAATAAAGGCTTGAAAGTTTAACATGTGAAAGTAAAGAAATTAGGATGGAAATATATTACCATTGAAATACATTGAAATAATTACTATTGTAATGTAAAAAAGCTAATAATAATAATAATAATACGAATTTATGAATGTAAAGTGGACTGAGACACTAAACTGAAGTGGACTAAAGAGATTTGAGTCCCCTTTAAGTTTCAGGTACAATGTGAAAATGTTTTTGCACACTTCATTTCTATGTAGTTTTTAATCCTTTTTGCCTCAAAATCTAAGCTGCAACAAATTGTCGGATGTTAAATGTTTATCGTATTGCAGTGCAAATCTTACAGAATCTTGTCAAAATATGAGAAAATAGTTGCAATCCGATTTTATGACCAAATCATGCAACCCTAATACGTTACTGTCCATCATTTCACTGTCATGGCATGATTCATCTCTCATGCAGCACGTTGTATCCAGGTAAAATTAACCCTGTTGCTTAGAAGCTTTCTGACTCTTATCAACACATTGAAGGGACTACTTTTTCAGCTTCTATGCTAATTTCCCTTCTAACACTGTAATACAGATAATCACTGCTGCATTGCAGTTGTATATTTTATATATAGTTATATATATAAAAACAAACCTTAGATTCCATCATGGATATAGTAAGGTTCGTAATGTGACTTGTTCATGAAGAGTACACAGTCGATGTTTGTGTTACAGTGAGTGTATGTTTGTGGTTGTGGTTGTGTGATCAGATCCTCCCCGTAAGCGGGTGGACTCGCCCATGTTGACCCGTCATGGGCGTTGTCGGCCGGAGAGAAAGAGTCTGGAGGTACTGAGTGTGACAGAGCAGGGCTCTCCGACACCTCCCCGCAGAGCACTGGATACCTCTGCACATAGCCAGAGGTACATGCAAAATGTTTAAGATAACTTGTATTTACCTTCATCTGAAAGTCAAGCTTAATGTACCACATGTGCCTTCTGTTCAACTTCAAGTGCCTTCCAAAAAAAATGCAGATAAAAAAGTGGGTAAATTCACTAATGAATTGCACAACTTCTGTGATATGGCAATTTTAGCACAAAAATGTGTTTTTATCATGCAGTATTGTGCGTTTAACCATGCTCTCTTGTGCATTTATTTTTTTCTATGTAAACTATATTCGTTATAGATGCACCTTATTCACAAAAAAGCTGTTTGCCTCTCATAATTTAATTGAAAAGAGCTGTTTGTGCGCATGTTCTATTGATCATTAATCATGGCTACAGTGAATGGCGTTTTACATGGTACACGGCAGGTTTTTTCTGATGTGTACAAAAAGGAAGTGCTTACAGGTGCATCTCAATCAATTAGAATGTTGTGGAAAAGTACATTTATTTCAGTAATTCAACTTATATTGTGAAACTCGTGTATTAAATAAATTCAATGCACACAGACTGAAGTAGTTTAAGTCTTTGGTTCTTTTAATTGTGATGATTTTGGCTCACATTTAACAAAAACCCACCAATTCTCAACAAATTAGAATATGCTGACATGCCAATCAGCTAATCAACTCAAAACACGTGCAAAGGTTTCCTGAGCCTTCAAAAATGTCTCTCAGTTTGGTTCACTAGGCTCACAATACATGGGGAAGACTGCTGATCTGACAGTTGTCCAGAAGACAATCATTGACACCCTTCACAAGGAGGGTAAGCCACAAACATTCATTGCCAAAGAAGCTGGCTGTTCACAGAGTGCTGTATCCAAGCATGTTAACAGAAAGTTGAGTGGAAGGAAAAAGTGTGGAAGAAAAAGATGCACAACCAACCGAGAGAACTGCAGCCTTATAAGGATTGTCAAGCAAAATCGATTCAAGAATTTGAGTGAACTTCACAAGGAATGGACTGAGGCTGGGGTCAAGGCATCGAGAGCCACCACACACAGACGTGTCAGGAATTTGGCTACAGTTGTTGTATTCCTCTTGTTAAGCCACTCCTGAACAACAGACAACGTCAGACGCGTCTTACCTGGGCTAAGTAGAAGAAGAACTGACTGTTGCCCAGTGGTCCCCAAAGTCCTCTTTTTAGATGAGAGCAAGTTTTGTATTTTATTTGGAAACCAAGGTCCTAGAGTCTGGAGGAAGGGTGGAGAAGCTCATAGCCCAAGTTGCTTGAAGTCCAGTGTTAAGTTTCCACAGTCTGTGATGATTTGGGGTGCGATGTCATTTGCTGGTGTTGGTCCATTGTGTTTTTTTGAAAACCATTGTCACTGCACCCGTTTACCAAGAAATAAATTTTGGAGCACTTCATGCGTCCTTCTGCTGACCAGCGTTTTTGAAGATGCTGATTTCATTTTCCAGCAGGATTTGGCACCTGCCCACACTGCCAAAAGCACCAAAAGTTGGTTAAATGACCATGGTGTTGGTGTGCTTGACTGGCCAGCAAACTCACCAGACCTGAACCCCATAGAGAATCTATGGGGTATTGTCAAGAGGAAAATGAGAAACAAGAGACCAAAAAATGCAGATGAGCTGAAGGCCACTGTCAAAGAAACCTGGGCTTCCATACCACCTCAGCAGTGCCACAAACTGATCACCTCCATGCCACGCCAAATTGAGGCAGTAATTAAAGCAAAAGGAGCCCCTACCAAGTATTGAGTACATGTACAGTAAATGAACATACTTTCCAGAAGGCCAACAAATCACAAAAAATGTTTTTTTTTATTATGAAGTATTCTAATTTGTTGAGATAGTGAATTGGTGGGTTTTTGTTAAATGTGAGCCAAAATCATCACAATTAAAAGAACCAAAGACTTAAACTACTTCAGTCTGTGTGCATTGAATTTATTTAATACACGAATTTCACAATTTGAGTTGAATTACTGAAATAAATGAACTTTTCCATGTCATTCTAATTTATTGATATCCACCTGTATACTAGTGAGTGAAAATATTTCATCAAGGATAATTACTGTATGAATATTACATTTTTGTATGTTACGTTTAGGTGTAATTGAGCTCATGAAAATCAACAACAGCGAGTATTATATCTTCTTCCTTGTTATTTTTTGACTCTGTAACGGTCGTGATTATACTAAATTTTGATTGATCAATGACACGCATTAGTTGAAAAAAAACAACTTTTTAATCTTCCACAGTATGCACCGCTAGTAGTTGTGCATCACAAAGTGCCTGGACTCTTGTGAACGCAAGCCGACACTGGTCCCATCTCTCAGATTCAAAATTAACTTGCAATTGCTGCATACCATGTAAAATGTTCTTAATTCATCAAACGATGACCAAATGATAAAAATATATGTCCAGAACCACAGTGTAGAGCAGGGTTCCTCAATTAGTCTTTGCCGAGGGCCAAATTCTGCCAACAATACCAAGCCAAGCGCCATTGACCTATATATATATATACACAGTATATACTGTATATATATATATATATACAGTATATATATATAAATTGTATTATATTACACTTATATATGTTGCTTTTGTTAAAATAATCACAAGATGTTCACAAGACGAATATTCCGATTTTTTCCCCCGGTAGTCTGTTTTATTCAAACAATTATGAAAATTTTTGCATTTAGATACAGAAGAACTTTGCCTTTTGAATATTAAAAACAAATGAACAAACAAAAAATCTGGATATCCATGTCTGCCATGCAAATCAACTTTTTCTGCTCATTCCCAGACTGGATCTCTTTCTCTCCACTTTCCCTAATTGCAGATTCAATTATTAGAGATTTGTAAGTATTAATATTTTTATGCTTAGATTCTTTTTGGGGGGGGGATCAAACTGTAACACCGTGTGTCCCAACCCGACGCGACGCGATAAGAAGTATCTTTTCCATGTAGTTTTTGTCCTAACCACCCGTGACAGTGACACGTGACAATAAGCGTCATGGGATTCTATTTTAAGGAAAGTTTTTTATTTTCTGCGACGTCACGGCAGGAACAACATACAAAATATGCCAGTGATAATCTCAGGTAATGATTATGTGCTTTATTCAATGTTAAAAGTGTCTAATGTGAGTTTGAATATTATTTTGCATTATCTTTATAGCCATAGTGAAAGCAACAATAGATATTTTACCTCAGATCTTGAAAATAAATTAAAGCAAACTTGTACATTAAAACTGTGAACTCACTGCGAACCAACACATGTATTCCATAACAAAGATATCAGTCACTCACTCACTCAAAACTGTTAAGTCCATTCACATTTGAATCATCTATTTTCCGTGTCCACTTTTCTTTTCTACACTCTTGCGATGTTTTTGCTGTCACATCGTATCTACACTGGACGCGACAAAGCATTGCAAATCATTTGAACATTGTGTCAATACGTTATAAATAGAACAAATCAGCAGTTTACTGTCGGGGGTTTGTCCTGTCGCGCCGCATCCAAGACAGCATCACTGATTACAACCAGTTCTATTGTATTTTATTGCGCCGCCCCGCTGGCGTCCGGTGTAGACACGATGCAAGTTAATGTAGCTTTCTGATGCTGCGTTTGAATTTTCATGCCACATTATTTGAAATTAGTGCGGGCCAAACTTTTTTCTCTCACGGGCGGGATGTGGCCCGAGGGCCGCCTATTGAGGAACCCCGGTGTAGAGCATGCACTATAAGTTGGTGCAATTCATTCCTAGTGAATTCCCCACTAAGAGTTTTACTTACACTAGATGTGTGTATATCAAAAAAAATTAATATATCTGTGAACATAAAGGGATGTTTGACTGATATGTCCTGGTGTTCTGATAGGTCTCGGTCAGTTAGCGGAGCTTCAACCGGCCTCTCATCCAGTCCCCTCAGCAGCCCTCGAGTAAGTTACTCCTCACCTTTAACTGAAATTGAATTAGAAGTAAAATACTACTTTGTAGAGCTCAGTTTACAATGGTGAAAGGTATTGTGATTGTTCTTGTTATTGTGGTATGAATAGCAAAGCTGAACTGGATTCAGCTGCTCTTTTTATGTTCATCTATCATACTGTCCTCATACTGGAGTCATTATCCACACCAAACTCACACAAAAATGTTAAGCTTGTTTTAACTTGCATTTTGCACATTAATTAACCACCTAATTGTTTACTAATTTATACTAGATTTCACGTGCTTCTCAATGAGCTATGGATCATTTTCCTAACTCTTCTCAGTTTAATTCTAATGTTAATAATCATATACCCATATCTTTCATTAACGCTCATGACCATTGCTGTGTCCATCTCTCCATTCCTCTTTCCCTCTCCATCCTTCTGTCCTTTCTCTTCCTACCTGTCAGAGTCCAGTTTTCACTTTCAGACAAACTGAAGTCACATCTGCTTCCACCACCCAGTCCAAAGACCCCAAAGCAGGAAGTTCCACCACACCCCGGGCGTCCCAACGCGCACCTGACCAAAAAACCCAGACCCTACCCTCAAAAGCAGCCTCTGAGCGTCCCCACCTGCAGTCTATGAAGTCCCTCCCCCTGCAGACTTCTCCGTCTCCTTCACCCTCCCCCTCTCCGCTACTGTCCCCCATCCCTCGCTTCTTCTTCCCTGCTTCTTCTGTCCTGAAGTCTGTCACTAAGACCATCTATCCTAACTCTGCCCATGTGTCGCAGGTCACCCCACAGGGCTCCCCACTCCCCACCCCTCTGGGGACTCCTGTGCACCATCCCCAGCACCCCCCTCCCACCCCGCCCTCCTCCTCCTCTTCTTCCTCCACACGAGCTGAGGAGGTGGTGGTTCCATGTCCTTAACCCCACCCTCCAGTCCTGGGGGAAGTGGTGGAATGGCTGCCAGTAGTTCAGCCCACTGGAGGACACGCCTCAACTCCTTCAAGAACAACCTGCTGGGTTCGCCACGCTTCCACCGCCGAAGGCTACAGGGTGAGAGGAGCATCGCCTTATTATTGCTGTCATTGAGTCAAACATCATTGTAACATTTTTTTTATTTGTTTCAATAGTTCCTACGTCAGAAGATATGTCCAGTTTAACTCCAGAGTCCAGCCCAGAGTAAGTATTTATATAGGCACCGGTATCTCATGTTATCTTTAAACAAAAATAAATTAAAATATCAATGTTAAATGTAATCTTTAACAAATTTCGATATATTCATTTTTCATACTGTACTTTCTGTTTTGTTATTACTATAACTAAAACTAATAAAAATAATTTTTATTATTCAAAATAAAGATGAAATGAAATTAAAAATATATTAGATGAAAAAGTGAAACAAAAACGTATGTACTATTATATACTGTAATAGTACATAACACTAAAATAACTGAGTGCATTATAATGTTGTGATACTTAAATTTGATTAAAAAATAAAACCAATGGTTTTAAATGCTTCAGTGTTTAATCTTACATTTATTTACACAAAGTAGAATTTTAATATTAGTAATTTATTGGTTATCAGCTATAACATGAAAACAATTACAAAATTGTAATATTGGTGCATTTTACATGTGCTATGTGTTATACGTTTAGCGTTGCCACAGCAAAAACTATGATTCAGTGTGTTTGTTCTGAAGCTTTTTCAGCATATTTGGCTACTTTTCCCTGAACATGTACAATTCTAGGAATGAAGGCAGATGAGAAGACCCTTGCAAAAGTATTTTTTGTATTTTCAAAGACAGAGGTGTAAAGAGTACCTGAAAACCATACTTGAGTAAAAGTACAGATACCTTACAGTGAAAATTACTCTACTACACAATACAAGTCACCTATTCCAAAACACCTTGAGTAAAAGTCTTAGAGTATATGATTTTAACAGTACTTAAGTATTTTTCTTGTTCTAAATACAGACTCAAAGATGCACTGGTCAAAGGACATGCCAGTGAAAAACAAGTAAGATTTGATTTATGAGTAGACCAATCATATTTATTTTCTAAAACCAAAGTAAAACTGAAAACCTCAAAATTGCAACAAAAAAAAAAGCCTTCTTGCACTGGCTGCAGTCATGTCCTCATCTCATATATAAAACGCCTCTGATTCACAACTACTTGCTAAGAAACTCGCATTCACGTAAAGTAGCCTTGTTGACAAGTTTGGGTGAGTAAGGGCAAAACGCACAAGATATTGCACTTTCAGTGCCCTGTAGTTGGCGATATCACTTCTTTTGTAGAGGAAATAAACTGGTGCAGATAAATCTAGGTGCCATGCAAAATGTAATGTGTAACTGCAACACTCATTACAAATGTAATGGAGTAAAGAGTACAGATACTTATTCAAAAATGTAGTGGAATAGAGAGTAAGAGTTGCTAATATCTTTGATACTCAGTAAAACTACAGAGTATCCAAAAAGATAATCAAGTACAGTAATTAATTACATTTACTCAGATACTTTACACCACTGTTAAAAGATAATTTATTTATCCAATTTATTTATCCATTCTTATTTATCCAAATAACTAGATCCATTCATGCTGTTAAAACGTCCATAATGTGTATTTGCTGTAGAATGAGAGCCATGAAACTGCATGTGTAATTTATGTTTTGTGTATTAATCTACATATAATTTGATCGTTTTCTATAGGCTGGCAAAGAAGTCGTGGTTTGGAAATTTCATCAGTCTGGAAAGGGAAGAGCAAATTTTTGTGGTGATCAGAGACAAGCCACTAAGCTCAATCAAGGCTGACATTGTCCACGCTTTCCTATCGGTTAGTATCATTTTAATATGTTATGAGTTTCCTTTCCTCTTCCTCCTTCTCTTCATCTTCCTCTTCACTTCAAATAAGCTTTGTTCATAATTTTTTGATGTATGTCTCTGTTCTCCTCTAGATTCCCTCCCTGAGTCACAGTGTCATCTCTCAGACAAGTTTCCGGGCGGAGTACAAGTCCTCCGGAGGTCCGTCTGTCTTCCAGAAGCCTGTCAAATTTCAGGTTGACATTGCCTTTTCTGAAGGAGAGAGAGAACGAGAGAGGGAGAAAGAGAGAGAAAGGGAGGGAAGGAGAGAGACTGGCATCTACAGCGTCACCTTCACCCTGTTATCAGGTATTTAAAAAGATGAGAGAGCCAGTGTCATGAGTCTGTACATGCTGTAATTTCTACAAATGTGATAATATTGTTTTTCAGGTCCTAGTCGCAGGTTTAAAAGAGTGGTAGAGACCATTCAAGCTCAGCTTCTCAGTACACATGACCAGCCCTCTGTGCAGGCGCTTACAGGTGACTGTTTCATGTCTACACTTCCCCCAAAAAACATCTACTCATACACAATAAGTTAAATGTACCCCCCCCCCATTTCATTTTATTATATTGTTTTTGTATTTTGCATGTACATTAGTTGTTACTCTATAAAAACTAATGTACACTTAATTTTTGGCAATATTGTTGACTTGATTGCATAGACACTATTTGAAGAGAACTGAACTGAGCTGGACAATGACATCACTGAATCAATGATGAACTGACTTTAGCTGAACAATTGAGTGTTTACTATTGTCCTCTTGTATTATCGACACACTGTTTTCCTGTTTAACACTGTAAAGCTGCTTTCACACAATTTGTATTGTATAAAGCGCTATATAGATAAAGTGACTTGACTTGACTTGACTAATTGCAAGTTTCAGTTTTAGGGCAGCCAAAGTTTATGTGGTAACTGGTATAATTTAAAAATGAAAAAACAACAACTTAAAACAAGATTAAACTTTATCTTTAAGTAAATATCCAGTGGCATTTTCATGCATAATGCAGGCAAAATGTGTAGGTTTTACATTTTATAATATACCATGTACCAAAATCTAAAACTAAAATTAATAGTTTGATTTTTAGATCTTTTATCTTATTTTTATTAGAGAAATGTGAAGGCTTCAAATTTTATAATGTACCATGTATCAAACTCTGAAACTAAAATTCATTTGTGACAATTTATTTTCTTGATTTTAGTGTACTTTTATTTTTATTTCAGTTAACAAAAATGTTTTCAAATCCCCACCTTCATGTTTTATGTTTTTCTTCTCCCAGATGAGAAAAATGGGCTTTCATCTCGCCCACCCAGCACACCGACCCGTCAGAACTCTCGTCGCTCGGAGGGCGGAGGTGATCGCGGTGAGCGATCAGAACGCGGCGATCGAGGAGAAGCGAGCAGTATTGGCGGTAGTGCGAGTGTACTACAAAGGAAGGGGTCTGGCAAGGATAAAACTCGCCTCCTTTCCTCAAATGGGACCCAGTCTCAGCCCTAACTGAACTAATCAGACAAGCTTTTGAGCGGGTGGGGACAATTCCCGCTCTTGATTCTCCCCAGACACGACTCCCTCATAGTCCATCTGCACAGTACACAACAACAGGTATACTCAGCCTTGATTTTCACATTACTAGCGGAAAACCTGGGATCCAACTGCAACAATAGGAGAGTCAGGAGTCTATCCACATGGAAGTGTTCTTACATGCAAATAATCGTCTGATGAAAAAATTATGATATCACTTATCCTTCTTAGGAACAAAGGATTTGAAAAGTGGAAGCAAGATGTATCGCTTAATATAAACCCCAGCTATAAATGATTTCATACAGTACAAACAAGGAGATTGACATACCGGTGAACATCCAGTGATCTAATGGCAACAAACTATTCAAGGAGGAACAAACACTAAGTGGGACAGGAAAGAATGTCTCTAAAACTTATCATCATCATCATCATCATCATCATAAGCAATGATCCATCAGAAAATCACTAAGAGCTGTTTGAGGTAGAGAAAAGCAAACATGTCAGGAAAAAGTGGGAAGTTCTTCATTCTTAACACCACTTGGAGCACAAAAAAAGGATTTCTAGAACACTATGTAAAGAAAAGAATAGGGATTTTTTTTAGAACGGGAATCTATTTTGTAACCCAAGATGCTACTATAGTCCTATGTGACTATACCTTCATAATCTGAGTTCAGATGACGCCTTTAGCGAGATGTTAAGTGTTGAAGATATAGGCTATGTTAAACACTGATTGTTCAAGCTTGTGCTGTAGATCTTGAACTCTGATATGTTGTAGATCAAATATTCAGTCAGTGTCAGATATGCAGTGGAGAGCTGTCCACTGGAAGCTACAGTTGGCAAAATTGGGCGGTTTTAAGTCACTGCAGGGCACAGAGGGATGAGCAGGCATCTAGATTTCCAATGACATGTTCACACGGAGACCGAACAAGAGGAACAAAATAGCCAGTTCCTCCTTGTGTCATACAAAGAGACAGCGGGAGAAAAAATTTAAAATCCTTCACTGTTTTCTCATGTGACTCCTGGTAGAACTTCCATAATAAGTGGAAGTCCACAAAAGTCTTTTTTTTGGTTTCTACTTCGATTACTATTTATATTATATTTTAGAGCTGGGATGTGAAATATTTCCGTCAACAAAATGAAGTGAATGTCAAAAAACAAAAATAGAAATATTTAAAATTGTAATTGATTTATTTAAAGATATTTATTTCAGTTCATATTTATTTATTTATTTATTTGGATTGGATTGGATTAGTGTTGAGGCTGGTAAAGTCAAAATGACAAGGGTAGAAAATTAGAAATTTAGAAAATGGAAGATAAACTCCCTACTTGTATCTGTTCTCAAATATTTCAAAAACAAAGCTGCAAATGTCCTTTTTTTAAAAACATTTCAAAAGCCTAAGATTACCCATCTCATTTTCATTTCATTTTAAATAAAAAAAGAAGCAAACTCACAAAGGAGAAAGCTGGAGAACAACTTTGAAAATCATCCAAGCAATGACTCCATGCCTTGGATGTCTCCCACGGGGAAAATACTTTAAAACCTTCCTGGATGTATGACGTAAAGACGTGAACCTTATGGAAGCAGTGGAACAAAACAGGGAATGAGAAGAAGGCCTGCTGTGTTCACTCTTCCTCTTTGGGAATGTTACTCAGACAAGAGCCCAAAGTTTCGGACTCGTGCGTACCGGGCCAGCCCTTCGTTCAAAACGCGAGCAGTATTATTTTTTCACACACACACACACACACACACACACACACACACACACACACACACACACAAGAAAGAAGACTCTCCTTCTCAAAACTGACAATATGAAACAAAATGAATGATAACTGGACTTTGATACTGGAATGCACTGTCCTAAAAAAAATAGAATTGTATTCAAACAAATAGTTGTCCCTTTCCTCGCCCACCCACGGAAATCGGTGAAGTGCTCTCTTAAGTGCAGACTCAGGATCAGTGGGGCTTTTTAGCTCATTACATTTGTGAATGGGGAGAACCTGATCCTGAATATCCACTTAAAAGCTCTTTCTCCAATGAGCCTCTGCCCTGAAGCCCAGAATCTGACCGTAATGCTCCTCTCTCTCTCTCCCTCCAGTCCACTCTTTTCCTGATGCAAGGAGCACTGAATGCAAAGCAAGGTTTTGCTCTGGTCCTCCCTCTGCCACTATCCCGCAGCCATCACATACACTCCTGCCTAAAAATAGCATAGCAGAAGACAAAGCTTCGGACGGTTCAGTCATCAAGCAGCTCTTGCATCATCCTGGATTGATTTTTCAGTAACACATTGAATATATTTCACTACTGTTGAATGTTTAGGAGCATTGTTCATTAAATATAATACGGGGTACATTCTTATTTTAGTACACTCCAAATGCCTTAAATCCACATGTACAAAACGGTCAGCATGTGCGCTCTCAAACATGCCCGGTCACTCACAGAGGCAGAGGAAACGCCAGAGCAAAACCCTGAAGATATTCTATGTTCAATTCTGTTAGTTCTCAGGCAGGGTAAGTCTGGGAGTGTGCAAAAACAGACTGTCTGGACACCAGCTCTGTGTGAATGTGAAATACACTCCACATACTTTCTCTGTGTTCATGACACTCTCCTGCTCTACATGTCCATCCTCTCCTCCTCCTCCTCCCTTTCACGTTATGCACTGAATGATATTCTGTTTTTGTCACTCGCCTCACACATACAGCACACATATCACATTTCATATGTATCGTTAGTCTTCACTTATTTACCATACATTATATACCTCGTCCTGCTCCTGCCTCCCTATCATAGAATTATACTTTAGACCACCCCCTTCCCTCTTCTCTCATTATATACATACGCCCTGCCTGCCCCCAATGTATGCTCCCCCCATATCTGTTCATTGTAAACAGAAAATATTACTCATATCTTCATTCTTTATCCATTCTATATTCACCTGATGATTATTGATTATCTTTGTCGTCATTACTGATTACTCCTCTTAAGATTGTAAAGCTGTACTCTTTCTTCCCCATTGCGCACAGTAGGAACTTTTTTCATAAGAAATGCAAGTCATTAAATTGGAGGGAAAAAATGGCGAGAAAATAAATGTCTGTGTTATAATAAAAAAATGAAAGTGCACTATTATTATTGCCTGTGATAAAGAACAATAAATAATACAAAAAAAATCTGTCATTATATTTCCTAATTACCACCTGGTCGTGCTCTGCTCCCCATTTCATTTCTGTTGTACATTTTTTTTTGATATATATATATATATATATATATATATATATATCTCTATATATATATATATATATTATGGAAGTGAAAGATATCATGAGATATCTGTGAAAACTGAGAAACAAAGAAATTAACAATAAGGTTACTGACAAAAATATAAAGAAATATGAGTATCTTTCATAGATAACAAATTCTCCCAAAGGGAATATGTCTGATTGCATTGATAAAATAAACAAGTAGCCTCAGTGGATGTATAATCTATTATGTAGCAACTGATTTGCAATGTATTTTTATCAAGAAGGCAAACTCCATCCAATAAAAGTAGCGGCATAATTGTTTTTCTCTCATTAAAACAAACGTGCATATAACTTAGAGACAAAGCTTTGATGACAGAGTTAAAAGTCCTTGCTGGCAGAGGAAAATTATACAAAGTCATAAATTCTTTATGCTCGAGTACACGGCCACTTACGCTTGTGCCGCGTGATGTCATTACGTATGTAAATGAGAGAGGTAGTGTGTGTGTGTGTGTGTGTGTGTGTGTTTACAGATTACCTCAGGTATGTGTTGCTTGCTGGGAGTGAAAGGGTGGAGAACGTGAAGTTTACATATGTCAAAAACCGATTTCAGTCTTACTTGTTCCCGACCTACCATTCAAACTTGCAGGTATGATTTTTCAGACATGTCATGTTTGGCATAAAACCGAAAATACAAATTTGTCTTGGTTTGAAGAACTTTTTTATTTGTAACCGGCAATTATAATGCGTGTTGTGTCGTGTCACTGGTGACTAGCGTTCAGGAATATTCTGGATTGTTGAAGGGGGTGGAGAGCTAGAGAAACTTTACTGGGTGCTGTTTTGTTTGCTTGTTTAATAATAAAGCCAGTTCAAACGTTGATTTACGAAATTTAAACTGTAGCCTCTTCATTTCATAAAACGCCTAAACTGCTAAAAAATTAGGAAACGTGTATTTTCTTATTAATACCTTTTCTTGTACTGTAGCCTACATGCAATATATAAATCAAAACTCTTCGACCAGTGCAACATAAGCTCGTTTGAACGGAACCATTATTCTTCTGGACATTTCAGGTTCACCTCATAAGTTAAAAATGACGGCACACAAACATTACTTCACAGCGTTCCCGAGTGATCTCGTGTTTTCTTTAGAGAGCAATGTCGGAGAATCTGTCAGCTGCATTCAGTGTGAAGGCGAGCTCGAGAGCTCCGGTAAATGATTGCGCGCTGGTATTCGAGGTTCGTTACTAACACGTTTTACCAGTTTAACAGCATTCAAACCTTTATGGTTAAACCTATGAAATCCATGTTTAACGATTAACAAAACCCGAGTCTTTTTCTCCAATGCCAGCCTATGCAATAATGGTGGATAAATGTCATTGTCTCTATTTTTCCCCTCTCCTGTCTCTCAGCTCAGTATGTCTGGTTTTTCAACTATGCGGACTTTTGGCCCTGCCGACTTTTAGAATTCATCTCCTTTAAAACACTTTTTGGAATCTTACAAGTAGCCTGTTTATTTGTTTGTGTGAAACTGTCTCCAAAGGACATTATTAATGATAAATTATTGTTTTAAATGCATTCAAAAATGACATTGTAAACATTTTTGGAATGAAATAAATTGTCTTGCCTTTTGCTAATTAAATGCACACAGTTAAATAATATTTCAGACTTTATGTGGTTGTCAAATTTGAGTTACTGTATAACAATGAAACTCTGGTAAGTTCAGTGTTTCAGAAAAGTGGGCATATTGTTTGTGTGGGTATGTGCTTTCTCTTCTGTTCTTATTAAATATCAGAATAAATGCTTATACTCATAAGACACACACTTGAGAATATGTCTGAAAACTGAAAAATGCTCCTTTTTGGATTAAAAGGCTGTACTTCATCAGTTGTAAAGGATGCGTGACAGAGGCCAATGCAACAAACTTTTAGTTACACACAGCTTAACTGCTCTCACTGATAACCTGTTCACTCCAGCTTGGTGTGACCACATCGTTTTTATGTTAAACTGAGTCACCTGTTCAACTCTGTCATGTTGATCAGATTCTCTTTCTTTTTTGTTCTTTAATATTATGGCATGATTTCTCGGATTTATATACATAGACACACATGACCAAAATACTTTCAGAATGATAGTATTTATGCTGTAAATAGCTGTACAACAAATTTCAAGGGTTGTTTTATATAAATAGGCCACTAGGGGGCATTGATGTATTAGTTGTAGTCTGCCTTTGCATTGCCACATCTAGCACTTTTACATTTGTTTACTTGATGTGACTGGTATATTGACAGCATTTTCCTTCTGTGATCTTCCTGACATTGATATCCGTGACACTGATAGTGTCCAGATTTAATTCAGTCTCTCTTGGGTTTGCAACATTAGCTTTAATAAAAGGTGGAACAGTTACAATAAAACAGAACAACATTTGGTGAAAAAGATGTATTTTGCATACTATATCGAATAAAGGTGATATGACCGCACACTCACTTGCAAATACTATGTGGTGAGTGTGCGGTCATATCTCCTTTATGCAGATTTGTCATCTTTGACCTGCACCTCGGATGGTGTGCATTTGCTTAAGTGTTTTGTTAAGCAACCGTATACTATATCAAAACCAGATCCCATGAGCGAATGATATACATTGCTTTCTATATTTCTGTGATCCAGTGTGTTGTTTAATGCTGAGACTGTGTTGTTTAAGTCTATAGTGATGGCAGAGGCTCACCAGGCAGTAGCTTTTCAGTTCACCATCACTCATGAGGGGATTGACCTGCATCTGTCCTATCAGGCCCTCAATCAAATCTACCTCTCCGGACTGCGATCCTGGAAGAAACGCATCAGTAGGATTAAGGTCAGTGACTCGAATGAGTGTGAAAAAAATTATAAGTCATGTAATTCATAGAACTCATAAGTTTTTTTTAAGTGTTAAAATCTAGAAAATCCTTGGTAGCTTCTGCTCCAGTGTTTTGCACTAAAATGTTTTGTTCAATAGCTTTTCTGTGACGTAGCCCAAATGTGTAATGCATGTGTTTGTACATAGGTTGCATTAATACTTTTCGCTTTCTCATGAACAGAACAGAATCATTAAAGGTGTATACCCAGCTAGCCCCTCCTCTTGGCTTTTTGTTGTCATAGCAATCCTGGCCACTATGTACATGCAGTCTGATCCATCTATGGGCATCATTACTAAGATTCGGGAGCACCTCCCCCTTAGGTAACACTTCCTTTTACCCTTCAACAGACTTCATCTTGACTTCTTCTTAAGGGTTAACAGTTGCATGGTAAAATTTGAACTGGAGAAATTAAGCCCTTTTTTCTTATGATGATGAACAGTTGCTCGGGCTTTTTTCCATATTTTTTATTTATTTATTTATTAAATGTTTAATGAACATTTAAATGTTTAAATTATTCCTAATAAACATTTTCTAACAACTCCTTTTGTAAACAAAGGTAATACAAAGGTCTTATATTCCCAATTGTTGGAGTTCTTATTCATTTTTTAATTCTTAGATTCTCCTATCTAATTAATAACTGTTTCTCCCATTTTATTTTAGGAGAACTGACAAATAAGACCATTGTTATAGCAAGAGTATAAAACACATAGAAACAGTATAGGACCGTAAAATAAATGGGAATAGCATATGCAATTTATTTATTTATTTATAGTGTGGTATCTTGGAAAATCTGTGCACAGTTTGTGAGAGATTTTATTTATGGTTTAATCATGTATAAGATTATTCACATCTCACCTGTGTGTCTTTAATTTGCATAGCAGTCCTTTGTTGGTGTAGTCAGTGTTTCATGTGTCCATAATGTTTACATTTACATTTACATTTAGTCATTTAGCAGACGCTTTTATCCAAAGCGACTTACAAATGAGGACAATAGAAGCGATAGAAGTGCTGTGACAAGTCCTGGTTAGTCTAACATAGCAAGTTTAAAAAAAATAAATAAATAAAAAGAATAATACGTTGAATAAGAAATAGAATAGAAAGAGCTAGTATTATAGGGTTAGTATATAATTTTTTATAGTTAATAAACAGAAAATAAGTAGATAGAAAACGAATTGAGAATGTTAGTGTTAGAGGGTCAAGTTTTGTAAATAAATAAAAGAAAACAAGTAGACAGAATTGAAATAGAATACGGAGTGCTAGTAATAGAGGGTCCAGTGTATATGGAAGCGATGTGGCTAAAGACAAGATGATCGAGTTGGGCAGGTCATTCCACCAGCAGGGAACAGTTAAGGTAAAAGTCTGTGAAATTGATTTTGTGTCTCTTTGGGATGGCACTATAATGCGCCGTTCACTTGCAGGAAGCAAGCTTCTGGAGAGCACATAAGTCAGAAGAAGTTAATTTTTGTAATGGGGTGCAGAGCCAGTGTTTGTTTTGTTGGCAAGCATTAATGCCTTGAATTTTATGCGAGTGGCAGAGGTGTGACGTGCTCTTTTCGGCTTGTTAAAGACTAATCTTGCTGTTGCATTCTGGATTAATTGTAGAGGTTTCATAGAAGTGGCTGGAAAACCTGCCAAGAGAGCATTGCAATAGTCCAGCCTGGACAGAACAAGAGCTTGAACAGGGAGTTGTGTAGAATGTTCGGATAGAAAGATTAACCTGCAATATTGTACCAACTTTGTAGTCTTTATGAAATGACAACATTTGAGTGTATTTAAACAGCCTAATACAGGGGTGGGCAAACTTGGCCCTTCCAGGTCACTTTCCTTCTGACTTTAGCTCTAACTCTAATCAAACACACCTGAACCAGCTAATCATTGTCTTCAAGACTACTAGAAAGCTACAGGCAGGTGAGTTTTATCAGGGTTGGATCAAATCTCTGCAGGAAAGTGGCCTGGAAGGGCCAAGTTTGCCCATCATTGGCCTAATATCAACCTGGAAGAGATTATGCAGATTTTCTCCTCTGTGTTCCTCTTGTCAGTCTGTCATTGAGTGCTCAAGGTCAGACTGTCCTATCAGTGCTGCTGTTCAGTACTCTGCTGTGGTTGTCTCTCATTCTGGCTCTGAGGTTCTGCCTAAAGCTTCTCCTATCATACCATCAATGGATGTTTGAACTACATGGACGTATTTCTACCAAGACCAAAGTCTGGGCGGTTAGTACCCTGAAAAAGTAACATTTGTTGTTTTGTTTTTTTTCTCAATATTTTCCGTAAAGATATGCTCTTTTAAACGACTTTCCTTGCCAACATTTTCACTTTCACTACAAGCTGTAAAACAGCTATTTTGTAGTACAGGTGCATATCAATAAATTAGAATGTCTGGAAAAGTTCATTTATTTCAATAATACAACTCAAATTGTGAAACTCGTGTATAAAAAAATTCAGTGCACACAGACTGAAGTAATTTAAGTCTTTGGTTCTTTTAATTGTGAGGATTTTGGCTCAAATTTAACAAAAACCCACCAATTAACTATATCAACAAATTAGAATACTTCATAAAAAAATTAAAAAAACATTTTTAGTGAATTGTTGGCCTTCTGGAAAGTATGTTCATTTACTGGACATGTACTCAATACTTGGTAGGGGCTCCTTTTGCTTTAATTACTGCCTCAATACGGCGTGGCATGGAGGTGATCAGTTTTGTGGCACTGCTGAGGTGGTATGGAACCCAGGTTTCTTTGACAGTGGCCTTCAGCTCATCTGCATTTTTTGGGTCTCTTGTTTCTCATTTTCCTCTTTTGACATGCCAGTCAAAGCAACACCAACACCATGGTCATTTAACCAACTTTTGGTGCTTTTGGCAGTGTGGGCAGGTGCCAAATTCTGCTGGAAAATGAAATCAGCATCTTCGGTCAGCAGAAGGAAGCATGAAGTGCTCCAAAATTTCTTGGTAAACGGGTGCAGTGACGTTGGTTTTCAAAAAACACAATGGACCAACACCAGCAGATGACATTGCACCCCAAATCATCACAGAAACTTAACACTGGACTTCAAGCAACATGGGCTATGAGCTTCTCCACTCTTCCTCCAGACTCCAGGACCTTGATTTCCAAATGAAATGCAAAAATTTACTTTCATCTGAAAAGAGGACTTTGAACCACTGCGCAACAGTCCAGTTCTTCTCCTTAGCCAAGGTAAGACGCCTCTGACGTTGTCTGTGGTTCAGGAGTGGCTTAACAAGAGGAATACGACAACTGTAGCCAAATTCCTTGACACGTCTGTGTGTGGTGGCTCTTGATGCCTTGACCCCAGCCTCAGTCCATTCCTTGTGAAGTTCACTCAAATTCTTGAATCGATTTTGCTTGACAATCCTCATAAGGCTGCGGTTTCTCTCGGTTGGTTGTGCATCTTTTCTTCCACACTTTTTCCTTCCACTCAACTTTCTGTTAACATGCTTGGATACAGCACTCTGTGAACAGCCAGCTTCTTTGGCAATGAATGTTTGTGGCTTACCCTCCTTGTGAAGGGTGTCAATGATTGTCTTCTGGACAACTGTCAGATCAGCAGTCTTCCCCATGATTGTGTAGCCTAGTGAACCAAACTGAGAGACCATTTTGAAGGCTCAGGAAACCTTTGCAGGTGTTTTGATTTGATTAGCGGATTGGCATTTCACCAAAGTCTAATTTGTTGAGATAGTGAATTGTTGGGTTTTTGTTAAATGTGAGCCAAAATCATCACAATTAAAAGAACCAAAGACTGTAAAGGTGTAGTTCAGCTGGGTTTTCATTGTGAAGGATGATTAATACACGAGTTTCACAATTTGAGTTGAATTACTGAAATAAATGAACTTTTCCAGGACATTCTAATTTATTGAGATGCACCTGTATTAGTATATACACATTTTCTATTTGACTGTTTCTCTCTCTTGTTTTCCATGTCAGACCCTAGTTAGGTTGCTGTCCAGTAGAAAGCCATTACTGTACAGCTATCAGACATCTTTACCACACCTGCCTGTACCTTCCATTAAAGACACATTGGAAAGAGTGAGTTAGTGCTATGTAAATTAAATTGTGTGCACATAATGTGCATGAGTCCGTGTTTGGTGGGAAGTGAGTGATGAAAAAAAAGTGATGATAAAAATTGGCAGGGTTCTTGGAGGTTTGGATACCAGTGAATGCTATCTCAGCCGTTCTCTCTATTTCAGTATCTTGAGTCAGTGAAGCCACTGCTAGATGTGGCTGGTTTTCAGCGAATGACAAGACTGGCTGCTGAGTTTGAGAAAAGTCTGGGTAACCGCCTACAAAAATACCTCAAACTTAAAGCACTGTGGGCCACAAACTATGTAAGTGCTGAACAATTATTTTCTGGTCAATGGCATAACTATCATCAGTCTTATTTATTATGAACATATGGTTACATACAATACTATAGCTGATTAAAATCAAGTAAAAATGACAACTGATAATTGATCAATAATGGTAAAATGGTATCGAATCTTAGATGATTAAAGGAATAGTTCAGTCAGAAATGAAAATTTGCTCTTTACCTTCAGGCCATCCAAGATGTAGATGAGTTTGTTTTTTCATCATAACAAATTTGGAGAAACGTAGCATTACGTAATTTGCTCACTAATGGATCCTCTGCAGTGAGTTGGTGCCATCAGAATGAAACATCAAGTAATCCAAACAACTCCAGTCCATTAATTAACGTAGCGAATTCACTCAGTTTTTAACTTCACTAGAGGTTAATTGATTGACTAGAGTTGTGTGGATTACTTGTGGAATATTGTGATGTTTTTATCAGGTGTTTGACTCTGACGCGGGGTCACCTCAGGTTCAGTGGAGTAAGGGTCGTATTGGTGAGCAGGGGAGTAATTGCTAGTAATTTCTCCTTTTTTTTAGGGTTAGGGTTCAGAGGTTGGGTAAGAGACAAACTGTCATCGTGCAGCTTTATTGATGGACTTAGGGGGTAGGTGAGGACATTTTACAGCAAAGCGAAAATTTTTCATTTTGTGGTAAACCATATTGAAACAATACTTTTATCAATTGCATAATTTTCTAATGTGATCTGAAGAGCTCATTTTGAATTGACTTGACATTTTAAATAGGTTGCAAATAGATGTCCCAGCATTCTGTTGAATAACAACTCTTTAATAGCATTTTTGTTTTTAAATTATTTTTTGATTGGTGTAAATAAAAAGAAAACAAGAAATAACACCAAAAAAAAAAAAAAAATTTTTTTTTTTGTTTTTTTTTTTTAAGCAAGTGCTAATGCTAATACTCTCATAGCCGACTGTATGATCATGTGAATGGTGTGTGTGTATCAGATCAACACAGCGATATTATGAACCTTTGGAGATCTTTAATTTGTAATAGAGTTATTTTGTTTTTTTTATAGACATTTGATTAGGATAATTTAGTCTTATGCAGAGTCAGAATGTTAATAATTTTATTGTATCATCTAGGTTAGTGACTGGTGGGAAGAGTATGTTTATCTCCGGAGCCGGAGTCCCATTATGGTCAATAGTAACTATTATGGCATGGTATGCGAGCCTACACCATTACTCATTTTCACTTTCAATAATCTAATGCTATGAAAGCAAAGAAAGGAAAATCTCACCCTGCGTTTGGTTATGCACAGGATTTTCTGTATGTGACACCCACGGCTACGCAGGCAGCTCGAGCAGGGAATACTATCACAGCCCTGTTCCTATATCGCCGCAAAGTCAACCGAGAGGAGCTCAATCCTGTATGTGACAAAACTTTGTTTTTAGGTTGTGTTTTTTGTCATGATTTTGTAAGTGGCATCCATGGCTAATCGGACACTTATGTTAAGGTTCAACTACCTATATGTATACAAAATATGATTTATAAATCAGTTGTAAATACAGCAACACTGTCATACTCCTGTATTGCTCAACTGAGAATATTTTGAACAGTTTTGCTATAAGTCTTTGAGATCCTGTACTCTGGTTCACCTAGAGTCGTATTCCTGGTACAGTCATACCTCTGTGTGCAGCTCAGTGTGAACGCATGTTCAACACCACACGCACGCCTGGAGAGGAGACGGGTACACACACACACACACTCATAGAGACACAAATACACATAAAAAAGTGATCTTCTGTCATTGACATAGTCTTGTGATCTCTCAGATGTGCTGCAGCATTGGCAGGACAGTGAGTTTGTCGCCGTGTACCACAGGGGCCGGTATTTCAGGTTATGGGTTTACCGAGCAGGACGCCTGCTGTCACCCAGAGAGATCCAGTATCAGATTCAAAGGATCTTGGATGACCCCTCACCTCCTTCTCCAGGAGAGGACAAACTCGGGGCACTGACAGCAGGAAACAGGTCAGATTCTTAGAAAATCTATGTCTGTGTTTGCTTTCCAGAAGAGGGTGTTATGGGATTTTATGTCAAGCACAGGTACCCAGAGAGTATATGCACATGTATTTGCTCATATTTTTCCTCATTGCCTAGACAACAAAACTGTGAGAGCATTTGAGACTCTGTGGATCTTTAACACATGGTTTAAATGATGGCACATGATATCATATATTTGAATACTGTTATCAACAGTAATTATTTGATGGCCGAAGCCGATAGGGTGGCCAATGGCCGATATATGATATCGCACTACTGAATTTAAAGATAGAAAAAACAGATGCATAGCAATTGTTGAAATTAAATGTATATTTATTTAATTGATTTACTCAATTATATAATTTGGAAAATAATAAATATGAAAAGTAACTTTGATAAAAATATGGTCTGTTGGAATTCTTGATTCTGATTGGCTGGAAGGTGTGCAATAAAATCGTTTAATACACGGATAGTTCCAGTCAGTTTGATCACAGTTCTAAATGAATGTGCTAGCCTCAAAAATTAGTAACCATAGTAACTCAGTGACAGTTGCACACCGATTGTAAACATTTTGTGTTTTCTATGTCATTTAACTTGTACGGTGAATACGGTCATTTTGATAAACGGGCAGAGGCCCAAGATAAACTTGACCTGGAGAAGACGTCAAAAAAGGAAAGTAATAGCGAAAAGCGGTACAAGGAATGAACACTAGAAGAGTAGTAATCTGATATGTTTGTGCACACTGGGAATCATATTTTTTCAAATAACTTAGTGCTAATTTTACATACAGCACACAATGAATATGACATGAATACGTCATGGCTGCAAAAAAAAGCAGTTTGAAATCAATCATGCGTGTTTAGTGAAAGCACACCTCTCCAGTACGGATCCAGTTCACATGTTTGTATGCAGTCTACAAATGCACACTTCAGAGAATCTCACAGCTACATTCAACAAAATTTGCAAGGTTAGTTAAAGGGGTCATATGATGTTGCTAAAAAGAACATTATTTTGTGTAATGAAATGTGTTTATGCGGTTTAAAGTAAAAACACATATCCACATTCTGTACATTATTGTTTCTCCTCTATGCCCCGCCTTTTTGAAACGTGTCGATTTTTAACAAAGCTCATCGGTCTGAAAAAGCGAGGTGTGCTTGATTGGCCAGCTATCCAGTGCGTTGTGATTGGCCGAATACCTCAAGCGTGAGACGGAAATGTTACGCCCTTCACCATACTGTGATGCTGTGATGAGACAAAAGCATTAAAACCCATTACAAACGAGGCATTTGTTGCATCCAGTGGGGACATAATTACTGATTATAATGACTTATACTGTCTTTTTACGCGTTGCATTGCATCACGTGCCGCGTAAACATAAAACCCTGTCTGCATTTGTGATCAGAGAAATGACAAACAACAAGTGCTACTTTACTGCCCAAAACTCGCGTTTGAATCATCAGTGGCAAATGATGAAAAGAAAAACTTACTTACGGGAGTCAGAGAGAATGCCGGCATTTTGTCTAACGGTACTCGCCCAGGATCAGTAAACACGTCGTGTGGTGCGGCGATCCACAGCACTAAGTTGATGTATTCCTTCAGCAACCAGCACAGATCAGCTCCAAGCATGACAAAGCGATATCGTCCTCTTTTGGAAGACCAAATAAAGTAGTTTCGCTTTCAAAACAAAACACACAGCGTCTTCAGGACATGGCGGCAGCGGCAACAATATTACAGCGAGAATAAATGTTACGCCTTCTTTCTTTGCGTGAACATTTGGGCGGCGTTATGCAAATCTTCCTACATTGTGAGGTAGATATGTGGGGGCGTGTTCGAATGAGCCGTTTTAGGTAGGCGTGGCTGAATCTGAACTTATATAAAAAATATCTCTTTGGATTTGAGACTTTAGTCTTTGCACATTTACAGATCTTCTTTATGCACCAAGAGCTTGTAACACTCCAAAGAGAAAGGAAAAAATGAAATCGTATCATATGACCCCTTTAAATGTTTATTAGATATTCAGAGACTTGTTTAGGTGAAATGCATATATGCTGAATGCTGACGGTAGATGACAAAGTATTGTAGCATTTGCCTTTGTTACTATTAATCGAAAAGCAAAAGCTATAATACTTTTTCGTATACCTTTACTAACTTTGTTTAAAAAAAGTTCTGTATAATAATATATTAGTCAGAACTGTTAAACAAAGACAGTAAGCTTGATGAATATGGAGAACGGAGCTCCATGCGCACAGGCAATGACAAATAGTGGCCGATATATCGGCATTGGGGACCACTAGTGAAGACTCCCCAGAGGACAACAAATGAAGAATGCTACAAACAGAATGATGCATCCTCAGGAGACAGTAACCTTAGAAGAGTATTTTTAAAAATACTGATTAGGAAGTAACAAAGTATATTATGGTAACAATTTACATTAAAGATGCAGTAGGAAATCTTGGAAAATGCTAACTTTAGCCTGATAGCACTGAAAGCGAACGTCCCACTCGCCCTGCAATCGCCGTCCAAAGCCATGCCCCCTGATCGCATTTACGCTCACAGACCAGAATACCAGTGACAACATTACAATATCACTCCTCCGTGATAAAAATATAAGAGAGTTTAGAGTTTTGTTTATAATTTTTGGTCCTTACATACTTCCATTTTTGTTTTTTATAGACTTTTAATATTACTCTAGGAAATGCTATAAAGAATGAGCCGTTCCCAATTCCAGTCCTCGTGCCCTCCTGCTCTGCACATTTCATATATATCTCTTATCACGTGCGACGTTTGTTCTATTCGACCGTAAGTACCCTGGGAAGTGTACATCACCGGATATTCCGCCATGATTCCAGTTCAAAGCGAGCATATATGTTCCATGCAAAGTGCATTAAAGTGTGCGAGACGTGAATTTAAATAGTATTTATTTACAGAGTTATATTATGTCACACTTCACACTTCTCTAGTAAGTTTCGTCTGTGTGTGAAGACGCTGCGCAGCGCAAACCCGTGAATGAATGTTCTGAATTTCCCCTGCTTCCCTTGCGCGAGGACTGGAATTGGGAACCGCTGGGCTACATCATGTATCATTCACCAGTGAGAAAACTTTATAGTACAGTTAGTAAAAGTACTACAGTACCATGAAGGAAGATCGGCTTGTTGATGTTTGTCTGCCATTCTTCCTCTGTCTGCACGGTGTGAACGCGCGCTGATGACGTATTCTGTCTGCACGACCAGGGTGCGCAGAGGTATGCAAATACATATGTTGACAGGCAGGTAGGAAAGCCAATTAAAATGCTCGGACCGAGCATTTTGATTGGACGAACATTACTTGGTCCTACGCCTTCCACAGAATACAAAAATACAGACAAAATGCATTTATGACCACTTACGCGTCGTGAGTGCTATCGGGATGTTAAGAGACTTTCAACCAGCATAACAAAGAAATGTTTCTGAAGACAATAACGTGGCCGCCTGTGAAGGTTTCATTTGTTAACATTACTTGCACTAGTAACAGGGATAAGGAGATTACGGGATGAAGGCGAATATGCTACAGCAATTTATATATCTTAGTAAATGTTCTATTCTAATGTTAAACATGTAAATAATTTGTAAAATCAAAAGTTGTAAACATCATTAGTAATGCAGTTGGAACTACCCGGAACATAACAATGAGGATATGTAGTTTTATTAAATACCTTTAACAAAGACTGGTAGAATGTAGAGGTAGGTATACGGGATGAGGAGAGTAACTGTGACTACATCCATTTTTAATAATAACAAAAATAAAGTATTTTTAGTTGGATTGACAATCGAGTGAAGGTAAGAGGTTATGCATCCTCAATTGTGCAGTATATGGCACATGGGCATCCTCCGTGATAAAAAAGCGGAAAAATATAAAGAGAGTTAGAGTTTGTTTTAATTTTTTGGTCTTAATACTTCCTTTGGTTTTATGTAGATTCGAGTGAGATATTTAGTGGGATGGGAGGAAATGCTTATAAAGGGAGTTAGGGATTTAGGGTAGGTATCAAAATGCAATGTGTTATTATAACAGCTGGGCACAATTCAATGTGAATATGTGTCACTTATTAACCTTTTAAGGTGCACTTTTAAGTTCATTATTAAGTTAGTTGGTTACAAAAGTGAATCAATCAGGTTAATCCATTAACTGAGGGAATGAAGAGTGTAGGCTGGAGTATACCAGTGTGCAAACAGTGGTTTCAGAAAATGTAATTCCCTCCCTATTGCAGATAATGTTATAGCGAGACGCAGTTTGAGAGTGTATTTAAAGCTGCAGTCCTTAAGTTTTGCCTCATTGTCGCCATCTCTATTTGAAAACCTGCAATTGCAGCTGTGTGAGGAATTATATTCCATGCATGGGGTTGTGCCCCAGTGTGGCTCCAGCGCGGATGAATCTAATGTTCTGAAGAGTATGTGTGGCAGTCAGTCACCGCACCAGTGTGGATATTTATTGTACTTCGCAATCACAGATTCTAGCCTACGTCTTGGAATATATGACCCAAATAAAATTTTCACCATATATTGTCATCTGAACAAGTAAGTAACAAGTCTGCCATGTTTGTTCTGACCAACTGAGGAAAAAAGCATTAAAATTTGTTAATAAATCGCGCTACCAATGGTGATTAAATCTAAATTATACTAGATTAAATCTAGCTCATATCACATCAAACCGTGCAAATTATTATTATCATTATACTTTATTCTCAAATTATTAATGTTAACAACATCAGCATTGCGTGACTATGAGTATAGTGTGTATAAGCATGTAGATTTCAATTTGTGTACAGTATATTCTCTAATTGTCATACCACTCGAATTTCATATTAAGAAATTCTTTTAACCCAAAAAGCAAATTATGCTCCTTTCGAACTGGTTGTCTTTAAAATACAAATACTGTGTAATCCCAGGCTATCTGTAATCAGAAGCACATTTAAAAATGGAATATAATTTAATTTCATTCACAAGTGTTTCATAAACACATAATCCTTTCTGGATTGCAATCCGCCATCAAAATGATACATTTAATTATTCCAGCTGCTGTGAGAAAAGGCTATAAACGATCCGCCACCTGCAGGATCCTCAAATGCAATAGCCTAGTAGCCGGGACAACTTCTCTATGTTTACAGAAGTGACGTAATGACGCAGCGGCATGCTCGAATTTCCCGCGAAAACCTACCCGTACCACTCAAATTAGAAAACACTATTATAAGCTAACCGTTGTGAATCGGGCTAAAGTAAGGCGATAGTTTTGAACACTGGCTGGTTATAGGCCTACTTGCTCAAATATTGATTTTGGATCATTTTTAACCAAAAAAAGTTACAGACTGCAGCTTTAACAGTTAAGGACTTTTATAAATCATTTCATAGCGATTGCACTTACAAATTATGTCACTATTCAGTCACTTACCTTTATCATTCAAAACCAGTATGACACAAATTATTTACACTGCTCTTTTCCAAAAAAACGAATCCATAAAGTGAGCAGAGTAGGGTCTGTCAAACTCCATAAAACACCTTAAAGTATCCTAACTATAGTGTAACTATAGTGTAACATGTAACATATGCCTTGTGTTAAAATTCTTCTTAAGTCATCTTAAAGCTTTGTGTGACCAGCAGACCCTTTTTTATTTGTTTATCTTGGCTCAATTTGCTTCTCAATGTTGCCTCACTTCACATGTCTCTGTTATAACCAAAATGTGCACTTTCTGAAAAGTCGATTCAGATGGCAAATGTTATTTCTACATGACCTTGGAGTTTGTATAAAAACAGTAAATAATTACAGGCTGAATGTTCTCCAGGGGCCCGTTTCAATAAGGAGGTTCAACCAACTCTGAGTTAAAACTTGAACTCTGAGTTGACTTACTCTGAGATGGGAAACTCTGAGTTTTCGGTATCAGAATAGCTGAATTAAGTTAGTTCAATCGTCTGCATACTTCAGTCAATACAAGTTTAGTTTTTATAATATCACAGGTGAAAAATATAATAATAATAATAATTTAAGTGCATTTTTCTTATTTTATAAATTATCTGCCAATAGGGTAAGAAAAATACTTCAGCGGCTATTTACACTAAGTGGAATTAGCATACTTTCTTATCGATATATCCTATTTACAGTAGGCTATAAGTGCAAATTGCTCTAGATGCTATTTACACTTAGTGAAAATAGTGATATATTCTATTTACCATGTAAAAGTAGCAGTTCTTTGCAATAAGTGTAAATAATAATTAGATGCTATTTATACTTTATACTGGCAGATACATAAAATTTGCACCTCAGTATTGTTGTACATTAAAAGGATGCAATAATAACATAGAGTGTAAATGATTATATTTATTAAAATTATAAATACTTTTATCATTATTAAACACTCGTTAGGCACTTTACTTCCACTTTTAGAACATTTTCTTCATTTTTATTGAAAATAAATTCTATTGTGATATGTGATGGGAAAAGTGAGAAGAACGAGTGGAGCATCCACCATCATCCCCCAATTAAATTTTAAAAGATAAAATGGATAAAATGTCATTTTTTTTTTCATTGACTTTTACTAAAGTAAAGTAGATTGCTATTACCATTCCATGTTGACTTGAATGGTTGAGGATTAAGTGCTTGGGTCAGGCATCTTTTGAATATAATATGTAATTCATCTGCTCATGAAAGCTCCATCCATCACCCAGAGAAAGTGCTGAAATGTGCTGAAAAGAGGTTTCGTGCATCATTGTGATGAGAACACATAGATATTCATCAAAGTTGGGCCCGGTTCTTAATCGCTATAGAAGGGTGGGCGGGTAGATATCCTGAGTAGGCGATTTTTTTTGTATTTTTTGTGGAGGGTGGGGAGGGGGTGAGATACAGTCTAGAAATTTAGACTAGATATTGCTATTTTAACTATGCAACTTGTTGCAGTGTTGTTGTTATATGTACCCTGAAAAAAGAGCAATATCATGCTTTTGTGGGCAGCCTATAGCGAACCATAGAATATCATTAACTTTCGCAACAAAATAAACTTTTTTTTCTTTACTGAATAGTAAAAAACATTCCTCTTTGTTCTCTTTCTCTGGATCATGTTTCTACACTGGTGATTCTTTTAACCAAGTTTTTTTTACTTAGGCCTATACCAAACAAGGCCGTAATAATGTCTACTCTAGAACATTGGAGGGACCAATTGTTTTGAGGAAAATAAAGACCAGACCTCTATGGTACTGGTATTTATTTAAAGGAACTAAATAAATATAGGATTTAAATTGATTTAGGGGAATAAATTAAAGAAGAAAAAAGAACAGTAAAAGAACAAGAATATGATTTTTTTGTAAAGTAATCAATCTGAACTGCAAATAATATTTTTATTTTAAAGTATGCACCATTCAATTTTATTTGTATTCCTAATATATTGAAAACGCAAAACAGAAAAATGCTATTGTCGTCACATTCAATTAAATTAGACCATGGCTATGAATTACATGAATCTCAAACGACAAGCCTACATTCAATTCAAAATGGCAAAAAAAAAAAAAGTCTAATAGTTTGCATCACTGGATATTGTTGGTCGTTTATATCATTGTAAAACAATTGTAAAATAGCTAATACACGTTTAGCTACTTTGTACCTTCACTGAAGAGCCACACTCGTTCTTCTTTGATTTGATTGGTCATCTCAATCTTTTTGACATTGATAAGCACTGTTAGACGGCTGGAGTTGAGGCAGACCAGAAAATGTAGATTTTAAAACGTCTTAAAATGCAACAGTTTTTACTTTTATCCTATGAATATTCTGAAAGAAAACGCTTCGTGAGCCGACTGTTGCTATATAGTAATGAACACAACTTTCATCGCATAAGCTCTTATTTCAGTGTTGTTGTTTGTAACATTGTGGTCATGTAAGCAGGCAGTTTGTTTCTTACATTCAATTTAACAGCATTAACAGCAAGTCAAAATGGGTAAGTCAAGTCAAGTCACCTTTATTTATATAGCGCTTTTAACAATATAGATTGTGTCAAAGCAACTGAACAGCATTAATTAGGAAAATAGTGTGTCAACAATGCAAAATAACTATTAGTAAACACTCATTTTTCAGTTAAAGACAGTTCATCATTCAATTCAGTGATGCCATCATCCAGCTCAGTTCAGTTTAAATAGTATCTTTGCAATCATTTGCAATCAAGTCAACGATATCGCTGGAAATGAAGTGTCCCCAACTAAGCAAGCCAGAGGCGACAGCAGCAAGGAACCAAAACTCCATTGGTGACAGAATGGAGAAAAAACCTTGGGAGAAACCAGGCTCAGTCGGGGGGCCAGTTCTCCTCTGACCAGACGAAACCAGCAGTTCAATTCCAGGCTGCAGCAATGTCACATTGTGCAGAGGATTCATCTGGTCCTGTGGTCTTTCCAGTGTCATCTGAGGGACAAGGTCTTACAGGGGATCTGTATCTGGGGCTCATCTAGTTGTCCTGGTCTCCGCTGACTTTCAGGGCTGTAGAGGTCCTCTCTAGGTGCTGATCCACAATCTGGTCTGAATACGTTACTGGATCCGGGTGACTGCAGTGACCATCTGATTTGGATATAGACTGGATCTGGTGGCTACGGTGACCTCGGAATAAGAGAGAAACAGACTAATATTAGTGTAGATGCCATTCTTCTAACAATGTAGCCAGTACATCGGGTGTTATGAGAAGTGTTCCCGGTTCCGGTTGACCTAATTAATGCAGCCTAAAAATCCTTTAACGGATTTGAAAATTAGAAATGTGTTAGTGTGTTATGTGTAAGCAAGGTTAAAGAAATGGGTCTTTAATCTAGATTTAAACTGCAAGAGTGTGTCTGCCTACCGAACAATGTTAGGTAGGTTATTCCAGAGTTTGGGCGCTAAATGGTCAAGTCAAGTTTATTTGTACAGCGCTTTCAAATCATTGCAAAGCAACTTTACAGCCAATTAAGTTTCTACAATATTTAGTGGTAGTTTATCAGTGGTGACTGTCAGTTAATGTACATATGGCAGAAATGTACGGAAAAATCAATTTAAGACGTAATAAAACAGACGATGAACACTATTAACAGCAATTATTATATGATGCAATCAAAAACTTATAGCAAAATTTGGTAGGTCAACTGGGTAAGCTTTCAGCTGAACTGTATACATGCATTTTAAACGCTTATACTTTGTTCTTGCCCCATCCATGCAGTACATGCACGTTATAGAATAAGCGAGGTTTTCTAGAAAAATAATTCAACTGCTCAAGTAATTTCAGTGGTAGGCTAAGGCACATATTCATGCAGATACGTATTAAACTCCCATAATTCGCACACGGATAGCGCGCAAATATTTCTGCCCGTTTTCGCTCGTTGTCAGCCTCTGCTTTTCTGCAACAGACTGAAGCCTCCGCGTGAATGTAGCGTGCCTTTGCTTTCAGCTAATAAAAGAAAAGAAAAGAAAGAAAGGTCCTGTGATAATATTAGTCTCGTGGGAATCGGCCAGCTGGATCATATATAATTTTTCAAGGTTTTTGTTTCCTGTGCGCCTTTTTATCCATCTTCCGCGAAGAATGGAGCTGCGTTGGAGTGTTTGATAGTATTTTGGGTGCTGTCATCATATCGCTACACCTTACAATTTGCAGAAAGAGAAAGCTGAAAAGGTTTTGAGGTTAATTTGTGTTACAAATAAATCAAGCATAAAGCTTGAGATATTATTTAACCTGGTGAAATGTAAATGACACAGCGCACGAAACTATATTAGTTTCTTTTTTTAAAAATCCATCTGGACCATAGAATGGGACTCTCAAAGCCTTGACATCCGGGTATCCGGGAGACAAGTCAGAAAATTCGAGTAAAATCACAGGCATCGCTTATCCCATGCGAATGCACCACACGAAATTCAGATGTGGGGGGGTAATTTCAAAATCACACAAGGTCCCCAGATAATACTAATCCCGTGCGAATAGGGCTTTAGTCTGTAATCGGTCTTTGTCAGTCACGTGCGTTTATTATGTGTGACGTCACCGAGGCGCCATTTTGAAGGTATCGTTGCATTGAGCAGTGAACTAAAAGTGTACAGAGCCGTGCAGTAAAGACCGATTAAATCGTCATACTGGAGAAACAGATGCAAACCAAGTAGATACGGTAACGAGATAATCTCAGCTAATGTCACTGATGATGATTAACGATTAACACTGATCCATACTAACGTTACCTGACGCAAAAAGTTGAATGCCACCGGCATTGCTGCCTCCAACCTCGTTGGATATATGATTGTCTTGTTTACAGTATAAAAACTTATTTTATTTACTTATACACTTATATGTTCTGTTTTTGTCTACCATTGATTTGCACACATAATTTGCACAATTGTAAGTAATTACATCATGTGAGTCTCTACCATTAAACCTTACCCTGTTTGTTCACAATTTTCCGTACTTCATTTGGCTGATAACAAGTACTGATAAGTACTAATAACAAGGAGACAATCAAAAACACATTTATGAAAATGGCATTATACATACTTTATTATTAATGCAACACCGTGTTAAAAATCAGTTTCAAAATGCATAACAGAAGATGTGACAAGCATGATGAATCATCAACACACTATTCTCTTAAGTGGACACAGTGCAAGCACTACAAAGAAAGCTGAATAAATTAATAATAATAAGATGATTTGATGCTTCTGCCAAACATTTCTGATGACCCTTTCTGCATGGATTCTTAGAAGTGCTAGACGATTTGTCAAATACTAAATAGTGCTTGTAGGTAGAAGACATTTTGACACACACTTTCACACTGAATGGTTTCTCTGTGGAAATCTCAAAACAGTCTGTCATTGCTATTCTGTGTCCAAAGGACTCCACAAACTAGTGAGGCATAATTTTGTGCCTGTCACAGTTGTCTAAAACGGTGTTTGTGCAGGCAGATCCAATCTGAGGTGCATAAGGTTAACATAAGTATTTAAAATTAAGTGAAAATTTTTCTTATTTCTGGCATGAAAAGCAGCATAAGGCAATAAAAACCTTCATGGCATGAATTCTCAACTCTAGACCTCAGAGTCCACTTCCTATAGAATTTAGCTCCAACCTCAATCAAACTCACCTGCCTGTAACTTTCTAGTAATCGTGAAGATCTTGGTTAGCCTGTGCAGGTGTATATTATTAGGGTCAGATCTCAACTCTGCAGTAAAGTGGACCTCAAGGGCCAGAGTTGAGAACCCATGTAATAAAGGTTCCCAAGTTTGGCATACCTGTATAATGCTTTACTTTAAGATCACTGAAAAACTATCACACATCCTGAGTTTATGCCACAGCAGTCAGTTTTCTTCTGCGCACACACAAGTAAGTTACATTCAGTTAGTGACACTGAGTGGTGTCCTGTGAAGCCGACCATCTCCTCCAGCCTGGTGGGTCATCGTCTCAGCTGGTGTTTTTTTCTTAACTGCTCCCACTTACTGTTTAGTCACACCTAGCCTAACTATATGAAATGAAAATGTACAAAACCCCCAAAAACAAAATTTAATTTCAGTAACGTTAGTGAAATAAAATAAAATAACTCTTTACACCTATGCATAAAACGATTGCAAGACGTTTCATGGTACATGACCTGTTTTTGCTCACCTGCTCCCTGGTTGTCTTAATAGCATTGACCCTAAATAACATGTGAATATAATGTTGGCTACTTCAGAAAACAGAAAATAAGCACATCTAAAAAAAATCTCTTACTTACCTTTATGAAAATGTCGAGGGTAAACGAACATAACCGGAGATATGTTGGCAAATATGATGATTTTGCATATCACCGCTGCAACCTAGGTCATCTGACGCGGCGACGCCTCTTGTTGATTAGTCTTTTTATCAAGTGTGAGACCTAAAATATCTTTCTTCGTGGTGAGTTTTTGACCTTTTCTATCATGTAATTCACTATTGCAGACTTTAACACAACAAGAACGTACCATTTTAAATCAAATTGAAAAAGACAATGCTCCAACTACAGAACACCTCGGCTTTGATACCTTACAAATGGCGGTGATACCCAAAATGTACTTTGATTCTCGTGAGTGTGACGTCACCTGACAAAGACCGATTGATTGCTATATACAGTGCTGATCCTCTGAGAGTTTAATGGAGATCAGCCATTCACATCACCTCTATGAACCTCAGACTAGAGATAAATAATGCAAACATAAAGCAGTGCTTGTTTGTGTATTGACTGTCAGGATCTATCCCTTACATATCTGTCTTTCATTTTATTTGAAAAGGCACTATCTCTGTTATTCATTTGATAGACTGTTTATGGGAGCTGTCTAAGCTTGTAATGATTACTTTAATACATTACTAATTCCTTGTTCAATTGTGACCTAGATCAAATGTGAGTCATTCTAGAAGTTGTGATGGTATTTGTTTATAAAGTGACACTCACACTAAATAAGTACTTTTCAAATCAAATTTTCAATATTGGCTAGCATGTTCATTTGTCAGTGGTCATGCATGATGCCACACCTACTTGAACGTAATAAGAACCATGACAAGTAGGAATCTGAGAAAATTTCACGGTGAAGATATTATGTAAATAAATAATTACAGAGATTAAAAGCAACTTTTTAAAATTTGCTGTATTAAAAATGAAATACATTTTTAAGAAGTAAATGATTTATTTATTTATTTTCTTTACAATATATATTTTTTTAATTAACTTTTTTTCCTGGACCTCAACTGGCAGAACAGTGAGCTAAACTTATTGTTAATAATTATGGTGGTATATTCCAAGTTTACTTCAGACTGATACATAGCAGATGTTTTCCAAATAGTCAGACAGAGTCAGCAAAAATCCTATTAGTTAAAATATTTTTAATCCATATTTTAGGACCTTTACAGTAAATCAACAATAGAATAGAAGCATGGGCAAATGCATGTTCTTCCTGATTCAAAGCCAAATATTACCTTACTAACATTCTCAAGTTTTTCCCCACCTATTAAGATCTCACTAAGATGTCTACAAGGAAGTTTTTCCTTATCAGTTACATCTGTGATGGCTGAATAAAAAAAGCTTTAATGAGACATTTGTTTTGTGTGTGTCATATACTGTTTTTCTTTGGCTCTGTCCTGTCAGGATGCCCTGGGCTCAGGTGAGGAAGCAGTTCTTCAGCTCTGGAGTTAACAAGCGCTCACTGGACTGCATTGAGAAAGCGGCCTTCTTTGTCACGCTAGATGATCAGGAAGAAGGCATGATGGGGGAAAATCCCTCCGTGAACTTGGACCGCTATGCAAAATCCCTCCTTCACGGAAAATGCTATGACAGGTGAGAGAGTAGCATAACTTGTTTGTAATAAGAAACTTTGCACGTCCAGGACATTGCTTAACTTCTGTCCTCCTTCCCTCAGGTGGTTTGATAAGTCATTGTCTGTCGTGGTGTATAAGAATGGAAAGAATGGGTTGAATGCAGAACATTCTTGGGCCGATGCTCCTATAGTGGCCCACCTGTGGGAGGTAAGTGTGGGAGTCTCAGAGCAGTAATATAATTGGCCTTCATCATACATCAAACGTCATGGTTCAAGTTTCAATATTAGTCACCGGCCCACTGCCCATGTCCTTTAAAACATTTACATCACTGATTTTGGAATATACTGTTGTCTGTGTCTGTGGGTGTTCTATTCAGGACAAAGACCACTTTCACGTCCTCTACAGCAGTTTTCTGCAAAAGACATTCCATTCACGCCTCCAGACATACTAAATACTAGATACTTAAAAGTGCAAGCAGTCTTCTTTGGGTTGAATGTTTTTCAGATTGTATATTTCACTCTCTTAGTTCACTCTGGCCACAGACGCATTTCATTTGGGTTACACCGCGGATGGAAATTGCAGGGGAGAGATTGAGCACTCCTTACCACCTCCTCAACGGTTGAGTTGGGACATACCGCTGCAGGCAAGATGAAAAGCTTTCTCTTTTCTCAATGTACACTTTCTGTGTTCCTCATCAATTCTTGGAATGTCACTGATGTCATGTGACACATCGGCTTCATAAGATCTGAGGATGATTGCAAACCGTGCATGTACGCACATACACACACACACACACACACAAATAATATTTTCTTCCTTCTTCCTCAACTTTCATGATGTTCTGAAGATAGATTCATTTTCATATGTCTGAAGGATGATAACATGAATATAAATTCAGTACCTTTTACTTATCAGTTCTAGGTTAGATTTCCTGATGCTGCAAAACGCAGTAAGTTTATGCATTACTGTTTTAATAATTATATGCCCACTTTAGGCTCTGTTTGGTCCATAAAAGAAGTGCTTTTTTCCACCATAAAGTGACTGTTATTGGATTGAAATTATATATAATATATATAAAAATTACACAAAAATCTAACGTTCACCAAAGGGAAAAACACATCAAGTGAAGGACAGTAACTATTTCTTTGGTTTTTCTCCAATGTGATGGAGGATAAGGAAGTATATATACAGTATATACAGTGGATACGGAAAGTATTCAGAACCCTTAAATTTTTCACTCTTTGTTATAATTGCAGCCATTTGCTAAAATCATTAAAAAGTTAATTTTTTTTCCTCATTAATGTAAACACAGCCCAATATTGACAGTAAAACACAGAATTGTTGACATTTTTTTAGATTTATTAAAAAAGAAAAACTGATATTTCACATGGTCCTAAGTATTCAGACCTTTGCTGTGACACTCATATATTTAACTCATGTGCTGTCCATTTCTTCTTATCATCCTTTAGATGGTTCTACACCTTCATTTTAGTTCAGCTGTGTTTGATTATACTGATTGGTCTTGATTAGGAAAGCCACACCTGTCTATATAAGACCTTACATTTCACAGTGCATGTCAGAGCAAATGAGTATCATGAGGTCAAAGGAACTGCCTGATGAGCTCAGAGACATAATTGTGGCAAGGCACAGATCTGGCCCAGGTTACAAAAAAAATTCTGCTGCACATAAGGTTCCTAAGAGCACAGTGGCCTACATAATCCTTAAATGGAAGACGTTTGGACGACCAGAACCCTTCCTAGAGCTGGCCGTCCGGCCAACTGAGCTATCGGGGGAGAAGAGCCCTGGTGCGAGAGGTAAAGAAGAACCCAAAGATCACTGTGGCTGAGCTACAGAGATGCAGTCGGGAGATGGGAGAAAGGTGTAGAAAGTCAACCATCACTGCAGCACCTCCACCAGTCGGGGCTTTATGGCCCAGAGTGGCCAGAAGGAAGCCTCTCCTCAGTGCAAGACACATGAAAGCATGGAGTTTGCTAAAAAACACCTGAAAAACTCCAAGATGGTGAGAAATAAGATTACCTGGTCTGATGAAACCAAGATAGAACTTTCTGGCCTTAATTCTAAGCGGTAATGTGTGGAGAAAACAGGCACTGTCCAATACATTCCCAACAGTGAAGCATGGTGGTGGCAGCGTCATTCTGTGGGGGTGTTTTTCAGCTGCAGGTGCAGGACGACTGGTTGCAATCGAGGGGAAAAAGATGAATGCGGACAAGTACAGGGATATCCTGGACGAAAACCTTCTCCAGAGTGCTCGGGACCTCAGACTGGGCCAAAGGTTTACCATCCAACAAGACAATGACCCTAAGCACACAATCTAAAATAACGAAGGAGTGGCTTCACAAAACTCTGTGACTGTTCTTGAATGGCCCAGCCAGAACCCTGACTTAAACCCAGTTGAGCATCTCTGGAGAGACCTAAAAATTGCTGTCCACCAACATTTACCATCCAACCTGACAGAACGGGAGAGGATCTGCAAGGAGGAATGCAGAGGATCCCCAAATCCAGGTGTGAAAAACTTGTTGCATCTTTCAAAAAAGACTCTGCGGTATTAGATCAACAGGGTGGCTTCACTAAATATGAGCAAAGGGTTGTACTTAGGACCATGTGATATTTCATTTTTTCTTTTTTAATAAATCTTCAAAAATTTCAACAATTCTGTGTTTTCTGTCAATATGGGGGTGCTGTGTGTACATTAATGAGGGAACAAAATTAACTTAAATGATTTTAGAAAACGGCTGCAATATAACAAAGAGTGAAAAAAATAAGGGGGTCTGAATACTTTCCGTACCCAATGTATATATATATATAATTCTTATATATTTCCATTCATATTTACAAATTTGAGCATACCAGTGTGATTATGAACATGAAATTATCCAGCCATTGCTTCCTGTTTCACAGGATTATAAATATGAGAAAACACAAAGGCCAAAATTCCCTTAATCATCCATCACATTGAGAAAAAACAAAGAAAATAGTTCTGTTGCACAGTGAAAGATTGTTATACTTCACAAAATAGAAAGTGGTTGAAAGAAAATAGCATTTAAAATTCCCATTGAATCAACCATTAAGGCAATTAGGGCTGCACGATAAATCGCATGCCATATTTAACTCGCATCTTATCAGTAAAGCCGGTTCTATAATCAGCGGTAAATCTCCATCACATAGAAACTCTATAAAATAAAGATGCAATGCATGTCCTCGTCCAGGCAGATTCATAACATTTCCTGTTCCTATTGGAACTTCTTATTTATTGCCTTTAGGGCTGCACGATACCACAAACCACAATCATATTTTGCGCATTTTTTGCACAACTTGTCAGTGAACAACGGCTCTGTGTAGTAAATGCTGCTCCATGTAAAAGCACACACGTGATGGAGATTTATTGCTGATTACAGAACCGGCTTTACTGGCAAGATGCCCATTAAATATCGCATGCGCGTTATCGTGCAGCCCTAAAGGCAATAAATAAGAAGTTCAATAGGAAACCCGACATGTTATGAATCTGCTGACGAGGAGAGCATCCGCACTTCTTTAAAGAGTTTCTAGGACTTTGACACATTAAACTTTACTTCTACTAGGCTGAGTAGTATGAAGGACTATGATAGGGTGACTAAATGTCCTCTTTTTTCACAGACATGTCTTGGTCAGGATTTCTAAATTGCCTGAAATGTCTGCATTTTGGCCTTGTCTTCCTATTGATGTGCTCTCTTTTTGCATTGCTTTAACCGTTCGCTCTGGATCCCACCTTCTCGCGCACTATAATTGGCTAGTTATGTGCAATGCCTGTATGCTAATGGGTAATGGAAGGAATACAAATTATGGAATCAATTATCAGTTGATCTCATTTAACTTATTTCAACAGGCAACATTTAAATAGCATTTAATTTAATAAAGCATTTTTGGCTTTTTGTTTTCTTCTATTTGTGAATTTGAAATGTCTATTAATTAATTAATTTAATATTTAGCCAATAGTTTCTTTTTTCTTTTTGACATAATGCATTTAATTTGTTTCTTAATTTTATTTTTAAATTGTACTAAATGAGGGGTAGTTGTGGGCTAATGGTTAGAGGGTCTGACTTGTAACCCAAAGGTCGCAGGTTCGATTCTCTGTAAGATTGAGCAAGGCACCGAACCCCCAACAAGCTGCCCACTGCTCCGGGTGTGTGAAGGTGGTGGGTGGGTATTCACTAATTACTGCTGTGTTGTGTGTGTGTGTGTGGTAGTGTGGTGCACTGGATGGGTTAAAAGCAGTGCACAAATGGACACATACTTGGCTACAGTTAGAGTACTAAAGATTTTTTTTTAATCTTGTTTTACTTGCGGAAGTGGTGGATGAAGTACTGAAAGCAACACTTAAGTAACGTACAGATATCTTACCAGAAAATAACTTTGGTAGAAGTTGAAGTCACGTATAATTACTTGAGAAAAGTTTAATGTATATGATATTTATTGCTAATTAAGTATGAAAGTAAAAGTACAAGTTAATGCAGAATGGAAAGAGCAGCAAGATTGTGTTCATTTTTAACTCTTTCTTCCATTTTGTATCTTTGGGTAAGCATAAGAGGCACTTCATCCGGTATTAGTCTCTTTCATTCCAACATAAGAAAACATTTCTCGCAAAAATGGAATCTGCATCTGAAGTAGCATTTAGATGTATTTACACAGTTTAATGTAGCTCAGAGGGGGGGGGGGGGGGGGGGGGGGGGGACATGGAGCTTAAACCTGCAGTTACAAATGGCATAAATAATGTTTTATTTTTAAGATTAAAAGTTGAATCTGATATTTGTAATGATTAAAACATGCAAAATGTTGAATGTGAAATTAAAACAACCAGTGGTAGCAGCAAGTCAAGGTTTAATGGAGTGAGTCCTTGAGATTCAACGCTTCATTCAAACGGCTGATTCCTTCAGGAAACGGTGCCATTATGTGAGAATGAGTGAGGGAAACTGAATCCTCAGCTCAACGGATTTGCGCAAAAGCTGATCATTCAAATTAGAAGCACAGTCCTGTGTGTTACTCAGGTCACAACAAAACAGTGCTGGGATCTTTGTTTGGAACTATTTTCCTGGTGAAATTGAGGCAATATTGTGTCTAAAATGTAAATCATTTGATGCTAACTTTATTAAACTTGTATAAAATCAATATTACATCTGTTATCATGCTGATATCTGGAGAAAAAAACGGCACTCTTAGTGTGATATAGATTAACTATATTAAATGAAATAAATATAAGACATAAAGAGGCATTTTTGCCGCATACAATTTAGAATGCTTTGATTTTTGATGATGCTAAATGTGTTTTAATAGACTAAATCACGTGGTGTATGCGTGCACTCTCTCTGGGTGTTTTTGTGATATAGGCCCTGTCCCAAATGGAACACTTCATGTGCACTTGCGGTCCTACGGACTTACAATGGCCGCCGCGTGCAGTGCAGTTAAGGTCCACGAGACCGTAGGGTGTCCCTTCGTCATTTAGCATTCAGAAGGGTGTGCAAGGCCCCATTTGCGGGCCGTTAGCGCAACCTAGATATGCAACTTCTGCTGAGCGCCAATGGGTGCGAAGCTATGCCGCAGATCTACCGACAGTCAAAGCGGCATTACGTCACGAAAGTGCGGACTCAGAGGAAGGGTTTAGGGTGCCATTTGGGACAGGGCCATAGAATCGATAATGTCAGATCGCACATCGTTAAAAAACAACATTCCAATATTAGCACAGATGATATACTCTCAGGGTGCTTAACACAAGGTTATTTTGTAAACGAAAACTAAAAACTAAGGACCTAAAACGATTGGATGACAAAACACAATTTCGTAAAACTGAAATAAAATATAAAAACGTCAAAATATTTGACAAAACGACCACGAACGAAACTAACACGGTATTTGAAAAACTAACTGAAATAAAATTCATAATTATCAAAATCAATAAATCGTTTTGTATTCCATTATAAAATTGAAGAGAGCTTGTACGGCATTTGCGGCTTCTTCTCGCCATCGTTATTAAAGCAATGGGGTGAACAGCTGCTGGCTTGATGACGCAAACGAACCGCGGTTCGGACCAAAATAATATAATGTGGAACACAGTCAGTGGGGGGGCAGGGGAGGGAGCAATCGAAAACTCTGGGTTCGGACCAAGCAATCGAACCAAGTGTGAAACAAGGTTAATATAGTTTTGAATTTTTAAATTAGTTTTATTTTAATATCGTCAAATTTGCTATACAATTCAGTTTAGTTTTTATTAGTTTCATTCATATTTTTGTTAGTTTTAGTTTAGTTTTTATTTTGTGAAATATTTTTTTGTTTTTATATAGTTTAGTTTCAGTTTAATTAAAGTTTAGCAGAATTAACAAATCACTTCCAGAGCTCAGGTCAAAGAAAGACGTAGGCATAATTTAACCTTAGTGAGGCAAACATATAGTGACACAAAATGAACGTATGCTGAGATTGATTAGATAGTAAAAGTATACAAATATACGCCACACGTTCGTTTGCGTCATCAAGCCAGCAGCTGTTTACCCCGTTGCTTAGTCACGCTCGTCAAGAAAGTGAGTGAAACACACACAAACACATTTTTATCAAATAAAACGTCATTAATAGTGGTTCACTTCCGTGATTTGGTACGATTGCGTTCACATCAGCAGCGAACCGTACCCCAGACCACCCCTTTTTAAGCGGACTTGGGTACGGTGCGCACCCGAGTTCGGAAGACAGCGTTCATATCATCCAAATGTACCGAACTCTGACGTCAATCGAACCCGGGTGCACACCAAAAGTGCTAGTGTGAAAGCACCCTAAATCGCACTCCCCAGCCTCGACTTGAGTGGAAAATAAAATCAACTGCGGTTGTGCGAGAACTTGTTTGCACATGAGCAAAGGTGTTTTTTAGGAGTCTTAACTTGCAGACGGCAGACCAATGATTCATCAAACCTGCTTTCTTGCAGTCTGTTCTTCCGACTTAATTTTGTAGTAACGAATGCTTCGGGGAAATGTATCAAAGAAAAAGTATACATTTTAATTAGGAAATATAGTGGAGTAAAAGTGAAAGTTGACAAAAATATAAAAACTAAAGTAAAGTACAGATACTCCCAAAAAAATACTTAAGTACTGTAACGAAGTTAAAAATTAGTCTGTGTCTTGTTACATTCACCACTGAATGCAGGGCAGCACGTAAGAGTTAAACAACTTTTTGTACAGTTCACAGCCAGGCAATCTTATCTAAGTAAGTGTAATCTGATGTTCCCGTATTGAAGGGAAACCTTTATAAGAGTTTCATATCTTTAAGGTTCAGTAATGTTGCACTGGCTCATGTACAGTATGTATGCAGGTCGTTTGCCTTTTTATTTAGAAATTGAATCATTATTTTTTATTTATTTTTTTATAATTACTATAATAACTACAGTAGATTATTAATGCGCTCTGAGGCACTTTGTCAAATCACTGTGGTACGTGAAGGTCTGAAAGATCATTCAATCGGTATTTTTCCCTGCTGCTCTTCTCCGGTTGGTCCCCTGAAATAAGCAGGGTTTTTCTTTGTTGTCAAACTTCCTGTGTGCGTGCATTAATGACAATGATACAATAATTATGTTTTGCATGATATTAAGGACATACCAGCGCACAGGTTCTTTTACACAATGTAAAATATCTGTAAAAGTGTACTTTAAGGGTGCTTTCACACTTGGTTCGATTGCCTGGTCCGAACCCGAGTTTGATTGCTCCCCACTCCCCCTGCCCCCGCTGGACTGTGTTCACATTATATTATTATTATTTTTTAAATGCTTGAAAAAACAATGACAATTGTCATCAATGTCAAATCATAACAATACATCAAGAGTCCAGGGTCATTCAGTCTTTCAGTCCAGAGGAAGTGCCAAGTCCTTCAGCAAAGCCATTGTTCTTATTGCTTTCAAGTTCGTAGAGAACTCAATAGATTCAAAATACAAATTCATTTCAAGTTTGAATCTTAAAAAAAGAGGTTTGCATTTAGAAAATTTACATTTATGAATATGATATTTAGCTAACAGGAAAATAAGGTTTATGAAATAAGTATCACCTTTTCTTTCACATTCATGAAAGCCAAAAATTACATTTCTATAAGTAAACTCAAAATTAGGATTCACATAACATTTTATAAAAGCAAGAATGTCACACCAAAATGATGTTGTGTAAGAGCAATTTCAGAATAAATGTAAAGAAGTTTCAGGGTTTTTTGATATGGTTTTTTTTTCTAAACAGAAAGAACAGTTGTTATTAATATAATTCTTAAGTATTTTAAGTGTTCACATTATATTATTTGGGTCCGAACCGCGGTTCGTTTGCTTCATCAAACCAGCATCTGTTTACCCCGTTGCTTAGTAACGACGGCGCAGGAGAAGACGGCAAAATGTGTCTTCAATTTTATATTTATGTTTTTGAAACGTTGGTTTTGGTTCCAAAGCTTCAGTACATAATGGCACTTATGTCTGTGTTACGAATTTACTGCAAATGCTATAAAGAACGCTGAAGCGAACAGAAATGAGATATATAGCTCTCTGCCTACAGCGCATCAGTCACGCTCATCAGGAAAGTATGACCATTGATAGCGGTTCAATTCCGTGATTTGGTACGATTGCGTTCACATCAGCAGCAAACCGTACCCCAGACCACCCCTTTTAAGCGGACTTGGGTACGGTTCGCACCCGTTCGGAAGACCGCGTTCACATCATCCAAACGTACCGAACTCTGACGTCAATCGAACCCGGGTGAGAACACCAAAAGTGCTAGTGTGAAAGCACCCTAAATCTTTGTTTATAGCACATTATCAAAGTATTCTTAAAGGGATACTCCACCCCAAAGTGAAAATTTACTCATTCTCATGTCGCTCCAAACCTCTGTGCATTTATTTCTTATGCAGAACACAGAAAAATATATTTTAAAGAATGCTGGAAACCAAACTGCATTGCTTTACTGTAGGAGAATGCAATCCCATCAGATGGAAGTTTTTTTGTATTAATATTAGTACCTGTAATAAAATCTGTGAAAGAAAGCCTTCCGCAGTCATACATGCGCTGACATTCCAAGTGTGTCTTGTATCATCATGTATTATGATGTTCTTTTACTCAGTTGACTGGCAAAATATATAATTTATAATTGCATAAAACCTTTAGGAGTATTTTTCCTAGGATATTTCTCTTCATTTCCCTACAGAAGCGAATGGGTAACTATAGAAACTAGGATTTCTATTTTCCTCCATGCTAATCCATAATCACGGTGCATGACTTGTTGCCAACTGTATTTTTGATTTCATGTGAGTGTTGTCATCACTAATACAACATTCAGCAGTGTTCTTCGAGAACCCAAATGAATGAAAACCAATCACAAGCACACTGATCTCCTCTTTCCCCTGTCTTTCTGTAGGTTCAGACGCATGTGTCCGAGTCTCTTGCTGTTGCGCAGGCACTGGCTGATGATGTGGACTGTCATGTGTTTCCCTTCAGAGAGTTTGGGAAAGGCTGCATCAAGAAAATGAAAATGAGCCCAGATTCCTTTGTGCAGCTGGCCTTGCAGCTGGCCTACTATAGGGTACTTCACATCTTCATCATCTTGACAAGGAGAAAGCATTGATGATGATAAATATGAATGAGAAAAGTTCCACGTATTAAAGGTCAACATTCTTAATAGGCCATTTTTTTTGGCCCTGGGAAGGGACTTCCTCTTATTTGTCTCATGTAATAGAGTGGTAGAACTATGATGTCACTTTGAAGGCAAAAACCCAGAAGCGAGTTCGCATTTTAGCACTTCTGGTTACATCGTCCCAGAGTCGATGGGTTTTTTTTAATGGGATTTTGGTTAAATCCCTAAAATAAGGTCTGTGGTTCACACAGGCTCAAGATACTTCCACGTTTTATTCTACGACATAAAACACACCAGTTACACCCCACTCGTGAATTTTTTTAACTGTCACGTTTCTTAAAAAAGACGGTTGCTAACAAGTTGCTAAATGGGACTACAGGCGCTGTCGGAGACATTCAACGTCATCACGCCGAAACAGTTTAGCAATTTACAGTATTTCAATCGTAGTATAATTTGTAATACAATTAATTTTAGAATAACCAGTTAATAGTTTCCCGCATTTTATATTGTTGTTCGGCAAGGTTTTTTTTATTTTTTTTTGCTTTGCCCCGAAATGCAACAAGTGTTCGGATGGAAGATGCTCATTTTATCGCTTTCCTGCTGATACGGAGACTCTGGGTTCGTACCATAAGGTAAACTCATATTACGATTATTCCATGTAAACACCACATTTACCGGCTTAGTCGCGGTGAAAGTGAAACTTTAATGATGCATAGTGCTTAAAGCCATGTTAAATTGAAATGTTTACGGCCACATGAAGCTGTTATGGAGCATATAGATTGAGGATTTCCTAAAGCAAGGATAAAATAACATTTTGTGTACCCACCCTAACAAAATGATAGCTGAAATGTGGTACTTTATTCACTAAAATAAGTTTAATCTTACCATATCCAAAAACTCGCTCACTCTGCTGTTATTTAATAGATTAAATGCACTAGAATTTTATTGAATAGTACGTGGAGACACGTTTTTAATTAAAATATTCATATTAATCAAGGATTTATTGACTTTTAATGCACCTTATTTCAAAATGTCATAGAAATACGTGCTTCATATGTCCTTTATGATTATTTCATTTATTCACTATACTGTTTATTATAAATGTCTCATTTTAGTTTTAGTTTGGCTCTAGTTTTATATTTATTCCAGTTTATATGAAAAGGTTCATGTAGCGTGGATTCAAATTCATATACAGAGGAAATATTTTTCACTGAAATAAGTTTGAAACTTATTGAAAATGGGAGCATGGTGGTGGTGACGTTAAAGGCGAGCGACGGTGCTGTAGTTAGTTTATAGCCTAAGTTTAGCTTTTAAGTTCTGGCGCTTTTATTTAGGCTTCAAAATTATATTTTATTTTATACTTTATATATAAAGTTATATTATTTTGTGAAGATTATCTTGATGGACAAAACGTGTAAGTTTCATGCACTATGGTTGAACACAGAGCCTTTTTTTATGCCGATAATTCAAAAGCCAATGGAAAAATCTTACTGGGTTTTTGTCGAGGGAACCAGTGCAATGCTAACAGCCGATCCGCCTACAAAGTGACGTCATAGTTCCCCCACTATGTGTCCATACTCTCATTCTGCTGGCAGTGCAGCTAAAATTAATATAATATGAATTACACAGGAAGTTGTTTTCTAGACCACTATCTCATTTGTTCTTTGACCTTTAGGATAGAGGGACTTTCTGTCTGACTTATGAAGCCTCCATGACTCGTCTGTTTCGTGAGGGTCGCACTGAGACCGTACGATCCAGCTCCAATGAAAGCTGTGCCTTTGTCCTCGCACTGGAAGCAGGAGAGGTTACGTCATTACTTTGAATTCTTTCAAATTCTTCCTTCTACCTTTCGGGGACTTTTTAAAGAAGGAACTGTTGAAACCCTGTCAGCAGTGTACATTTCACATTGATTTTTATCAGAATGCCTCAGGTGACTGGAGCTTGCTGAAATCCAACAATTCTTCCATTTCCATCTCTTACTGACAGCATTGCACGGATTAACAGTGGAGGAATGCCACCTAAAAATAAAAATGAAGAAATAATTGATCAATTTATTAGTTAAAAAATTAAAATATAATATGACTGATGAATAAATAGACATTTAAACTGTTTATTTCATGTTCAAAAATGTAGTTAAATGTAATAAATAAAATAAATGAATAAATCACTTTTCAAATGGTCAAAAAAAGACCAGGGCCCGTATTCACAAAACGTCTTAGGGCTAAAAGTAGCTCATAACTCGCCGATTTAAGAGAAAATCTTAAAAATAATGGGCGTGTCAATCCTAAATTTAGGACTCCTAAATTTTAGCTCTAAGAGTATTTCACAAAAGCGTTTTTGCTCTAAAACTAGCTCCTAAATCTGTGAAACGTTAGGAGTAATAAAGAGGACTCCTAAGTCACTAAGACCAAACCACAAACTATCCTAAAATGGCTGTTTCTGGCAATCTGCCTCAGAACGTAAACATTTGAGAAACATGTGATGATAATGACCTTTTAAAAAGGTATAGCCTTTGGTTTTGGAAGTTATCCCAACTCCAAATTTTCCTTTGATTATATCCTTGTTTTCATTAAACAGTTAGAGAAGAAGTAACAGCTGTGCTTGAGTCCAGTTTGGTTTTCTTTTAAGTTTGCACAATGTCTTACTATCAGCCATGTTTATTCTACTTTATTAATTAAAAGGCTGTTTATATGCATATTCACTAATTATGAGAAGCATACGTGTAAGAGGCTGACAATAAGCTGAACATATACTTGTTTAATTAGGGACACTTAGCCTGCATTTTAAAATCTTTATTTGAATGTGGCAATTAACATTTATTTTTATTTTTAAACCTTTATTTGAATATGGCAACATAATATTGCGCTCTACAATATTTCTATGAATAAATCTCTGACAGACTATCAGCCAATCACTGTGTGCATAGTTAGTAAGCGTGCTGACATCATCTCTAGCAACGAGGTCAACCCTGCCCTTACTCTTAGACTTCTCTCTATTCCTTAGTAAAAGTTTCTCAGCTGCTTTGTGAATAGGTTTTAAGAGAAAACTCTTAGCTAAAAACGTTTACTGCCATTTAGGAGAACTCTTAGTTGTAAGATAAAATGTTTTGTGAATACGGGCCCTGTTTTATAACTTGATTGGCTAATTGATAAAGAAAATCATTTGGCTAAATAATAAAGAAAAGCAATTTGTATTTGTAAATACTTTATAAAAATACTATTTAGCGTTTGCATGAAAAAAGGATTCTTTTATTATTTATTGTATAATTAAATTACATTTTTAAACATTTTATTATTTTATTTGAATACATTGATAGTTGCGTTCTTCATTTTATTAAATTTTATGCCACAGCCCTCCATAATTACTTTGCACTGTCATGTAACATCTCGCATGGCAGTTATTTCATTTTGCCTGATTTTTATTCATAGGACAGAGAACATTGCCGCAAGCTGTTCCGAAAGGCTGCTGAGAAGCATCAGAACCTCTACCGTCTGGCCATGACTGGATCTGGCATTGACAGGCACCTCTTTTGCCTATATGTGGTCTCAAAATACCTGGGGGTAGAGTCTCCTTTCCTTAAAGAGGTTAGTGTTTGTCTGTATTGGGGAGACTGGTTCATTTTGTGCAGTCATGGATGTGATCATCTTAATAAACCACCCCAAAAAATGTCTAACCTGCTTTTCTTCAAAGATCTTATCTTTGACCTCTCAAAAACCACCAATGAGTCTTCAAACAATCCTAAGATGTCGTTTAATAGCTTCAAAGAATAAAATGAATCACTCTCTAACTAAACTAGTGCATAAACATTCATTTGGTAGCTGATTGTTTGTTTAAAATGTTAATGTGTGATGTAAAGGGCATTTATGGCTAAATGGATGCGTGTGCATGAAGTTGTTGGTTCATTTGTGTGTGTGGCTGTATGGGACTTGCAGGTGTTGTCAGAGCCCTGGCGCCTCTCCACCTCTCAGACCCCTGTGCAACAGATGGAGCTGTTTGATTTGGTCAACCATCCTGAGTTCATCTCGCTGGGAGGAGGATTTGGTCCGGTGAGTAACTGATCAACACACACATAAACAGGTAGAAGCACTCATGCGTTCACTGTGTTCATGTTTTGTTCCTGTGTAAGGTGGCTGATGATGGCTATGGTGTATCTTACATCATTATGGGCGAGGAAATGATTAACTTCCATGTGTCCTGCAAGCACTCCTGCACAGAGACTGTAAGAGCAAAACAACCCTACATCACTACACAGTCTTAAAATCATGCTTGCACTTTCAGATCAATTAATTACCTTTGCCTTTTTTTATGAAGCTGCATCAAGATCATTTTTAATACACTGACATATTGTAATGTATATAAAGCGGTTAAAATAAGTAAACTACAAAATACAAAAAAGTAATAAATCTGAAGTATATGAATATTGTTCATACAGTTCCTATTTTAAAATAATATTATGAATCCAAAATAATTTATTTATATTATATAAATATTATATAAGGGCAATTTTATTAAATATTATATAATATAAAATAAAAGCGCATATTATCTTTTGTTTGTTTTAGTGTCTATGGCTTTGTTTTATGCATCTTGTTTGTTCTGTGCATTGTTTTTTTTTGTTACTGTAGAGTAGGCTTAACTTTCAAGATTTATTATTTTTATATTTAACAGGCATTTGGTGTCCTGTTTTGAAAGATAAGTGATTTTATTTCATAATGCTATGATTATGTAGCATATTAAATTAAAGTGCAATGTTAATTTTTCTTGTTTATAGGACTCTCATAAGTTTGGGTCTCAAATCAGTCAAGCCATGATGGATCTTATGACTCTGCTGAACCCAGACTTCAAGGAAGCCACAAAAGCCAACCCTGACAAACATACCCTGTCATAAATCCTGCTGCGTGTTAGTTTGAAGATGGGTTCATATTTATGTCATTATTTGTGCATTTTATATTTTATTCTTTTATGTTTGTTGGGTTTGAGTTTGTGATATAGTGGATCTATCTGTGTCAATGCTGAAAATAACTAGTAGGGTTTCTGGTTTTGCTAATGGTTTTGCTGGTTTTCCAGTTTTACTGTATACCTGTCATAAATCACTGAAATTGGTGTGCTGAAGAATTGCATCTGTCTGTCTGATTGACAGCTCTTTAAACAGCAAAACGGTGTCAGGCCACTTAACTACTGTGTGTGTTTACGTTTGCTGAAATCTGTAGTTGTGTCATTACAGGGTAAGGTTATGAAGAAAGACTGTGTGGTTGAAACTTATATAATTTTACAGAAAGTAACATTATTGAAATGTTCTTGTATTATATTCAATTATACAGTAATTTGTAATTATCATTTATATTTGCTTTGCTTCAGTTGGACTCTTGTATATGAACGTCTCAGGAAACCATAAGTACATACGTTTACAAGGTGTTTGGTTTCATTTCTTTGACATGTTCAGTGCTTAGCCTGTGCGTAGCCACGATTTAGCTCGTAGTCCGAGCGGCTGTCTGTTGCCCACTTCTAGTCAAACCTGATTCACTGTAGTGTTTGGCCAGACAGCGCCAAACACCTAATAATATATCTACAAAGACATGAGTGTCATTTCATGACATGGTCTATATGTAGCCACGATTTAGCTCTAAATTAGACGGGCTACGTGTAGTCTGCTTTTAGCCCACCTGGCGAAATCGAGGCAATGTGTGACTAATTTTAACGGCTTGGCTATAGCCCCATTTAGAGTAGACGTCACAGTTACGTCACTTGCAGCTGCGCACGCTGCTACTTTGTTCACATGATGGAATATCATGCATCTCACGAGTTATTTTTCCAAAAAACGACATGGAACCAAATTCAAGGTTATTTGGGCTAGAAGTGGGTTACACATAGCCGGACTGTATCGGGACTATACTTAACCGAGACGTTGAAATGACGACTATTGCTTGCTGGGTGAAACACCGTTTAATTGGTTATAGTATGACCTAAAGCAAACAGTGCAGAGATGAAAGAGGGTGGGGACTCTCTCCAAGTCCATAAGCGACTGCACATAAACTGGTCTCTTAACTGCAGAACCATGTTGGTTTCAAAACAGCTCTACATTTCGCCCGGTAAGCCCACGCTTACACGATAACGTCGTTTACTCTGAATAAACACTGTGACATCCCACTTGGTCACTTTCTCCTGCCTGGTATCTTAGGGGGATTTTAAACTCCCTGCAGCACAAGGGGGCTCGTTGCTTGAAGCTGCAAAACGAAAGTATGTAGCAGACCAAGACGAGGCGGCTGAAAGGTAAGACGTGCGTTTGAGTGTGTGAATATCCATTGGGATTTTATTCTTCTAAAATATCATACAAATGAAATGTATTTTAAAAGTTCTTAAATATTAATACAAATTATAAATGTATTAAACAGCCAGGGTAGTCTGTTATATTACTATTCCAAAATAGTTTGTCCTCTGTTGGCGGCATCGGTATTAAAGTGGCATAGTGCCGTGGGAAGTTGTTCACCGGTTTAGTGTGTATTCGCTTGCGAGGTCCACGCGGACGTGTTTGGCAGCACAAATGCTGGATTTCTGCGTGACGCTAGATTTCAATCCTGTCCTATTTAGGCAGTAGGCATTCCTTCTACGCTTGACACTTGGTGACTTTTGTTGCATTAGATATGTGAACACAAAATAATCATGGACATGATTCGGACATGTTAAAGGTTAAAAAGAAAAGAGTCACACTTGGCTGATACTTACAGGGATTAAAGTTATCCGTCGCTACGACGGATTTCCGTTAATTGTAGCGAGTATACGACGGATTTCCGTTAATTGTAGCGAGTATACGAATGATTTCCGTCAATTGTAGCGAGTATACGAATGATTTCCGTCAATTGTAAAAAATGAGGGGGAAAGAAACAAGTAGCGCGTTGTTCTACCCTGTGGCACACCAAAAGTCATCCCTGCCACGGCTGCAGCTTCTCACTGACAACATAACGCCGCTCGCATCATTCAGAGTCGGGTTATTAGCAGAGAACACAGAGCAGAACTTGCATTTCGGATATAACACGATGACGGAACGTATCATTTGCACGTGCTTTTGAGCAGGGCCGTGCAGAGACCTTTGGAGGGGCAGGTGCTCAAAGTATAAAAGGGGCACATGGAGTATGGCTTTTAATCGGGCTTCTTCTTCTGATGTTTATTGGCGGTTTTGGCAAACCAACTTAAAGGTGCATTACCGCCACCTACTGATCTGGAGTGTGGAGTGAACAGATTTGGTAGAGAGAAGGATACTAAAAAAAAATAAAAAAAATTATACCACAATTACAATTTATATTCTTTCCATATTTCCTGTCATTTTTAGATAATTGAACACTTCTTCTTTAATTCTAGATTGCATTCGTCTATTCCCTAGTAATATCTTTAGTGATACTTTATCAAATCCCATCAAACCTAATTTATGATTAAGCTGATTTCTTTCTCTTTCATACGCATCACATTCTAGAAGAAAGTGCTTTACTGTTTCTGGATTCCCACATTTATCACATCTTCCATTTTCATGCTTCCCTATTTTGTGTGAATTGAAATTTAAAGCTGAATGTCCAATCCTCAATTCTTGTTATAATAACATCTTTCTTCCTGCTCCCACATCTTATTCTCTCTTCACCTACGCACCCTTGTATCTGGTAAAGATGCCTTCCTTTTATTTCACTATCCCATAACTTTTGCCATATCTTTCTTACTTCAATTGACATTATTCTCTTGATTTCAGATTTGGTAATTGCTATATTAATTTCACTATGTGAGTGCTTCAGAGCCATCTTAGCCAAGCAGTCCACTTTCTCATTTCCCTCCACCCCAGTATGAGCCTGTACCCATAGGAAGTATACCATTATCCCTGATTGTCTAATTCTAAACAAATACTGTAATACTTCATATATTAGATCTTGCCGCGCTGCAGATTTACCACTCTCTAGACTTGTTAGAACAGACATTGAATCTGTACATATTACAATATTATTTGGTTGTATTTCTTCAATCCATTGTAGTGCTAATATAATTGCTATTAATTCTGTAGTAAAAACAGACAAATGATCGGATATTCTTTTGGCTATTTTTATTTTAAATGCAGGAATATATACTACTGCTGCTGTTCTTCCAGATTAAGGATCCTTCGACCCATCCGTATAAATCTGTAACTGTGAATAATAAGCTTGATTTATATACTGTTGAACTACTATATTTATAGGAATGATCTTCTCCTTTTCATTTATTTCTTTTTGTATTTGAAAGTCAATCAAAAGCATTGGAAACAACCACGGTGGAACCACTGGAATAGCTACAGAATGATTATTTTCATATTTATTCAACCCTAATCTATCTGCCTCCTTCTTTACTGTCCAACCGAAGCTCTCTAAATCTTTAAAGTCATACTCCCAACAATCTTTCAAAAGATTTTTAACTGGATGATATTCTGAGTGACCCTTTACAAAGCCCAATATCTCATCCTAACGTAAAATACGGAGTTCTAGGGGATTTCCAATCTCTACCTGTAATGCATTCACTGGGAGATGTTCTAAACAGCTCCATAATATACGCAGAGCTGTGACTGTACTACTTCACCTTTTTTGGCAGAGTTTTGTTCGCCGAACATTATACTACTATACCATATCTATACCGGATCTATTAATGCACGATATATTCTTTTAATGCTTGAGAACTGGCTCCCCAATCAGCACATGATAACACCTAATACTTAATTCCTCTTTTCATTTTCAATTATTTGTATATGTATTCCAAAAATTTAATTTGGAATCAATCAGCATGATCCGAATTGTAGACCTCACTTGCTCCAACTGATGGCCCTACATCTAACGTTTAATTTCGGATTATTTTATTATTCGAAAAACACTTAATTGAGTTTTCGCCACAGAAAAAACGAACTCCCCATCTTGCCCCATATCTATACCTCATCACGCATTGAATTTTTGCTTCCACAAATGAAAATATGCCTCCCCTTTTCCATAGTGTACGTAGTCTGGCATATGTGATCTAATACTCCACCTCTCTATACTGTAAAACAAATACATTTATCTCAGTTAAAAACAAAATAGGGCTCTTACACCTTACTGCGGAGTTCCATTCTCTATTGAATATATTCTAGAATACTTCGTTCCCACTCTAACTTGAATTGTTCTTCCAAACAAAAAATTTAAAATCCAATTGTACATTCTTCCATTAATTCCCAGACTTTCTAATTTCATTAATAACCCCTCCTTCCACAGCATATCATATGCCTTCTCAACGTCAAAAAAGACTCCCACTAATACCTCCTTCTTAATTTGCGCCTTTCTTATTTCATTTTCCAGATAAACTATAGAGTCCATAGTACTACGCCCCTTTCGAAACCCACTTTGATATGCTGAAAAAAATATTCCTACTCTCAATTACAAATATCAACCTATTCACGACCATCCGTTCCATGAGCTTGCATAGGTTGGATGTCAAAGCTATAGGTCTATAATTACTAGCCTTTGAATGATCTTTTCCTGGTTTTGCAATCGGCACAATTACTCCGTGCTTCCAATCCACTGGCATGATCCCTGTTTTCCAAATCTTATTCAAAAAACTTAAAACCACATTTAAAGACTCGTCTGATAAATGTTTAATCATCTCATAACATATTTCATCTTTACCTGGGGATGTCTGCTTTACCCCTGCAATAGCTCTCTTCAATTCGTACATTGTGAATTCTAATTCTAATGTACTACCAGTCTCAATCTTTTTTCCAAATATGTGACTATTTTCTCTCACCTTCTCTTCCCTATACTTCCTCATACTATCCGTAATATTCGTATTACTGTGTACCATTACAAATGCTTCCGCAAGCATCTCGGCTTTATCAATATCAGAAACTGCAATTTTATCATTATTTACTAAAACAATATTATAGTTTCTCTGTATGCCTCCCATCTTCCTGATCATAGCCCATAAATCATTAATATCAATTTCTTCCCCTATTCTATTACATAATTCTCTCCAGTACGTTCTTTTAGATGTCCTTATTACCCTCCTCACCATTGCTTGAGCTCTCTTATAGTAAATATAATCCTTAAATTGTAACGTTTTCCTTGCTTTCTTAATTTCTCTGTTTCTATGTGCAACTGCTTTACTACACTCTTCATTCCACCATGGTACTGATTTTCTACTACTTGTGCTTTCCTTTTAACCTATTACTTCCTCTGCTGTACTTCTTAAAATCCCACTAACTTTCTTACTTATTTCTTCAATATCTTCGTTAATTTCATTATATTCTACCATTTTATTATGACACAATTTTGTAAAAAGTTCCCAATTTGCAGTCTTAAATTTCCACCTTGGTTTTCTCTCTACCTTTACTTGATTTATTTCCACACCTAATTGACACCATATAGGATAATGATCACTTCCGATTGTACTTTGCTTTATAACCCTCCATACACTTTTACCAGCTAAGCTATTAGACACTAACGTAATATCTAAAGCTGAGTGACGTCCATTGGAAACATCTAATCGAGTAATGCTTCCATCATTAATACACACCAACTGACCCCAATCTAGCATTTCTTCCACTATTAACCCATTATAATCATTTTTGTTACTACCCCATAAAGTGTTATGTGCGTTGAAATCCCCACACCAAACCACTTTATTATTGTTATTTCCTCTTATATTCTCCAATTGCTTCTTACTTAATTTCCCACAAGGATTATAAAAATTTATTATTTTAATACTATACCTCCCTTCCCAGATTTCAATCACCACCACCTCGTGATCTGCAATCTCCTCAACATTTCTGTATCCAATTCCTTGTTTTATAAATGTTGCTACCCCTCCACCATTCCCTTGTTTCCTATCTCTTCTAATCGCCACATATCCTTGTAAACTAAAATTAAGCTGAGGTTTTAACCATGTTTCTTGAACACAAATTATATCCGGTTTGTTTTCATGATTAGATATGTGCTTTTTAAATTCTTGCCCATTTGCAATTAAGCTTCTTGCATTCCATTGAAATATTGTCAACACCATTATGAACCACCACATACTGTTTGAGTATTTGATGCTTGCACCTTTAGTTTGTCATTAATCATTTCCAATGAAATGCCCTCTATCTCTAGGTATTTTTCAGCAGCTTTGATTATAATTTTGATTCTCTCTGTCCGGCTTTCCAATTGTGCAGAACAATTCACCACTTCCGCCATAAACATGACAAATGCCACTTTATCATTAACCCTTATACTCTCTTTTGTTGTTTCTTACACTTTTTCCATCTTTTGATTAGGAACTATCTTTTCGTTCTCTTCTAGCTCTGGAGTCTTTCCCACTTTTCTTAGTGCCTCAGAATATGACAATCCCTCCTCTATTCTTACAGTCTGCACTTGTGCTGCATGCTTCCTCACTTTACATCCTCCATAACCCGCACTATGATTTTCTCCACAATTACAACATTTTGGGTAACCCTTGACCGCATTGCATATCATGCTCACAGCCACACTTTGCAATCGGTTTTTTTACCTCTGCAACACTGCCCACATGGACCAAAATTTTGGCATTTAAAACATCTTACGGAGGAGGACACTCCCACAAGTATGACCGGGAAGCTAAGGATCTAGAAACTTTGTACACGCCGCTAATTATCTAATCAAAGCCTGATATCATTACTGAAATGCTATCAACCTTTTCATATTTCTGCGTATTTCGTCTTTTAACCCACATTCAGCCGCCAGTTAGGATTTTCTTGATCTTTTCTACGGCTCACTTCAGTTGGGATACAGTATTAATCCTTGAACATTTACTGTTCTGACGTATCCGATTCCGCAGCTAACTTGTGTGACAAATCGACTTTATTTTAATGCCACTTTTTGTTGCCTTCTATCCTTACAATAGGATAGGGCTTCCATTCTCCTACTTCTTGAAACGTTCGCTCGCTACGATCCGTTTCCTTAAATTACTTTAGCCTAGTTTGATGGGTTTTTTATTGATTATCTAAAGACTCATCCACAAACTTCATATCCTGTACCCGAACTTCTCTCTACTTTCCTCTTACGGATGATGGTTCCCTTCACTGTCTTGTTCAGCTGTATTACTCCAGACTTCTTTCTTTTCCGTATTTTCTACTAAAATCCCCTCCTATTCCCCGTTCCATCCCTCTAACTCAACGCACAAATCTGTATTGCTCCATTTCTGGATCACTTCCGGAATCTACGCCACTTCCTAACATGCACTCTCCAGTCACAGATCAGCTGTTGCCAAAACCACCGACACTACCACCTCGAGCCCTGGACTGTATTGTTTAATTCCGGAGCCTTGTGCTTCCGCGCCTATCGCTCTCCTTGCTCTCCTCCGCAGGCTGTTGTGTGGCGATAGCAGGAGACAGCCGTTAAACGAGTCCAGGGCTCGACCGCGTGTGGTGTGGGTTTTGGTTCCAACACGTCAGGCCCATAGTCGTGCCTGGAGTGTAGAATGGTGACGGTAGTGCGTAGAGGTCCGGAAGGGATCCGGAAAGGAGGATGAAACTCCTTAGTTTTTTTTTTCCCTTTCCATTCCGCTTTTTTCTCCCTCATCTCTCGCTTTCCCTTCCTTTCCTCTTTGTTCTTTTTTTCTTTCTTTCTTCTGCCTGTTTTTTTTTTCTCCTCCCTCCTCTCCTATCGTCCCTGTGTCCTTTACCTGGTCTTATACCCCTCCTTATTAGTATTCAGCCATTGTTTTCTTTTTAATGTTCCCTCTACTTTTCGCCCTTTACGCCTGCTTTTTTTTTCATTAACTTCTTCTTTGCCCTTCATAGTCTTTTCGTTCTCTTTCTCGTCGTTTCTTCCTCTCTCTCCTCTTGTCTCTATTTGTATTGCTTTTTTATTACTGACCTCTTTCCTCTCGACCTACTACGTACAGCTCTTACATCTGAAGTCTCTCATTTTCTATTTAGCTCGATCCATGTACTTCGTTTCGTCCCCATGGATGAGGGTAGGGTTTTTTTTTTCTTTTTCTTGCTGTTTCTCCTGTCTGGGTCTTGCTGCCCCACCGGGTAACATACTGCCTGTGGGCGGACGGTGGTTATTTTCTCGCCGTTTTTCCTTTATTGTACGTATTAGTATTTCTTATTCCATTATGTTTCCGAGCGTATTTCCGGAGGTTGTCCTTTGTGGGTATGCCCCGCCCCCCTCCTCAGTTTATGACGACAATCGGGGATTCCAGAATCACTTAGGCTGCTCGTCCCAATCACATAAATCCACGGGAAAAAATCAACGTTTTTTTTTTTACAAATACCGGAGACCCAACCCCCCCCCCCANGATATTCTGAGTGACCCTTTACACCAGCCCAATATCTCATCCTCAACTGTAACCTACGGAGTTCTAGGGGCATTTCTCCCATCTCTACCTGTAATGCATTCACTGGAGATGTTCTAAAAGCTCCACTACATATACGCAGAGCCTGTGACTGTACTACTTCAACTTTTTTGTACCAGAGTTTTGTTCGCCGAACAGTATATTATACTACCATAATCTATACTAGATCTTATTACTGCACTATATATTCTTTTTAATGATTGAGGACTTGCTCCCCAATCAGCACCTGATAAACACCTTAATACATTAATTTCTCTTTTACATTTTTCTATTAATTTCTGTATATGTATTCCAAAATTTAATTTTGAATCCATCCACATACCCAAGAATCTGACGACCTTCACTTGCTCCAACTGATGACCATACATCTTAACGTTTAATTTCGGATTATTTTTCTTATTCGAAAAACAAATTACTTGAGTTTTCGCCACAGAAAAACGAAATCCCCATATCTTAGCCCATCTCTCTACCTCATTCACCGCATTTTGCATTTTGCTTTCCACAAATGAAATATTCCGTCCCCTTTTCCATAGTGCTCAGTCGTCTGCATATAGTGATCTACCTACTCCACTCTCTATACTGTAAAAAATATCATTTATCATCAAGTTAAACAAAATAGGGCTACTTACACTTCCTTGCGGAGTTCCATTCTCTATTGAATATATTCTAGAATACTTTGTTCCCACTCTAACTTGAATTGTTCTTCCAAACAAGAAATTTAAAATCCAATTGTACATTCTTCCATTAATTCCCAGACTTTCTAATTTCATTAATAACCCCTCCTTCCACAGCATATCATATGCCTTCTCAACGTCAAAAAAGACTCCCACTAATACCTCCTTCTTAATTTGCGCCTTTCTTATTTCATTTTCCAGATAAACTATAGAGTCCATAGTACTACGCCCCTTTCGAAACCCACTTTGATATGCTGAAAAAATATTCCTACTCTCAATTACAAATATCAACCTATTCATGACCATCCGTTCCATGAGCTTGCATAGGTTGGATGTCAAAGCTATAGGTCTATAATTACTAGCCTTTGAATGATCTTTTCCTGGTTTTGCAATCGGTACAATTACTCCGTGCTTCCAATCCACTGGCATAATCCCTGTTTTCCAAATCTTATTAAAAAAAACTTAAAACCACACCTAAAGACTCGTCTGATAAATGTTTAATCATCTCATAACATATTTCATCTTTACCTGGGGATGTCTGCTTTACCCCTGCAATAGCTCTCTTCAATTCGTACAATGTGAAGTCAAATTCTAATGTACTACCAGTCTCAATCTTTTTTCCAAATATGTGACTATTTTCTCTCACCTTCTCTTCCCTATACTTCCTCATACTATCCGTAATATTCGTATTACTGTGTACCATTACAAATGCTTCCGCAAGCATCTCGGCTTTATCAATATCAGAAACTGCAATTTTATCATTATTTTCTAAAAACCGGAATACTATAGTTTCTCTGTATGCCTCCCATCTTCCTGATCATAGCCCATAAATCATTAATATCAATTTCTTCCCCTATTCTATTACAGAATTCTCTCCAGTATGTTCTTTTAGCTATCCTTATTACCCTCCTCACCATTGCTTGAGCTCTCTTATAGTTAATATAATCCTTAAATTGTAACGTTTTCCTTGCTTTCTTAATTTCTCTGTTTCTATGTGCAACTGCTTTACTTCATTCATTCCACCATGGTACTGATTTTCTACTACTTGTGCTTTCCTTTTTACCTATTACTTCCTCTGCTGTACTTCTTATACTTCCACTAACTTTCTTACTTATTTCCTCAATATCTTCGTTAATTCCATTATATTCTACCATTTTATTATGACACAATTTTGTAAAAAGTTCCCAATTTGCAGTCTTAAATTTCCACCTTGGTTTTCTCTCTACCTTTACTTGATTTATTACCACACCTAATTGACACCATATAGGATAATGATCACTTCCGATTGTACTTTGCTTTATAACCCTCCATACACTTTTACCAGCTAAGCTATTAGACACTAACGTAATATCTAAAGCTGAGTGACGTCCATTGGAAACATCTAATCGAGTAATGCTTCCATCATTAATGCATACCAACTGACCCCAATCTAGCATTTCTTCCACTATTAACCCATTATAATCATTTTTGTTACTACCCCATAAAGTGTTATGTGCGTTGAAATCCCCACACCAAACCACTTTATTATTGTTATTTCCTCTTATATTCTCCAATTCCTTCTTACTTAATTTCCCACAAGGATTATAAAAATTTATTATTTTAATACTATACCTCCCTTCCCAGATTTCAATCACCACCACCTCGTGATCTGCAAGCTCCTCAACATTTCTGTATCCAATTCCTTGTTTTATAAATGTTGCTACCCCTCCACCATTCCCTTGTTTCCTATCTCTTCTAATCGCCACATACCCTTGTAAACTAAAATTAAGCTGAGGTTTTAACCATGTTTCTTGAACACAAATTATATCCGGTTTGTTTTCATGATTAGATATGTGCTTTTTAAATTCTTGCCCATTTGCAATTAAGCTTCTTGCATTCCATTGAAATATTGTTAACACCATTATGAACCACCACATACTGTTTGAGTATTTGATGCTTGCACCTTTAGTTTGTCATTAATCATTTCCACTGAAATGCCCTCTATCTCTAGGTATTTTTCAGCAGCTTTGATTATAATTTTGATTCTCTCTGTCCGGCTTTCCGTTTGTGCAGAACAATTCACCACTTCCGCCATAAACGTGACAAATGCCACTTTGTCATAAACCCTTATACTCTCTTTTGTTGTTTCTTACACTTTTTCCATCTTTTGATTAGGAACTATCTTTTTGTTCTCTTCTAGCTCTGGAGTCTTTCCCACTTTTTTAGTGCCTCAGAATATGACAATCCCTCCTCTGTTCTTACAGTCTGCACTTGAGCTGCATGCTTCCTCACTTTACATCCTCCATAACCCGCACTATGTTCTTCTCCACAATTACAACACTTTGGGTTAACTCCTTGACAGCATTTTTTTTTCTTGGGCCCCCCCCCCCCCCATATTCATGCTCACCGCCACACCTTGCACATCGTTGTTTACCTCTGCAAACAGCTGCCACATGACCACATTTTTGGCATTTAAAACATCTTAACAGAGGAGGAACATAAAGTCTGACCGGGAAGCTAATGAATCCTAAGAATACTTTGTCCGGTAATTTATCCTCATCAAAGTGAATCATTACTGAAAGGCTATCAACCTTTTCATTATTTCTGCTGTATTTCAGTCTTTTAACCTCAATCACTGCCGCCCCAGTTAGACTTTTCTTGATCCTTTCTACGGTCACTTCAGTTGGGATACCAGTTATTACTCCTTTGACCCATTTCTTTTCTTCCGGTATCGAGCAGCTCACTTTTTGTGCACAAATCGACTTTATTTTCAATGCCACTTTTTGTTGCCTACTATCCTTACAATATAGGATTAGTCTTCCATCTCTCAACTTCTTGACACTTTCTATCGATCCTATCGTTTCCTTAATTACTTTAGACAGCTTCAGCGGATTTATTATCTTAAAAGACTCATCCACAAACTTCATCATTACCTTGAACTCCTCTTTCTTTCCTCTTATCGGATGATTTTCATTTCCACTGTCAGTTTCAGATGTATTACTCCAGATGTTCTTTCTTTTCCGATTTTCTACTAAACTCCACACATTATTCCCGTTCCCTCCCTCTTCATCCACGCCAAACATTTCATCCTCCATTTCCGAATCCCTTCCGGACTCTACGTCACTACCTACCATGCACACTCCAGTCACAGATCAGCTGTTGCCAAAACCCACCAACCACCTCGAGCCCCTGGACTCTTTTAATCGGGCTGTGCTCCTTGCTGAGACATGTATCGATACGGATGCTTGTGTATTGATAGCAGCAAATGCCGTGACGCAGTTTTGAAAAAGAAACACAGAACAGAAAAGACCATTTTAAGTTTAAAAGTTAAATAAATAGTTATTTGCACCTCTTAATCACTCTGACAAATTAAATTAGGGCTGTTATTATTTGGTTTACAGTTGTGTTGTGGATTTTTCTTGGGTGCGGCCAATGAAGTGGAGGAGCAGAGTTCCAGATGTCAAAATAAGACTTTATTTAACAAAGAAACAAAGCCGGGAAGACAGTCACAGCATTCCAAATCATTCCAAAGTCTCTGTCAGCTTATATTATATACCCCTTGTTCTCTCCAAATTTGGTCATTTTCTGTTTTTTCTTTGTTCCGGTTACTTTTTATTGGTTATAGATACCTGATTTGCCACAATTGTTTCCAACTCTTTTGGCCTTGTTTTCTAATTGGTTGGTAGTGTGGTCATACTAGATGTGTGTCAAATTTATCTACTTGCTTTTGTTTTGCCACCTTCCATTGGTTGGTAATGTGGTCATACGAGATGTGTGCGTCACATCCATCCACCTGCTCCTGATAATATTAGATTATTTCATGTTTACGTCTGCTGTCTACTGAAAGGTCCATTGTCTAATGGAAGAAAATACCATTATACGTGTTCCTAATAATGTTACATTATTTCAAGTTCACAGGTGTACTTTCTAATGAAAGGTTCACTGTCTAATGAAAAGACTATTATTCGTTCTATGACATCCAGAGTTAACATAATTCAGCATATTAATATATATATTGATTACTTTCATTTTCACATAATACTTCAATAAAATTACACAACATATCCCCCCTCTGAGGCTTCATCAAGCCTCACCACTAAGCCCGTTGCCTAGAGTGCAACACCACAAATCCACCCATCCTTCTATCCTTCCATAAACCAATAAAGGTCCTCCATCACTTTTTACCAAATGGTTTCTTTATGCTGCTGCACTCCAGAGGAAGTCAGATCCAAACATCTCTCCCCACAATTGACTAGAGAAGAGTAAAATAATCCACTTCCCTATCTATACATTCTTGGAGGTCAAGAAATCAATAATATGTGTCAATGCATGTGCTCATGAGATGTCCAAGCCTTGCCCATGGTTGTCATGGTTATGTAGTGTATATGAATGATTAGTTAACTGATTAACACAACATAAAGTAATAAATGATGCACTGGTCTGTCCCTCGTAGCCAGAGGAACTCCAAGCATTGCCGGTAGCTTGGAGCGCTGTCTGGTGCTGCTTTCCTTCGTTGCCAGAGGAGCTCTCAGGCAAGCTCCCTTGCCCTCCAGCGCTATCTGGTGTTGGAGTAGATGGTGGGTTTTAAACCTCCAGTTGAATCTACTCGTGTTGCTAAGCACTGAGGTGCTCGTCGATCCTTTCTTCTTTACATACTTTGATGACTTTTCCAGTGTTTAAGAACAAACAAATTATATACACTGATAATGAATTTAAATGATGAAAATAAGTAATCTTTCTTTATGTCCCCTTTATCTGGTTGCATTGCCTCGTAACACGGACAATGACCTGCTTAAAACCTTTAACATTCCCTTTTCTTTTCCAAAAATAATCACTTTTTACATTTGATTTATTTAAAAGCTTTAAAATAAATGATTTCAAAACATATTATAAATGATTTCACAAATTAATGACTTTAAAGATTAAAATTACTTCAGGAAGGAGCATATGCCAAAACAAAATAACAACCTCTAAGTCTATCCCCATATGCTATTATAAGAAAAGAAAATACAAAAATAACAAAATAGAAAAACAAAAGGCACTCCTTCCCTACTATTCTGTTGTTATTTCAGGAAGGTGTTACTCAAAGTCATCCAGTTCATCCAGTCCAGGTCCCACTGTATACATGTTGGTCAATCCAATATCAACTCCAGCCGGCTTTACCGATACGTTAATCATCTGTTTGGCTGCAGCATTGGCCAGCATTGATCTGATGAAAGGCATAATACAACAAAACAACAAAAGAAACACAACAACAGCAATGCCAACTATGATGCCCACTCTAGTTAACCATTGTCCCCAAGACCCAAAAAATGAATTAAACCAATCCCAATTTTGCATGTCTGCTCCAGCGTTTTTGGTCACTTCTTCTCTCAGGTTTTTCAGTTTCTCCATAGCTTTGGTGAATGATCCATCTGGGGCTGTATTATTTGGAATATAAGTACAACAGTCAGAACCAAACATTGCACACACTCCTCCTTTTTCTGCCAGGAGCCAATTCAGTGCTTGTCTATTCTGCCATGTCATTTTACTTGTGGGACCCAATTGTTGTCCCAGGGCATCTAAGGCATTATCAGTATAATTGATGAATCTCTGTTGATTATAGTAAATATAATTGATCCATTCTAAGTTCTTATTTGGGGTTATCCATACAAGTATAGACTCAAATCCAGACTTAATCTCACTTCTTGCTTTATATTTCTCTGGTATTCCCCTTGGCTGGCCTATCACATCTAAGTATACCTCTGGGTCTGCTTCATAAGCTCTTTTGACTCTGTCTTTTTAGTTGGGTCTGCTTAATTTAATTTAATTATCCTTCAATCACTGTCACAATGTTTGAATGGACCTTCTGGGACTGGTATGTGGCCAATGGGAGCAGATATTCCTTTTCTAACGTTATTCTGGGCACACACTTCACACTCTGACAGATACCCATCCACCATAGCTTGTAAATAAGGCGACCAATATCCCTGCCGCTTTATCTTTCTAATCACTTCTCCCCTCGCGCAATGATCAAAACCATGCGCGTCAGAGATGAGGATTGTAAGCAAAGGTGTGGGAGCTATCATGTGTCCCTCATGAGAACGCCAAACTCCATTTACATCTCGTGTTGCCCCTCTGTGTTGCCACACACTGACTTCATATGGAGTAGCTTGTTGTTGCATTCGTGCAACATCAGCCAACTGAGGTTGAGGTTGAATCAAAACAGAAGGAGCCATTATTGCTGTTGTACAACCAGAAGCTTGCTTAGCATATTGATCTGCCGCATTATTGCCCTTAATTACAAAATCATTGCCTTTTTTATGTAATTGACATTTGATGATGGCCAATTGTTTGGGTTGCATCATGGCTGATATTAAATCAATTATCTGATTACTATGCTGGACAGTTAGAGCTCCAGTAGAGGACAGTTAGGTTTTAGTGTCCCTTCACGACACTGTGCACGTCTTATATACACGCTTATATACAAAATCTCTGTGTCCTCTTGACACTGTGTACACAACTTAAGACTCTGATCAAAGCAACCCCTCCCTCATAAGCACCCCTCAAAAGCCACGCCCCCTCTTTTCTGGGCGGCTCTCTTGATTCCTGGGCTTGCTTATTTTGGGAAGTCCTCCCTCATAAGTACCCCTCAAGAGCCACGCTCCCTCTTTTCTGAACGGCTCTCTTGATTCCTGGGCTTACTTATTTTGAAAGGTCTTCGACCCAGTATGTGCCCCTTCTCGAATGGCACAGCGCGGCGCTTCTTCTTATTTACAACTTATATACAAAAGCGTTTTACTACTCTAAAGCATGTGAATCTTTTGACATCTGGAACCTCTCAATTCCACTTTTATTTTACTTAATTTAGTTCAAATTCAATATCTTAGATTAATTTATTGAAGCCCTGTCTCAGATTACCATCACAGGTGCGACCCTAGTCAACCACTCAAACAGTCTTATTTCCAGTTTAAGCAAAATATTGCCTACCTCGTTTTTTCCAGGGCCCCTTTTAGAGATCTGTTTGTATGGTCGTCCAGGTACCCCACCCACGATGGTCCTCACAGACGTTGGACTCCAAGCCAATCCTGTTCGTGACGCCAATCTGTTGTGGATTTTTCTTGGGTGCGGCAATGAAGTGGAGGAGCAAGTTCCAGATGTCAAAATAAGACTGTTATTTAACAAAGAAATAAAGCCGGGAAGACAGTCACATCATTCCAAAGTCTTTGTTTGTCAACTCATATTATATACCCTTTGTTCTCTCCAAATTTGGTCATTTTCTGTTTTTTCTTTGTTCCGGTTACTTTTTATTGGTTATAGATACCTGATTTGCCACAATTGTTTCCAACTCTTTTGGCCTTGTTTTCTAATTGGTTGGTAGTGTGGTCATACGAGATGTGTGTGAAATTTATCTACTTGCTTTTGTTTTGCAACCTTCCATTGGTTTAATGTGGTCAAGAGAGGGCGTCACATCCATCACCTGTTCCTGATAATATTAGATTATTTCATGTTTACGTCTGCTGTCTACTGAAAGGTCCATTGTCTAATGGAAGAAAATACCATTATACGTGTTGTTACATTATTTCAAGTTCACAGGTGTACTTTCTAATGAAAGGTTCACTGTCTAATGAAAAGACTATTATTCGTTCTATGACATCCAGGGTTAACATAATTCAGCATATTAATATATATATTGATTACTTTCATTTTCACATAATACTTCAATAAAATACACAAAAGTGATAGTGTGGTTTTGCTGTGTTAAACACTACTGTTGTTGTTGTAGAAAAAATATTTGTCTTATTTAAAATAGAATTCTATTCTTATCCTGTTCTGAATTTATTCATTTTTTAAATTGTAATGATGATAAAAACAGGATTGATAAGTAGCCTATAAATCGGAGGATGAGAAAATTATGAGTTTTATTAGGGTTGTGATAATTATTTTTAAGGCAATTAAGTAGTTTTTTTTAGTCAGATAACATTAAGACTTAGATAAAAAAAAAAAAAAAAAAAACTTTTCCCAATCAACAGCAAGAACGAAAAGAGAACAAGGCACCTTTGTTTTATTGCTGTGTGTAGAACGTTAGCTGCATTTTTTTATATTTAATTTAAAGAAATGTAATTTCGTCCCCCGCACTTTATAAGGGCAGGTGTGTTCACGTAGAGGTTTCTAGATTTAAATTCAAAGAGACAGTATCGATAGTCTATGCATGACCTGACGGTTTATTCGTATCCAAAATGAGAAGGGAATATCGTAGAGCGCTAAACACTCCGTGCAGTGTATGTTTCATTCATACTCTAAGCCAGAGGGTGCTCTTGTGCAGAAAGTCCAAAACAGACTCATAGAAAGAATGACTTATGACATGCAGGAAACCCTAATATGGACAAGAGCATCCGGCTATCGCTGTAGCTGAAGAAGACCAAGAGGCGAAACTCAATAGAACGTTCCATTGCGACAACGGCGCCCAGCAGCAGCCCTGCGCTTCCGCCATTTTGGGGTGAAAGCGACTCGGCAGTCCACTAGCTTCTTCTAGCTGCCGCTATGGCAAATATCAACTGCTTTGTTTAAAAAACCGCACATTAAAGCTGAAATACAGCCTGAACGATGACAACAATATCGTACAATCACTAGACTAGTGATCATCAAATCCTTTTAACAGTTTATTTTACAGATTTTATTTTAAAGTCTTCCCTTTTTTCACAAAACCTTTTGCTCTCTAGAAACCATGTCAGTTTTGGTTGAAAATATTTTAAGTTCAAGTGTTAGCATTATTAACACTGAATTAATACCAACATATGAAATTAAATTAATGACAGAAAAATTAGGAATGTTGGACAATAAATATATAAGTGGAATATTACCGCTTGACAGTACAGTTTTTGCAGTATTGTCTTATATTAATGTCTGTTAAAGGAAGACTGACTAAAAAACAAAAAAACACGTACAGCCACTTTCTCCAAAATGGTTTAATTATTTAATTATGACAGAGACACAGCAATGCATCATGTTTCATTCTAGATCATCATGTTTGTAGTGTATTCCAGGGGATTAAAACGTACAATATTTCATACCTAGTGGCGTAATGGTAAATAATAATATAGTAAGTAATTATAAATGTGTAAAGTTGCATAAGCTCGTTACTTAGCCATATAAACAGTGGTGGAGGTAACGAATTACAACTACTCACGTTACTGTAATTAAGTAGTTTTTTTCAGGTGAGTAGTTGTAATTCGTTACCTTTTTTGAGTATATTTTTTAAAGCTGTACTTTTACTTGTACATGAGTACAAATCAAGCAAAATAATCTACTTCGTTACTTTTAAATCATAGTTCGTTACTGAGTGAGTACCATAGACTGCTGAGTACGCCCACAATTCGAATTGATATTCAAACATTTGACGGCACTTCAGTAGCCAATAAAGATATCCGATGTAAACGGACCAATAACAGCCCTTATATCTGAACCGGGAAAAGCCGCCGCTGCAGCAGGTGAAGAGCTGGGGCAAGTTCAAACTCAAACCGGTGTGCACCGTTTTGCTACGGTTTCCGGTTTGAACGACATGTTTCCTGGAAACGGTGTGCAACGGGGTTTGAGATACTTTTCTCTTGTTTGGTGGGTGTGTCAACCATGTCAGCCCAATCAGCAGCAACATATATATAAACCACATGGTATTAAAGAGACAGCTCGCACAATGTAATTAACATCCAAATAAATTCACAAGAGCAAGTATATTGTTTGCACATGTTTATTTACATTAAAGGCAAAATAACTAAAATAATAAGAGAACAAGTATAGATCTGGAACCTCTTTAAGTCTGTCTAAATATCATTTAGTAATTGCAATGTGTTCTGGTCCATATCCTTTCCTTAGGAAGGTGTGCTAGACACTGATAAATGTAACACAAAATTACTATACATATTTATATATTTTGCTATTGTATTATGGAGTGACACTTTCATAAACTTTTCTATACCCCTCTGATTATATAATGGTAAATATTACAATAACATAGCACAACAACAGTGATCAGCAATAATGATACGCCTAATACTCACAATAAAAATAATAAGGTCATATAGATCATAACACAGTCTTGGAGGTAAGAAGTGGATTATCCTTCACCTGAAATGTTTGTCTTTTCATCCTGAAATGCGGGGCAAATGTTGGATCACAATAATTAGGAACCACAGTTTCCACAAATCCCTTCATTTGATTGGGATGTTCTCTTTTATTTTATTATACTCCGGCTCCGAAAATTCTTCAAAAATAACACCAAGAATGGCCTTCTCAGCTGCCATAGCTGCAACCCCTGCGTCATCAGAACAGTGTGTTCAACACACCACCATTTCCATTTAAAAAATGCTTTGCACCATTTTGTCGGGGCTGAACGCAGCCCTGATCTGACAGTGAGGGAGCTCAGCGTAATTTATGGACACTAAGTTTGGAGAAACAAACTACATGGTAGTGTAATCATAAATATCTTAATTTTGATACCGATACTGAAATATCTGACACTGTTCCGTTACTCATTTTCCACAGTATATACCAAATACACCGATAAAAGCTGCTCTCTCTCTCCTCTCCGACAGTGAGTTTGACAAGCATCCGCCTTCTGTCAATTACAGAGTCTGAATGTCCGCGCGGGATTGCAGGTATTCCGCATAATTTGAATCATTAGGAAAGGCCTAATTCACCTGATGCTGCTGGATCCAGGCGCTCTGGAGAAACGGAGAGCTCAAACTTCTCAAGTGAGAGGAGAACTCAGAGGAATAACATTGCTCATTACAGGTAACCCTTTGATAAAGGGGAGCATTGCTCAATACTACCACGAGGACAGCCCATGGACGAGGAATCCAACTCCTCAGAGAGGATAACGCTCAAAAGAAACATCATACTCACAATAACCATCAATGGTGAGGGGGGTGATGCCTCAATGGGATATCCTGGTGATCGGGAAAAACCACTCAGGGCGACCCGGATACGGTAGACCAGTCAGGGTAGCATGAAAGCGTAACCCCAGCCCGGACATCCAGGAAATTTTTGCAGTGACACGCCGGGAGCCTGATAATCACAAAGGCTTAAAACCCGGCTTACTTACCTTGGGACATACAGTGGGGCAAAAAGTATTTAGTCAGCCACCAATTGTGCAAGTTCTCCCACTAAAAAGATGAGAGAGGCCTGTAATTTCATCATAGGTATACCTCAACTATGAGAGACAAAAGGAGAAAAAAAAAATCCAGAAAATCACAATGTAGGATTTTTAAAGAATTAATTGGAAAATTCCTCGGTAAAATAAGTATTTGGTCACCTACAAACAAAGCAAGATTTCTGGCTCTCACAGACATGTAACAACTTCTTTAAGAGGCTCCTATGTCCTCCACTCGTTACCTGTATTAAATGGCATCTGTTTGAACTCGTTATCAATATAAAAGACACCTGTCCACAACCTCAAACAGTCACACTCCAAACTCCACATGGCCAAGACCAAAGAGCTGTCAAAAAACACCAGAAACAAAATTGTAGACCTGCACCAAGCTGGGAAGACTGAATCTGCAATAGGTAAGCAGCTTGGTGTGTAGAAATCAACTGTGGGAGCAATTATTAAAAAAATGGAAGACATACAAGACCACTGAAAATCTCCCTCGATCTGGGGCTCCACGAAAGATCTCACCCCGTGGGGTCAAAATAATCACAAGAACTGTGAGCAAAAATCACAGAACCACACAGGGGGACCTAGTGAATGACCTGCAGAGAGCTGAGACCAAAGTAACAAAGGCTACCATCAGTAACACACTGCGCCGCCAGGGAATCAAATCCTGCAGTGCCAGACGTGTCACCCTGCTTAAGCCAGTACATGTACAGGCCCGTCTGAAGTTTGCTAGAGAGCATTTTGGATGATCCAGAAGAGGATTGGGAGAATGTCATAGGGTCAGATTAAACCAAAATAGAACTTTTTGGTAAAAAACTCAACTTGTCGTGTTTGGAGGAGAAAGAATGATGAGTTGCATCCAAAGAACACCATACCCTACTGTGAAGCATGGGGGTGGAAACATCATGCATTGGGGCTGTTTTTCTGCAAAGGGACCAGGACGACTGATCGTGTAAACGAAAGAATGAATGGGGCATGTATCGTGAGATTTTGAGTGAAAAACTCCTTCCATCAGCAAGGGCATTGAAGATGAAACGTGGCTGGGTCTTTCAGCATGCCAATGATCCCAAACACACCGCCCAGGCAAACGAAGGAGTGGCTTCGTAAGAAGCAATTCAAGGTCCTGGAGTGGCCTAGCCAATCTCCAGATCTCAACCCCATAGAAAAATCTTTGTAGGGAGTTGAAAATCTGTGTTGCCCAGCGATAGCCCCAAAACATTTACTGCTCTAGAGGAGATCTGCATGGATGAATGGGCCAAAATACCAGCAACAGTTGTGAAAACCTTGTGAAGACTTACAGAAAACGTTGACCTCTGTCATTGCCAACAAAGGGTATATAACTAAGTATTGAGATGAAATTTTGTTATTGACCCAATACTTATTTTCCACCATAATTTGCAAAATAAATTCTTTAAACTCCTAATGTGATTTTCTGGATTTTTTTTTTCTCTTTTTGTCTCTCTTAGTTGAGGTATACCTATGATGAAAATTACAGGCATCTCTCATCTTTTTAAGTGGGAGAACTTGCACATTGGTGGCTGACTAAATACTTTTTTACCCCACTGTATATCGACGAGTGTAATAAACACTGCAAGTCAAGCACCGGTTTCTGAACCCAGCAGCGGGGGCGCCCATCAAGGAACTACCCTAGAAAAAAGGGACAGAAACACACAGTTCCCTGGAAACACTGCAAAGAAACTAACAGAAGGGTACACACAACCACCAGTTCACAGCACATACATATATTTATATACATAAATTTAGACATGGATCGTACTCACCCAACAATGGTTCCCGCATCAGAGCTCTGTCCGAAGAAGCCTCTAGACCGGACCATCAGTAAGATGGTCACTATGAAGCCATAGAACCAACCAAACCTAATAGGTCCAGTATAGGAGACTAGAATGCAGGAAATTTCCCACCTAACCTCAGTCAGGTGGAGAGATGGTCGTTTGACAGGGGAATTTAGGAAGGTGAAGATAAGGGCAGATGTAAGGAAATGAGTAGATACTGAGGTATAACTCTGATCCGGACAAAAGCACTGACAACCTGTCTAGATCACATCCCTTAGGTCTTTTACTCACATTCCTTTGACCAGCGATTCTTCCTACCCCTACCCGAGGGCAGGGGAGGAGCGCGAGCCGCGACACTAGCCTTCTGAGCCAGTCTCTGATCCTCAAAACTGAGACGGGCTAGGACCCCTAAGTTGTTCGGGCTCAGACCTGGACTTCTATCCCGGTCCTTAAGCCGGTCAGCATGATATGCTTGGAGCATCACCATCGTGTGTAATGAAGCGACAGCCCGACCTGCTGCTGCCGCGTATGCCCTGGCATCCGAGCGAGATGTCAAGGAGGGGAGTCTTAGAGGATGTCTCACCCATAGAGAGATAGCTGGCCAGCGTCTCTATATAGGGCATCTTCTCATAACAGCTTTTGCGCATCGCCTCGATGTTGGCTTAACTTGTATGCTGGAATCGATGGATTCGTGAAGAAAAATGGTCTCTTCCATTCCTTCTCAATCTTTATAAGAAAAAACAGGAAGAAAGGAAGGCTCAACTGAGCTGGAGGGTTACAGCAAGAAAGATAGCGCTCCTCGAGATGACCTCGTGACGTCACTTTCTTCGCCCGCTTCACGGCAAGTAAAGCCTTGCCGTGGCGCGATCCATAATTTCCAAAAGCTCATCATACGCAGGGCAGGAGGATTGGGAAGGCTCAGCCTCAACTTCATCGCCCTCCTCAGCTATTTCCTGCTTTTTCTGGGCTGATCCCATCAGAGCAATGGGCCCTGAATCAGACAATGTTAATGAAATAATATCATCCTCCAGCAGCTCACTCTCATCCACAGCCGACGATAGCGAGAGGGAAAACTCCTCTTCAAACTCATTGGCCAGATCCACCTGCGATCCCCACGAGCTCATTCCCTTCGGTGCCTCAGCAGCGGCGGGTCCTGAAACGCGGGAAGCAGATGGCTGCCCCTCGTTCCTCAAAAAAGGAGAAAACAAGGAGCGAAGACCTTTTATTTATTTTTTTTCCCTTGGAAAAAATGCTCGCAGAGCACACCGATTGCCCCCTCGGAGGCATCGCGCACGTGCTCTTTGCCCAAACAAATCAACGCATAGATCGTGTGTGTCATCAGATGTTAAACAACGTCAACATGGATGCACACATCCTTAAATGCTTTGCTAATGCTCGCCATAATGAGATAAATAGAGATCGCTCTTACCACAGAAATGCACGCTTCAAACAGAACAGTCAGTGAAGACGAAGAAGAGAAGGATGTGTAGCTCCCGGCGCCTATTTATACTATAGTCGCACGGGTAGTGAAGGCAGGGCTGTCGCCGGCCAACGAGTTGGTGTTTTTTCAATGTATGCTTCAGACACGGGTCACGACGAGGCGTTCCCCATAGCGACCCCTAGAGGACGCAGTTCGAAGTTCCCATGAAAGGGAACTGGATGCGAGCTCTCAAATAGGCCTAACTTATACAAATGAACTGCCTGTCCTCTCACTCCGATATTGCTTGTGCGCACTCAGACTGTGCAATCGCGATCTCTCCGTGCTTTTAAAGTAGAAATTATTTCTCTTTGCCCCTTGATTAAACTGTCAAAAGTTATAGAATAGATCAGGACGCGGGGGGAAGTAGGGGTGCTGAGGGGCTGCAGCACCCCCTGTTTTCACATGGTTGCAAATGCAACGCCAAGTTTGTTCATTTAAATGTATTCAGTTTTAGCATTTAATAATGTATTTGTAATGATCTCTGAAATGTAAATTGTAAGTGGGCTATAATAAACCCATGTTTATCTTTATAAACATGATTAATTTTACTTGTGATGTTTTCTATATGGGATGATTAGCCTAATCCTCATGAACACTTGACGCTGGCGCATGGTATCAGACATGAACTCAGGGACGGATTTAGTGAATTGGGGGCCCCAGGCAAAATATAGGATTGGGGCCCTATACATTTGACAATTTCTAGATTCAACCTTGAGGTTACATGTGTTGTTTTCAGTTAAGGCCTGTGGCTGTCGAATTCTAAACTTTAAAATATACATTTATTATTTTAATTGCACATTTAAATTAAACTGAAAAAAATAATGAAAAGGCAATTATACATTTACACACCTAAAATACATATATCAAGAGCATGCTCACAGATGAGAACAAAACAGCGTTGGATGAAGTGGATTAAAGCCCTGCACGGGTCTCAAATATAGCCCGTCTTTTTTCCCCTTTTCCCAAAAAAGCTTATAGCCTACTACTGTTTCAGCTATTAAAAATAGTTCAGTTTTAAAATTCAGCTAGCTATAAATAGTTTTGTATGTAATGGGAAAAGGATTATATTCGTTCGTTTTTTTATAAAAAGTCAATTTAGAAAACATTTGGAGATTTTCTGTTCGTTAAATGGAAAGTTTTTTTTTTTTTTTTTTTTTTTAGTAAGAGCCAGCGGCAGACAGTGAATTGATCATTTTAGCCTTCTCAAATCATTAGGACTTGCCTAAAATAAAATCTATATATAAAACAGTTCAAGTATATCACAATGTTAGTTTAAATGTTTAACCTATATAAATGTGCGCTGTTAGACTCATATCCAATCGTTTGCGGAGAGTGGAAGCTAAAGCTCTGCAGGACATGAAGGCGCCAGTGCGATCACTTGCATTTTTTTCTAACAGTTGAAACAACTTAAAATACGCAGTAATTTTTTGCTCATAAAGGTAAGAGTAATACATCATTCTAAACTGCAAAGCTGTAAACTGTAAAGCTAGTTTTATTTGTGTGCACTCACAATATCTGAACAACTATTTGCTTTTATAAAATAAAGAAAACAAATGCTTTCTGCTGTCTCGGTCTTGAACAGGAGCGCGTCACAATGATGAACCTAAACTCATGATAAAAATTATATAGAAAGCTTTAAATTACTACTTTAGAATGAAATAATTCAAATCGAAAATAGACTTCTATTAAAATAAACTCTTTCATTATGAAATCCGTGCATTTCTCTATATGGCACATCCAATTAGGAGATGGCGAGTAATTTTTTCATCACTATAATTGATGGAAGGCCCGATTATAATTTGCGTTTTATTTTATAATTCCGAACAGTTAAAACAATAAAACACTAATTATAATGGCATATATGAAAACTTTGTCCTATAATTGTATAGCTGCTTTTTCTGATTTTTATGTTGCTCTGTTCTGAATACCTTAAAATTTAAAGGATTTGCTGCAAAGCAATTTTGTATATGTTAATTATTTATATTTTTATCCATGCAGCAAATGCTTAAAAAAAACAGCTTTAAAATTACTCTATAGCATTCCATACGCTTTTAAAGTACTTTTCACTATAAACTTTATGGGTAGCTTGAATGTAAACATTGTCATGAATTCGTTGTATTCCCATTTGTAAAATAGCCAACAAATTAATTGTTGTAGGCTAACCCGATCTCATGAAAGTGCGTATAGCACGATTTTCTGCTTCTATTTGGCATAATATTTCTATGCAGATATTGACGTAATATTTATATGCTGAAAAGACTGATAAATTCATAATTAACGGTATGGGTTCAGTCGAAATGTTTGCGGGGCAAATCTCAGATCAGTCTGAGCGCTCATAGTACTCACAGGAGTTACTGTCCGGACGGTTGTAGGGTAAATAAACACCGTAAACTGCAAACGTTTGCGTGTCCGCGCTAAATGCGCATATCCTATATGAAAAGCATTTTAGGGGGCCCTTGGCTTTTGGGGGCCCAAGGTGGTCGCCTACCTTTGCCTAATGGGTAAGTGCGTGAACTATACAGAATGCGAACAAGATTAACTTTAATACAAGGAGATAATGGCACAAAAGCGAATTTCAGATTTTTTAAAATGCCCATCCCAGCAAAAACTTTCCAAAATCGGCATCCAAACAACACCAGCCCCAGCACGAGCACCGACGAATGTGAACCAGAACCCCCCCCCCCCCCAGGTAAATATCATAGTCTGTCTAACTGCATCACTACCTTGTACAGTCATCACAGGTCAAAAGCCATATTGATGTTCCATTTATCTAAAAATAGGCTACCTACTGTTAGGCATAAAACTGCCTTATGAAAATTAAGTGTGTCATGTTTCGAAGTCCTCAAAATGATGCGGTCATTTGGTTTTAATTTTATTATGACGTGTATTGGTCCTACCTCCCCTCCTTTTTTTTGCTAATTCAATTCAGTTTGAAATCAAGCTTCCTTGTGCTTTTGCAACAACGTTACCCTATTTTAAAGACACAAATACACAGAATGAGCAAATGTTTTTCCCCCCCACCCCCCCCCCCCCAGTGGAGATTTTTGTAATGGTAATTGACAAAATATTTAAATAAAAGCCTATATTAAAATCTGCTCATCATATAAAGTGAATGTGTCTTTTTAGAAGACTTGGTTTAAACCAATTTCAAAGCTTGAAATAATGATTGCCTTGAAAAAATGGATGGACAAAAAAAAAAATCTATATGGCAGCACTTTTAGTGCACATTACTAGTCTTGTGGCAAACAATTAAACCATGCAAGTCAATACACTGAAAAAAAAATTTGTCTGCCATCGTAATCGTTAATCAAAAACTGAAAATTGGCTTCCGCTCTGGAATGACGTTCTCGCTCTGATGACGTCAGTTTGACAGCTTGGAGAGAATCTGCTTGTTAAGTCATGACGTAAGGACTGCTGTTTCCAGGTCCAAGCCTCTACTCATTTCACTTGAGAATACTACCTCAGCAGCCATTTATGAGCATTATTTAATTAATATTACATATTTAAGCTAAGCATTTAAACATTTGCTGTGCACACTACAGTCACTGTGCTCACAGTGTCTCAGACACTTATATTTCAGCTGAATCACTGTCAGGCCATCTGGGATTTCAGTATGGAGATAAAGGTTAGGGTTATAATTTTTCAGTATTACATGACATCATGAGTGTGTATATGCACAGTTTGTTGTTTTTTTGGGGCGTCTGGCAGAGCGTTAGGACCCAGAAGCAGTGAAGAGTGATGTCAGATGTAACAAGCAGATATTCTAAACCACTATCCAACCGTGAATCTGCTATGAACAAGAGGTGGAGTGGAGGTGCACCACAATAAAACCCCGCCCTTCATTCAAAATTCCGTTTCACTTGGAAATACATCACTGAAGTCAGTTGCAACTTCCGGTTCACTGGTACTTTGATATTTATATTTTTCAAGGTATTGAAGTTAGAAATTCCTGTATCATGACCACTAATTGATATACTTTTTCAATAAGATAAAAGTGGGTTTTGTTCAAAGTAGCTATTATCCACATAGATCTTTGATATGAATATTTTTTGGTAATTCATTAAAGGGGTCATATGATGCAATTTCAAATTTTCAATTTAGTACAATTTACAAGCTGTTCGTGCATAGATAAGAATCCTAAAGTTGCAAAGACTAAAGTCTCAACCAAAGAGATATTCTTTATAAAAGTGGACTCGTCCACGCCCTCCTAAAAAGCCTCGTTCTAACACGCCCCCACATAACGCATATTACTGTCTGATATTTATTTATTGAAAGCTGAAGCTCGAGATCTATTCCTGGTAAGGGGCGTTACATTTCCGAGCGGGGATTGTGACGTGTTCGGCCAATCACAATGCACTGGGTCAGCTGGCCAATCAGAGCAGACTGCGCTTGTCAAAGGAGGGGGCTTTGTTGAGAGGACGGGCATGAGGACCTACCCATATTTTGTACAGGATTTAAAAATACTGTGTTTTTTGAAACATTTTAAAGCATGTCAACATATTTGGTAGCAGGTGCATAAGACAGCGCTACATCCCACTTCAAAACACACAATATTTTACACTTTTGTGAATAATTACCTATCAGGGTCTTTGGGAAAACGATTAAAGGCAAGATTTTTTTACTGTCACACTGATAGTTTTTGCAGTAGATTGCCCAACAGTGCGTTCTTTTATTCCACTTTGACCTCTCTTTCATTCTTATTCTGTCTGTTTCTGTGTATCTGTGCTGTTATTCAGTTGGAATTTTCACCCCAAAATGGCGGCCGCGCTACCGAAGCGCCACCTAGTGGCTGTTACCCAAAAAGCATCAGAGTTTCGCCTCGTGGTCTTCTATACTCTTTGGCTGAGCTGAATAAAAAGCAGAAAAAAATGTGAAGACAATAAACACACGATTGCTAAAATATATGGTTTATGTGTGTTTTTGAAGTTATCTCCAGGTAATAAATAAATTTTATGAATAATGCAGTACTGATTGACGTATTATTTAGTAGCCTATAGAAACTATACATTTCCTGCCTTATTTTGTGATAAAAATGGGGAAAAGGTGCTGGTAGTAGCCTTTATTAACAGATCATAAAATTTTCATTAGGAAAATATTGAACAAAAATATTATAGCCCCTTGCTGCAGCTAACCTTACTTCCACAGGCTACAAACTGCAATATAAACAACAGCTGTGCATGTTCTCTTCACGTTGTTCTTGTAAAATAATAATAATTTAAAAAGTAAACAAGCACACCGCTCTGCTGAGAACTGCACTTACCGGCAGCCACAGACGTTATGAAGGCACCCTGGACATGCGCTACATTAAAGGTGTCTGAACGTGAGGGATAGTCCCTGATGAGATCGTCAGGTGAAAGGTCGTCATCATGTGGATAATTTTATTTACGACTAAATTATTATTCATTCATTTTACTAATAGTTAGATTTGGCAGGCCTCCACAAAATGGTGTTTAATTACAAAAAAATAAAAAGAAATTGCCTTGACAAAAAGGCACTTTGGGCATCAAGGGGAAAAGAGGCAGGTGCTCAAGCACCCATCGCACCCCCCTCTGCACGTGCCTGATGCTCTGCCATTATCTGTAAAATCCTCATCAAGCATGGACATTTTTAAAAAGGACTTAAAGACTTACTTGTTTTATCAGGCTTTCGGCATTTGATTGGTCAGGACAATTGTGAATGACTTGTCTTTTATTTTATGTTTTGTTCCTCTTTTAAAGGGGTCATATGATGCAATTTAAATTTTTCCTTTCTCTTTGGAGTGTTCAAGCTCTTGGTGCATAAAGAAGAGGGTCTGTAAAGTTGCAAAGACTAAAGTTGCAAATCCAAAGAGATATTCTTTATAAAGGTTAAGAGTCAACCATTCCTACCTAAAACGTCTCGTTCTAACACGCCCCCACTTATCTACCTCACTATGTGGGAAGATTGCATAACGCCGCCCAAATGTTCACAAAAAAGAAAGAAGGCGTAACTTTTATTCTCGCAGTAGTATTGTTGCCGCTGCCGCCATGTCGTGAGATGCTGTGTGCTTCGTTGTGAAAGAGAAACAACTTTGTTTGGCCTTCCAAAAAAGGAAACAACTATCCACTTCGCATGCCTAGAGTTATCTGTGCTGGTAGCCTGAGGAAAACAGCAAATTTAACCGTGACGAGCAGAAGTCCAGCCGAGGTCCGTCACATTGTGGTTGCCGCTCATTAGCGAATCCGCCGGGGCGTGCCGTTCTCGACATCCGCCGCCCGCAGCTCACTCTATACCGGCCTCAGCGCACGCTAAGCCGGGCTTCCCCTCACGCTAGGCTGCTGTGGTGTTCGTTGTGAAAGCGAAACTACTTTAATTGTTTGGTCTTCCAAAAGAGGACAAGACTAGAAATCAGTGGTTACGTTGTATTTACAAAACTGTTCCAGAACAGTTTAACCCAAAATATCCAGATGTGTGCAGCGCATTATATGGAGGACTGTTTACTGATCCTGGAAGAGTAACGTTAGACTACAATACTGGCTGTCGGCCTCACGAAGTACGGGTTCATTTTAAGAATTTGCCCCTGATGATTCAAACGCAAGTTTTGAGCAATGTATATTAGCACTTGTTGTTTGTCATTTCTCCAATCAAAAAATGCAGACATGGTTTTATGTTTACAAGGCACGATGCAACGCAACGCGTAAAAAGACAGTATAGTCATTATAATCAGTAATTATGTCCCCACTGGATGCAAAAAAAATGCCTAGTTTGTAATGGGTTTTAATATTTATGTCTCGTCGCTCCGGCCGGGACACGGCATCAACAGTATGTGAGGGCGTAACATTTCCGTCACACGCTGAGGTATTTGGCCAATCACAACGCACTGGAGAGCTGGCCAATCAGAGCACACCTCGCTTTTTTCAGAACGATGAGCTTTGTAAAATCGAAGCGTTTCAAAAAGGCGGGGCATAGAGGACAAAAAATAATGTACAGTATGTGGAAAAAAAAAAATTTTTTAACCTTAAACCGCATAAACAAATTTCATTACAACAAATACACAAAATAATGTTCTTTTAGAACAGCATCATATGACCCCTTTAATGTTTTATGTTTTTTTAATCTTTATTATATACTGCTTGTGTACAGCACTTTGGTCAATTTTTATGGTTTTGAAAGTGCTTTATAAATAAAAATTAAGTTGAGTTGCGGATAAGTTCTGATTCAAATTTTGTATTATGATCAGAAGGTGCTCACAAAACATTTTTATTAAGGGACAAGCGTCCTAATTCCAGAAAAAAACGGCTCTTAAACGGATGTGTGACAGTATAGGCTGTGGAATGGGTTTGGCTGAGGTTTTGCTTAACTCTGTGTACTAAATACCCGTCAAATATCTAAACCTTGACAAAAAGTAGTCTTTTAGAATATCTATACATATATATCTAAATGTAAAACCTAATAAAATGAAGAAATTATGTCTAGAAAACAATGGGAATCCAAAGGCCTCTGTGTATATGTATATAGCGAACTGTACAGGAGTTTACATGACATTACACAAGTTTTTATTTTTTTAAGGCCTGCAGATGGCACAATTCTCACTTCAAAAAATGGGAATGTGATTTTAATGTGAAATATTGTATTTATTAAAAAAATTATACGGAAATGAATAAAATGTATATTAATTCTAATGGAAAAAATAGCACATTAAAATTTTATAAATATTGCATAGTATCATTAAATCCCCTCAAAATTCTAAATAATAATAAAAAAAATATTATTGAACAAAAATACATTACATTGATTTCACTGAAAATAAAAGTTACTTTTTGAGGCTTGGGTCACTTTTGACCGCGAAGGAGCCAAGTGTGACCCCTAAACGAAGAGGCCCAGAGGCATAAACAACACGGCGTTGGTGGGGGGGGGGGAGTGTCAGGTTGGTTAAAGTTCCATGAATCAAATGAAAGTTGTTTGGGGTGAGTATCAATAGTTAGTCTTACAATATAAAAACTTAGTCTTTAGACATAGTGTTTGATGTAAAGAAAATGACCTGTAATTAAACATTCAGTTAGCGCATTTAGTTACCCTTGCATTGCGTAAGGAGTGAAATTATTTCCTCATGAATCCAAAACATCGGACAGTTTTTGTTTTTTTTCTTGTTACTTGTGTTTTCTTTTTCCCCAACTCCTAGGTTTCCGCTGAGTGGATGACTCACTGCCAATAATTATTAGGGTGTTCCATACTGCGACGAATCAGCTGACGGCCCAGGGCTTTAAAAGCTTCCAGTGTGCTCGGCCTGGGAGGCAAGGGCAGCGCAGTGAGCACTGTTGGGGTGTGCAACGAGACTTTTTGGCTGTGCTCTGAGCGAAGAGCCTGTGCGAGCTCCCGGGCATCAGCGTGTGTGTGTTTTCGATTTGTTTGAGTTGTGCCTCACTCCTGTGTATCTTCTCGTTCTCGAGTTGCTCAGTATGACTTTCATGTCTTACAACTATGTGCCGAATTGATGGTGAGCTTATTGAGTTTTCTCGTTCTCTAGGTGGGAGATGAGGGTAGGTAAGCTTAGTTGTAGGTTAAATCTCTTGCACGTAGTGAAACCGTGTTAGATACCCTAGTCAGTGGGTGAGCGCCTCTTGTGTATTTCTTTCTGTTTTAGTTAGTGTAGGGTATTTAGGGCATCGCCTACGCCGAAGCTTTCGTGTTTTTGTTTCACATTTTTATTTTGTTAGGATAGGTTAGTGGGTTTGGGCGTTTAGTGTAGCCTTGTTTGGTTTTGTTTCTTTGTTGATTTAGGCGCCACTCTATCATGTCTCTCCCTTTTTGTTGGTTTGTTTGTATTACACTTTTTATTTTCGGCACTGTAAATATGCACACGCGCTGCTGGTGCGTTTCTGGACAGCTACGTGAATAAGTTGCTGCCTTCTGCCATATGCTGTCGTCGTGGCTGTTTTTTTCTGCTCGCCTCTCCATTCATCGAATTCATTTGTTTTTAAATGTTGCGGACCAATTCCCTAGATCTCGAAAGGACCGTAACATTTAGCTGTTGGGGTGTGTAGCGCCCCCACCCTTAAAAACAAACTATATATAAAATATATATTTGTTAAAGGGAGGGAAAAAAAACTGCTGTTCCATCCCTACTTTAAGCTCTAGACAAAGCATCAGCCAATACATTGTCCACACCTTTTTTTGTGTTTGATCTCTAGATGATAATCCTGAATAATCAAAGACCATCGCATTAAGCGTTGGTTTTGATTACGCATCTGTGACAAGAAAACAAGAGGATTATGATCCGTAAACACGATGATTGGCAAACTGCTAGACCCCAGATATACCTCAAAGTACTGAAGGGCCATTAGCAATGCTAGAGTTTCCTTTTCAATGGTAGAGTAATTTAACTGTGCCTTGTTAAACTTCCGCGAAAAATAACAGACCGGGTGATCGATACCATCCTGATCTTCTTGCAAAAGTACAGCCCCTGCACCGACGGCACTGGCATCCACCTCCAATTTGAACAGTGTGTCAAAAATGGGCGCAGCCAACACTGGGGCATTACACATCAGTGTCTTCACTGAGTCAAAAGCATGCTGATACTCATCTTTCCACGAAAATGGTCTAGAAATACTAAGTAGAGATGTTAGAGGATTTGTCACCGTGGAGAAGTTCTTACAGAAACCGCGATAATAGCCAACCATACCCAAAAAACGACGGAGCTCACATCTCGTTTTAGGGACCGGAAAATTGGCAACGGCTGTTACTTTAGCCTCCACCGGACGCACTTGCCCTTGGCCGACTCTTTTACCAAGATAAGTAATAGTAGCCTGCCCAAATTCACATTTGGCTAAATTAAGAGTTAACGAAGCTTTAGCTAACCGTTCAAACACACTTTGTAGCGAAATAACATGACCTCCCCAAGTATTAGAATACACTACCAAGTCATCCAGAGAAGCACTGCAATTTGGAACGTCCGCAAGCACAATATTAATGAGATGTTGAAACATTGCAGGAGCGTTGCGCATCCCGAACGCCATAACGGAGTATTGTAAAAAGTTGTCTGGGGTAACAAACGCTGAGATTTCAGATGCGCGAGGTGTCAACGGCACTTGCCAATACCCCTTAAGCAAGTCGAGTTTGCTGACGTAACAGGCTGACCCAAGGTTGTCGATGCAGTCTTCCATGCGGGGTAATGGAAAACAGTCTGGTGTAGTAACTGCATTTACCTTATGGTAATCCGTACAAAACCTAGCTGTACCATCACTCTTCGGCACCAGCAGACATGGAGAACTCCAAGGACTGTTACTCGGTTCAGCAAGCCCGTTTTCAAGAAGATAATCCACCTCCGCCTTCATGACAGCTCTCTTCGTAACATTCACACGATAGGCATGTTGTTTAATTGGGACAGCATCACTTACATTAATATCATGGTGTAACACTGTAGTGCGAGAAGGAACATCATTAAAAAGACAGAGAAAATCATCAATCAGCTGCTTAACATCACATTTTTGCTGTTTAGTTAGATGAGATATACATGAATCTAAATGACCCAACATTTCAGAATTTCTGAGCTTTGCACACTGTTGATGAGCATGTCAAAACTCTAACCCCTCATCCTCAACATCCCAAGTAGCACTTACGTCACTACAGGCTACCACCACAAGAACCGGTTCAGGTGCCTGCCTCTCACCCCCGCCAATCACATCTCCTTACAAGTCCTCTCTAGAATGAAACGCTTTGAGCATGTTCACATGGCACACACGAGACTTTCTTTTTCGGTCAGGAGTCTCAATTACATAATCAACATCAGAAAATTTCCTCAGCACTTGATAGGGCCCAGAGAAACGTGCTGATAAAGCAGAACCTACCACTGGTAACAACACCAGCACCTGATCACCTACACGAAAACTACGCTGTACGGATTTGCGATCATAGCGTTGTTTCATTTTCTTTTGTGCAGTAACCAGCGATTCATTTGCCAAAGACCACACTTTATGCAGTCGATCGCGGAATCTACTAACATACTCCAGCACATTCATTTTGGGGGTGGAATCAAAACTTAAGATCTTCTCTTTGAGCACTTTCAGTGGTCCCCTTACCGTATGCCCAAACACCAACTCCGCAGGACTAAACCCCAGACTCTCTTGTCTCGCCCCCCGGGCAGCAAATAGAAGTAAAGGTATTCCCTCATCCCAGTCATTGCCTGTATCTAAACAGTACTTTCTTAGCATTGCTTTTAAGGTCTGATGAAATCGTTCCAGTGCGCCTTGACTCTCTGGATGGTATGGGCTGGCGACCCGATGGGAAATGTTTAATGTCGACAATACCTGTGTGAAGATTTAGAAAGAAAATTCGTGCCCTGATCAGACTGTACTACCTTAGGCAGTCCGAACATAGAGAAGAATCTCACCAGTGCCCGAATAATAAAAGGCGCTGTGATTTTCCTTAGCGGAATAGCTTCGGGGAAACGCGTAGCGCCACACATGACTGTCAGCAAAAATTGATTCCCTAATTTAGTTCTGGGCAACGGGCCCACACAATCTACAATTACATGTTCAAACGGCTCCCCCATAGTTGGAATAGGAATAAGTGGAGTGGGAGGAATCACCTGGTTCGGCTTTCCAGTCGTCTGACATGTGGCGCAAGTATGACAAAAGCGAGCAACATCCGTTTTAAGACGTGGCCAAAAGAAATGTCTCAGAATTCGATTGTAAGTCTTTCTAATTCCAGTATGTCCTGACAGATCATGGTCGTGAGCTAACGATAAGACTTGCTGTCGATAACCGGAAGGAATAACGATCTGATAAACCACATTCCACTCAGTGTTATCTGCCGTGTCTGCACACCACTTACGCATCAAAAGTCCGTTCTCAACAAAATATGCAAATTTTCGTTTCCGTGCCTCTTCTAAAGGAACCACTACCGAAAAACAATTCCGCAAAGTCCCATCATCTTGTTGGGCAGAGATTATTTTCTCTCGGGACACTGGTAGCTTTAGACAATTCAAACTCGAAGAGTCTAAATTTTCAACTAGCTTACTCGCATCAAATTCTGGGATATCCTCCTCAGCAGTAAAGATAGGCGAGACAAAAGTAGAAGCCAAATCAAAGGCATCCTTTTTGCGAGCCTGAGCCCATGTAACTGCGCATGCAGGGAAAATTCCTGTATTTGATTCGGTTAACCCTGGTTGATCAGACAACACAGGCCTATCAAGCATCTCCAACACAGGGAAAACTTTTCCGCCAGCTAAATCATTCCCCAAAAGGAAATCTATCCCTTTGACAGGCAGTTCTTCACGTACACCGACCTGCACCAATCCTGTACACAACTCCGACTGCAGGTATATCTTGTGCAATGGAACTTTAACCAAGCCCATCTCGATTCCCTGCACGAGGACATTACTGCCAGAATAAATCTGCTCTGAAAACGGCAGTACACCTGCTACTACGAAGGATTGGCTTGTGCCTGTATCACGCAACATTCTAACCTTAACTTGTCCAGCATGATTATCTGACATTGAAATCAACCCTTCAAAAATAAAAGGATCATAACTGGCCTCCGGTTTTTCACTAACCCCAACCTCCATAGCCGGGACTCTTTTCACAAACCCAACACTTTTCTTTGTGGAACTTTGCTGCCTCTTCCTTAACGTGATACAGTCAGCAATCAAGTGCCCGGACTTATGACAATAAAAACACTTCCTGTCTTCTTTCAATTTCGGAACACTCTGTCTAGCACGTGATTGGTCAGCCATAAGCATGAAGTCAGTTGCCGTCTTTTCCGAACGGACAGGAACAAACGCACTTTTATGGGTTAAAGCAAATTCATCCGCGAGAACTGACGCTTGAGACAAAGACGTCACTTTCTGTTCACTCAAATAAACAACAATCCGCTCCGGCACACAATTTTTGAATTCTTCTAAAAGAACTAATTCACGCAATGCCCCAAAATCCGCTGCTTTACTGGACGTCAACCACTTATCGAATAAAATGCCCTTCTCTCTCGCAAACTCGATAAACGTTTGATTTGAGGTCTTTTTATGTTTCCTAAATCGTTGCCGGTAAGCTTCAGGCACAAAATTGCTACTTTCACCGTATCGTAATTCAAACTATCCTCTAAGGACAAACTTGCACAAACGTCTTGAGCTTTACCGGTTAATTTACATTGTAAAAACAACGGCTAGATTTCCTTGGACCAATTTAATGCGGACGCAATACATTCAAATACACCAAAATAAGAATCGATTTCAGATTCCCGAAATAGTGGAACAAGAGAAATGTGCTTACTTACATCAAAGGTTTTTTCTGGTGGTTTAACTTCAGTCGAAGGATCAGCGATTTTCCCCAGTGTCATTATCAGACCAGGCTGAACTTTTGCAGTATTAAGCTCCAACTCACGCAGCTTAATCTCCTTCGCCGCCGCAATTTCCAGCCTGCGAATCTTGAGCCTTAAATTCATCTCAGCTTGACATTCCTCCGCCTGTGCACGGGCTTCGATTTGCACTCGTGCCAACCGAATTTTAAGCCTCACATCACCTCCGGACTCCACAGAAGCCGGAGAAAAAGGTTCGAAGGGCGGCAGAGAAGCCTTAGCTTTGGAATCCTCCACTTCGGCCCCTCCACTCTGCTTCTCCTTACCAGCTGATGGGCGAGTGTCTGAACTGAGTGAATCCTCCTCTCTTGCTGTATGTAACATCACGATCCTTAATTCCACCAACCTTTGTAAAACAGCACTTTTAATTTCCCTTTTTAATTGTTGCTTTGAAACCGCAATCTGATAATGTGCAGCGATACGCAACAAATCATCCTTGCGACATCTATCAATTTGTTCAACTGAAGGTGCATTAAGAAATGTTTCCAAAACGAAATCAGCCATCGTGGCTTCTCAAACGCTGCCCAACACGGTTCACCAACCACCTGCTCAAATGGGTTCATTCCTTTACAAGAAAGTCACTTACTGCTTAAAACCATTCTGCCGTCCTCCCCAACATCAGACAGTCAAATAACTACTTCTGGTGGGTTAAAAGATCCCGGACGAGCCCCCACTAAATGTTACGGTCCTTTCGAGATCTAGGGAATTGGTCCGCAACATTTAAAAACAAATGAATTCGATGAATGGAGAGGAGAGCAGAAAAAAACAGCCACGACGACAGCATATGGCAAAAAGGCAGTAATTTATTCTACAAATGGCAGAAGGCAGCAACTTATTCACGTAGCTGTCCAGAAACGCACCAGCAGCGCGTGTGCATATTTACAGTGCCGAAAATAAAAAGTGTAATACAAACAAACCAACAAAAAGGGAGAGACATGATAGAGTGGCGCCTAAATCAACAAAGAAACAAAACCAAACAAGGCTACACTAAACTCCCAAACCCATTAACCTATCCTAACAAAATAAAAATATGAAACAAAAACACGAAAGCTTCGGCGTAGGCGACGCCCTAAATACCTTACACTAACTAAAACAGAAAGAAATACACACGAGTCGCTCACCCACTGACTAGTGTATTTAACACGGTTTCACTACGTGCAAGAGATGTAACCTACAATTAAGCTTACCTACCCTCATCTCCCACCTAGAGAACGAGAAAACTCAATAAGCTCACCATCAATTCGGCACATAGTCGTAAGATATGAAAGTCATACTGAGCAACTTGAGAACGAGAAATTACACAGGAGTGAGGCACAACTCAAACAAATCAAAAACATACATCCTGATGCCCAGGAGCTCGCACAGGTTCTCCTCTCAGAGCACAGCCAAAAAGTCTCGTTACACACCCCAACAGCGCTCACTGCGCAGCCCTCGCCTCCCAGGCAGAGCGCACCGGAAGCTTTCAAAGCCACGGGCCGTCAGCTGATTCGTCGCACACCCTAATAATGATTGGCGGTGAGTCATCCACTCAGCGGAAACCTAGGAGTTGGGGAAAAAAACAACAACAAGAAACAAGGAAAAATAAAAACAAAAACAACAACAAACTCCCAGGGAACGTAACAGCTCACACCTCAGAACTGCACACAAACGAATGCCATGCAGCCAACCATAACAATCTGTATCTCCAACCAGAGGCAAACAACACCTCATCTCCTTGCTCATTGACGCCCCCCTTCTACCTCCCTCTCTGCCTCTCCCCTCTTTTTCCCCCAAAGGTTTCACTCAAAGTTCATTAACAATATGTATACCACATATCATGTATCTTGTGAACCTGTTGTTTTTCCCCTTCATGTTTGGTATCGTTCTAAAGGTCTCTGTGCGATTGGTAAATTGGTCTCAATTTTACAGTAGTCACTTATATTATGATAAAGATTGAAAACTTTGGAAGAATTCTGTTCTGCTGCTGAGGGTGTGTCTGCCTCAGGGTCTGTGAGAATGTTTATCTATCTCCAGCCAGGTGCAACCCTGGAGCACGGGAACCTAAAAAACCAAAAGGTATTTTATGTTTTTAAAACTGATTTGAAGATTTCTTTGTTTTTGGTTTGGGTAGCCTATACAAGGGAAGTGACAAAACATTACTGGGGGATTCTGTAGTCAGAAAACCCCTGCAGCTTATGTGAATCTGGAGCTCTGCACTAGAGCTCACATACTGCTGTGTGTCTCTCTGCTGTCAGGTATGCATTTAGTTTTTATTCAAAAATGTAATTGTGTTGAACACATTGTGCCCATAGAGAACACTGTATAGTTGTTTGTGCTACTAAATGTGCTCATAGGCTAGTTAAGTTTATTCTTTAAAACACAAGATTTCTTTGCTGTAAGTGTTCTTTGAATTACTTGGGTAAAAGGTTGTTGATGCTATGCATTTTAGACTGTGTGTCTTGTGTTAAAATAGGATAACTGTTACATGTGTGACTGTTACATTTGTTTGTCTCCTGTGGAACACAGGGCTATTCCCCATATAGCTTCAGTATCTATGTGCAGGAGCAGGGTTGCCACACGGCTACAATGTGATTCACAATTGCCGACCTTTCTAATTGTTTTTCCTTTGTTTCATATTAATTGCATGATACCATTTGCCTGACTATATTATTGGTATTTTGATTTATTTCTGATCTCTCTGACTCATGATTATTTATTGGATTAGTCTCTGGTGTTTTCCTGAGCACCAATGAAGTGAAGCGGGGGCTCATCATTAGGGATCTCTTATTTCTGTCTGTCACTGACATAGCAAGTTCCAGTTTTTCGTGATTATAGAAAAATACCCTTTGGTGTTATTGCTACTGGTGCGCCTATTTAAAGGTATACAATCAGCCCTGTATCCTCCGGTAAGAGCAGAGCTTTGCCACGGAATGACTCAAGAGCGCTCACTGGGTCGTTATGCACGAATAATGCAAGTATGGATTTCCAGAATACCCAATATCTAATGAACGACATCGCGATCTTGTGATAATTTTGAATCTATAACTATTGCCTCCATTTAATGATCACTTAAATTGCTCAGATTGAACACGGAGCTAGACTAAAATTAAACGATCTGATTATTCAAGTCCCAGTACCAGACTCGAACACGATACCACTTCGCCAGGCCGCTGGATTCCGCTTTTAGGGCCGGCGGGTGGATTCTTACGGTTTGCGAAAAAGTGGAGATGTAGCTGTATCCTCCAGGCTGTGCGCGGCGCGTTATTCTGAATGGAGTCGGGGTGAAGTTACGCGGTTTTGCTGAGAGCTTGAGGATCCAATGGCGTTACGAAATTTAACTGACAAGCTCTTTGTAATACTTATCAATGGTTAAATATTTGTAAAACCCTCTGATTTAAAATAATAATAACGAATTACAATAGAGATATGAAGTTTGGATAATTTTTCACGGCACACCTGACTGGGCTAGGGTATGGCAACTGCCGTACTCTGCCATACGGAAACGCTGCCCCTGGTCGTGTAACGGCTCTCGCTTCAGTGAAAACACATCATCTGTTGTATTAATAAAATAAAATATTAAACATTTAAAATAATGTCATGTAGTCTGTTAGGCCTTAATAGGAGCAAATAGTTTGTACATTGTCTGTAAATTGTCATAATTTTGTATTAGGCTAATTCAAATAACTTTCACGAACAGCTATATATCTGTCTGTGTTTAAGTGTGTAATGTGTGGAAGGTAAAGCAAGCAGACATGGACCTGGATGCAGGGTGTGGCACCATTATACACATGCAGGCACCATTACATTACATTCCTGACAAAAAACAAAAGAAACACAAGAACTGTATACACAGGGGGCTAATCAAAATAACAAGACACCTGGGTATACTAATCAAGGGGAACCACTGAACAGTCCCACACAAGACAACACATGTAACATATATGTAGTTGGCTTGCATTTATTGTAGGTATAATTACAGTACAGTTCTTGACATCCCACCTCAGACCTCGCTGATTTTCAAACACTCGTTGTAGCCCTAACAATAATGTAGGCCTACACTTGTTAATGTGTTTATTCTTGTTGCCACTTTTTTAAAACCCTCTGGTTGTCACAATTCGCTGCCGGAAGGAACGCAGGAGACACAGAGAAGCATTTAACAGTCTTTTAATGATCAGACACGGGTAAATCCACAGGAAGGAAGAATGACACGCGTAGCAATATAACATGTAGACCCCGACAAATGAGAAATGCACAGACAGGAACTCTTCTACATGACATAACAAGGGAACTGGGAGGAACACAGGTGCACAGACTTACTAATTAGACACTGAAGGAACTGGGTCACGGAGCACATGGAGAGAGAAAACACACAACAGTCCAAGGGCGTGACACTGGCGCTCCTTGCATGGCAGTCAATACCTTTTTTTCAATTAAATGAATGTACTATGTACAAAGTATAATGTTTTTAACTTATGTTTTTTATGGTACTAAATTATTTATACGGAGGTTGTTTTTATCCATATTACCTGTTAACCACTTTTTGAGCGTAGACCGAAAATGAAATTTCAAACTGAAACTGCCGTAAATCTTGATTTCTTTGGAGTGCAGACTGAAATTGTGTCTCTTTTTAAGGAAGACACTTAGCAAATTATTGATAAAGTGGAAAAAAAAGGTAAAATTTTAAAAAGTTATAAAAGTTTAAGGTCATTGTTTTGACAAATGCACAAAAATACTATTTTCAAATTTTGATGAATATATATTTTCCATAACATGTTTTACTCGAACATCATAACTCTAAAACAGTTGTGTTCCACATTTAAGGTTCATATCTCAAAAAATAAACTTTCAATGAGATTTTGTTTGGACCGTCAAACGTGTCACTAGTGCCAAAAATCTTTTACCAGTGTTCGTACCATTCTGATGAAGAAAAAAAAAAGTAAAATGTTTTGGTCAAAAATGACTGAAGAGCACCAGAGGGTTAAGAAACTAAATTAAGCATAACAAACCAAACTAACATTAATTGCATGAATAACAATGACACCCCAAAGCTAGCACCGACATATGTATAATTACAAAATAATGTTAAAGTAATTAATGTGATATTATAATTATGATTATTTTTCCACACATGTTTCTGTGACAGATCCAGCTGTCTTCTTGTTGAAATAGTGCACTCAACTGCCACACACTATATAAGGCTTAGTGAACGAATTAACAAATGGGTACACGATTCTGAACACAGCACCAATTTTTTTTAGATTTAATAATTTAATAACAAACTTCTCATACCTATTGTGCCATAACTTTAAGTGCCATGTGCCACTGAAAATGCCTCACAACCCAGTGCAGATTCCAGTGGCACATGAAACTAAATGTCATTGGATGTGCCACAACTTCCAACAGCATGTTCCAGTGGCACCAAAACACAAGATGCCCTATTAAACACTTTGTGACAGATCAGTTTGACACGAATCTGTGCTTTAGTGAAAGTACTGTTATGACCCAGTTTTTTTAATTTATTTTACTTTAGAAGTATTGGTGTAACTGATCCTGCTTATAGGATTTTGTGTCACACATCTAAACACACGCATGCTTTTGTCCATACTCCATGCTTTTTGTCCATCTTGGCTGGTATCTTCAGAAGAGTTATAATTGGGTATAAATGTAAATTAAGTAATATTATAGTATTCTTAATACCATTAACATTTACTTTCATCGCTATTGTTCTACATGCCCTGTGAAAATGTACTGAAGTTACTCTAGATGTCGCTAGCTGTTCTGTTTTTCTGTGTGCTTCACATTTATTTAAGTGGATCCATTAACCAGGATGACATAGTAGAAACAGTCCATTTGTCTGGATAAAGCAGACTTTTTTTTGAGTCCATTAAAGAATGCGCTAATTGTCAATTTTAGATTCTCAAGGGACAATGCAGACTAATGTATTTGAGTATATTGGTTTAATACCCAATTATTATGTTGTTTCTGACTTAATATTGCTGTTATGATATAATGATTGATATGGTTACTCATTGGTGTTGTCCTTTCTTAAATACTTTCTCTTTCGTCTCTGCTATGTTTCCTATGTTACATCCAGCAAGGCAAAGCGTCGTGGCTTATGGAGCTGAACTCTGATGGTTAACAAAGCAGCGTAATGAGTGGGAAAGTCTGGACATTGATCACTGTGAGTTATTATCAGTCTTTGCTAATGTGTTAGTGCAAGTCCTTGGAATGAAATGTTTAAGCCTTTCAGTGAGGTGTTGTGTGGCTGCAGTTTATTTTTTATTACACTGTTAAAGATAGCCCATGTAAATTGTATTACAAAAATACAACAGTGTTTCCATAAGATACAAAACATACGATTAATTATTTTAGATGACAGTTGTCCAGAGCTGGGACTTGATTTTTGGCATTTCCTTCATAGGCAGTTTCATTCATCACATATATTCATGATGTCCAATCTGGGTGTATGCAGCACGATGTTAAAGCACATCTGGTGAGTCTATCCTTCAATGTTTTTGCGACTTTCTGCCCATATCACTCCCAAGTGAATCTGGAGCTTGTTGCTTTTCATCCTGCACATTTCTGAGTTTTTAACTTGGGAAAGCATCTTGCAACAATGTGCAAATTTAAAATGTTTTCTAAAAAAGTGTTACAGCCATAATGTTAAGTCATGTTATATGCAGATAACAAGCAGTTACCATCTCACAATATGTAGCTGTTCTTACATTCTTACAACTAAGTGTTTTTATTTTTTGACACATTACTTTCCTTATGGTGGGGAAAGGGCTTTAATGCTGGATGACAAATTAAGCTTAGACATTTAATACACTAGACAATAGAGTACATAGTGCCTAGTATAAGTTACTTTACATTAGTAAATTACATTAGTCTTGTCTTGTCTCTTATCTACACTTTTTCATAGCTTTATGAAGCATTTGATTCAAATTAGTCAATTGTAGTGTTCTGGTGCCATGACCCCTAAAGTGTAAATTGTTGTCCCTGACTACCCGTTTTTCATTAATGTGCTTGATTTATGTCTCTCGTAGCACTGGTCCTAAGGTCACTAAGGTTCCATTTATTAACCTTAGTAAACAATATAAAATGAATTAAAAATTATCTCTAGAGCATTTATTAATCTTGGTTAATGTTCATTTCAACATTTACTAATATTAAATTCATCTGTTAGTATTATTTAATGGACCTGAACTAACATGAATTAACAATGAACAGTTGTATTTTTATTAACTAACATTAACAGATTAATAAATACTGTAACCATTTTATTACTTAATGTTCCGGATAACGTTTGATATCTTGCCCATACAATTCTTTCTACACAATTTCAGCTTCAATTGGATTCTTGTGTTCTGCCTCACTCATTCGACGCAAATCTACATCGTATCGCAGTCAACAACGTTTATTACAACCCTCATTGGTGGACTTGTATGTGACCTTTAAGTCAAAGAGGGTTGGATTAATTGGTTATTGGAGCCTTGAACTCTATTGTGAGCATATTACTTTCCCTCATGTTGAACCCATCATACTTAATCTGTCCTATTTCCTGAAGGTTTTTTTCTCAAACGAAAGCAAGAAGCTCATAAGATTTTTTTAATTATAGTATATAATCAGTCTGTCTGTGGCTCCATACCGTTGCTGTGGTGAGGGCACCGCCATGCTATATCCTCAGGAGTAAAGTAAGGCCACAGTGGCGTGGTGATGCGGTCGCAGTCTTGTTCTATCAGCCTTTCTCATGACAAATCAGTGTAATGGTCAATATTTCCATCCGCTGATTGTAAGCGTATCCATATTCCAAGCTTTCCTGATGCACTGGTGACTTCATGCGCCTGTGCGAGTCGTGAAAATTATTAAAATAAATCTAGGAATTATTGGATTGTTGTATTTCAAATCAATAGGGGTTGAGGCATCAAAAGTAACTAAACAGTTTTATGGATGGTAACTGTAATATTAATACTGAAATCTTATTAGTAATTAGTTAAACTACTAGTTACTGCAAAAAGTAATATCATTACAGTAACTAGTAATTGCCCAACACTGCCGACTGTACATGAGTCCTTAAATATGTACATACTGTATCTTCTTTAAATCTGCATAGGATGACCTGCTGTTGGAAGAGCATGTGTTTGAGATTAAGGTGTTCTCACCTGAAACGAAGGTAAGATGACTTTTATTTACTTATTAACTTTATTTACTTTTAATATTAGTGGTAGTAGTAGTCGGATAATGTGTTATTATAAGCACTATTAGCTTCTTTAGATGTTTCTTGTTATTTCAACTGTATTGCACAGAAAAAGACAAACATAATAATTATAACGATTTATTAACTTACAAAGTTACAAAACTGCATTTCTCTGTCAGTCTTATTTTAGTCTCAATTTTAGTTTAAATAATTGAGTTTAATAATAGTTATGTTATGGTTACAATATTTTTCTGACTGTTTTCCCAGGAACACAAGCTTCTATCAGTAATAAACACCTTGTGTTCAACCTGGACTAATAACAAATTTAAGGACATGAATAAATTAAAAGTGCTAGAAACCTTTCAAATAATGCTATATAATGTGAGTATACTGCTTACTCTATCATATTCTGTCATTCTGTTTCAAATATCAAATAGAATCAGTTCTGACTGCATGGTTTCCCTATTTCTCTCTATAGCTAGACAAAAATTTTACAGACTCTTGTGCTAATCTCAATTGCACAGATGCGTACACAGTACGCCGCATTGACACAAACACTTTTGGAGAAATGTACAAAAGATCTTGTGATGGATCAGTATCAGGTATGGACATTCAACCTTTCATCATTTATGCTTTTTCTTTAGTCTTGCCCATCCTTAATTTATTCATAATATGAACAATGGCCACCATAAATCTCTGGCAAGGCAATACTCTGTTGCTGAAGGCATTTAATTAAGACAGAATATTTAATAAACAAACACGCAAAATTACATGGAGTGGAATGTTGAATGTTATGAACAATACATGTTTGAAAATGCACATTTTGCTCACTTTCTCTTTTTTCTACTTAGATCTGAAATGTCCATCAAAGAGTAAGTTATTTGACATTATCTCACTTAAATATCCATGATGTATCTTTTTGTATACTCTTTTTAAAAAAAAAAAAAAAAATCCTTTTTTAAGCTGACAAAAAGGAAAATGTTAACTTTGTTTAAGCAATAGCTGATCATTTTTTTGCACACATGCAAAAACTGTGATTTTAAAATTATGGGTATTGAAATTTGGTCTGGGCGTTTCTAGTAGCTCTTACTATCATTTGAATAATTGCAATGAAACCGATATCTTTAGCTCTCTAAGCACACACAGTATTATATGTTAATCTCTGAGTGTTGTAGTACAGAAATTGTTGTTGCATTAATCTGTTGAAACCTTTTGTAATATATCATGTTTTGTAATTACACAGGTACAACCATCAACCCAACCACTGAATTCAGTAAGCTGACTCAGTTTCTTATTTCATATTCACATTTCAAACACACATATTTTAACTGCCATTCACAACTATTTCAATTAAAAACAGATCATTAGTTCATGTACATTCAAATATAAATATTTAAAAAAATATTTAAATCAAAGGTTCAGTCAGCTCTAACTATTTGAAAGTACGTGACCTAAACATCTACGACTAAACAGACATAATTATTAAATAGTGACAACAAGTCAAGTATCTCTAGTTTTGACAACCATGTTTGCTGAAACAGATGCAAACCTGAAGATAATGTGAGGGGAAAAGAAAGACGTCAGATTCAAAGCTTTCTGGGCACATGCGTGGTATTATAGCTGTATTGGTCTTTTGAAGCTAAGTGTAATATAATCTCTTTTCTAATTAATCACATAGGCTCAGCATTTTTAACGACGGTCAGTTTAATCACCACAGATCATGAAAGTAAGCAAATTCAATATTGCATTTCATATTCACATCAACACAGATTACAGGACAGATACTTTGTCTGCCACGTGAATCAGAGTTTTTTGACATCAAACCACATTTTCTAATCACATAGGCATAACAGCTTTAACAAAGGTCAGCCAAAACATCACTGCTTCTGAAAGTAAGGATCCCATCAATCTTCTCCAATTAAGTACATACAGAGTATTTGCATATAATACACTGAGCATTTAATCCCAGTTTTGTTTTTTAGAAAATGTAGTACAAATTTGACTATTTAAAGAAACCAACAGATATTTAACTGGAAATATCTTTGATTTCTGATTATATGGTAAGATCAGTCTTTTATGGCCTTATTGAACTGTTTTTTTTTTAAATATGAGTATGCCATATTTTGTAGATTTGACAGCAGTTTCATCGGCATGTACAGAAACCATCAGTAAGTTTGTCTCTTGTGAGAGCAGCTTCATCTGTAATGAGCAGCATAATGCCTTCAGCATACACGCAGTGGTCTGTTTCATATTGTGCATTTAGAAACGTTCAGCACCGGTGCAGTGTCTTTATTTCAGTTATCTTCCCATTAGCTTGAACCCATCTGACCCTTTCTCTTTTACAAGGCCTTATACCTACAGAAATGTTGCCATCTGCCTGTTTTTGTTGTTGCTATTTGCACAATTCTCACCTGTTTTTGAAACACTCATAGCACAATTAAACTCACCATTTATTCGTCATTATGAAGTCCATGTATACAAACTCATACGCTGTGACTTGATGATAATTGGCCGATTAAATATAGCAGGTGCATAGGTGCACCTAATGAAGTCACCACAGCTTGTGCATTGTCACTAATTACTAATTTTACTAATACAGCCATTTACTAATTACTAATCATTTTGTACATTGCAATAATTACTAATAGTTTTGTGAAATAAAATCTAATACTGATTTTTTTTCATCATAATCTTTAATATCACAAGCCAACAAACTACTTTTTAAAAAATATTTAATTTTGAATGATATATATTCATCTTTTAGGTTGACACTGGCTTGTATGTCAATATATATTGGTTTTCCCTTTTATTACAGTTCAAGCATTAAAAGATGACAATCAGAATCTGTGGGGTAAGTGTGAGATCTGTGGGTCTTTCTGACCAATTCATTTTGCTTTCCAGTCTTCTCTTTTCCTACAAATCTCTATAAACTAAATTCCCCCCTCCCCCCTCCAAGCTGCCATTAAAACGTGTTCTGGACTCCTGGTTGTGTCATTTCTGCTGAATATTGTTTTACTCCTCATGGTGGTTCTTATGCACAGGAATTCCAAGGTAAAATGATCTAAGCATTAATTTGGTTTGTGAATTTATATAAAATTAAAGCAGGTTATTTTGTATTTGGGTAAGGGGGAGTGGTTTAATTTCAAACCATTGCTTCTCACTAAGTCATCTATCCATAATACTGCTATCTCCATGAAAAATAGTTTTGTCTGAATATTAGAGAAATATGCACAGATCAAGCACTATTTAAAAGTGAAAACAGTTTAAAACGATTCAAAAAAAAAAGTAGGTGGATTTTAATGTAAGAGGATAGCAGGGGATGTACTTTCACTGGAGGAAGCATTATTATTGATTACAGATATTTATTTATTATGGTTTGTTTCATTAATTTTAAATGGAAATGCTTAATTTGCTGGCAATCTTTTATGGCATTATTTTAAGTGTTAACTATAAGAATAACGTTTATATCAGTATGTAATATTTTGTTTATGTAACATTTTGAACCTTTGTTAATGAATGTTAATTTGTCTCTTATGAGAGCAGCTTCATAGCATAACAAGGCCTTCAGTGACCTTTTTATCATGTAATAAAGAAAAAACTAATATTTTTATTACAGAAGAATATAGCCAGAGAGGTGAGGCACAATCAGTTAGAAGATAGACTGATTTAGGTAACACCAACTTTTTGAAGATTTTGGGAAATGGTTCAAATGAGCAGGATGTATATTAAGCTTTTTTAGTAGCTGTCTTGGACATTAAGTCATGTATACATTAGGAGAATGTCAGATTAATCACAGTATACTTCTTTCCTCCTCTTTTTCCTTGCAGTAAATTACCATTTTAGCACTGCGGTAAGCTGATCTTTTTGTCACTCATCTAATTTTTAATCACTGAGATTCTGTATATATCTAATCTTGTTTGTTTTTCTTGTTCAAGTTGGTTGCTTGTTGAAGTTTTTCTCCAGTTACATAATCATTCTTCAGTCATCAGTTGCTGCTACCACAATCTCTATGCATGCCACAGTGCTGTCTTTGAATCTGTGACTGGCAACCATCCTAATATATGCAGCTTGTTATATTAATATACTCAGTCATGTCCACACAGATTGTGTATTTTACAGTTTCTACTTGTGCTTGTCTTGAATGTGCCTCCGTAACTGTTATCCTTCATCTATCAAGTACCTCTGTTCATGGTTTTCTGACCTAGAATCATATGGAATAAAATGGTCTGTCTGTCCAGCCCACAGGTTGTGGGTTATGTTTTAAATATACCATAATCTGAAATAGATTTTTAACACTTTATTTTATTAATCTTAGTATTTATTATCAGTTTTTAAATGATCTATTTACCCATCCCCGGTTCGCTTTATTCTGTACATTATATATTTTTGTTCACACAAAAATATCGCAACCAGTACAGAAATTATTGGGAAAAAAGATCTGTGACCCTTTAGCATTCAGGTCCTGAATGGTTGTGCCAGACAGTTTCTTTTGAAAGGAACGATGGGAAAGAAAAGTATTTACTTCTAAGATCCCGCTGCAAAATTTTGCATATTTTGCTATGTTTGCGTGACATGCAGAATTTATTTCTGGGTATCTCAGAATGTACATTTTATGTTAATGATCTTTGTGCTTTTGTGTAAAATTGACAATTGTTTGCTGCAAAATGCACCCAGTAAAACAGGAAATATGATCATGTGTATCTTAGACCTCACTAAATGACACTGAAAAGTTCTCATTAAAAAAAACTGAATGGCATGTTCATTATACTATAGTCACTATATAGTCTTTGTCTTCATTACCAAGAAGTGGTATGTGTTCCCTACTATATCCTCTGGGGACCCAGGCATAGTCTTTTGTCCTCTGTAGACAACATTATATTTTACTGAATTTCTCTGAGACCGCAGATGCCCACTGATCTCTATAATGACTGGATTGCTCATTGTTTTCTTCTAAACTGCCATTCAGCTGTGTAGCCACTGGAAGTGATCGAGCCGCCATCTTACTATTCCCTACCGGCAGAGAGCATCATAATCACCCGATTTGAAGCATATCAGTCACATGGGATTAGTTTTTAAGATATGTGTATGTAAATACATTTTTATTTCAGATCTTATCTGCAATGTTTCTTTTGGGCCAGATAAGTGAAAATCACTTTTTTCTTTAGGTGAGTGTGTATGCTGCCACACTTGCCGAACAAGTGACTGTCAATCTGCATCATAACACATATTTTTTTATGCACGTAATTATGCAGGAATTCAAGAAATAATAAACGTGAAATATCTATTAGTGTCTGAAATTGATTTGAATTTACAATGAATATAATACAAGCCAGATTTATTGAGAGGTGCAAAGAAAAAATTCTTAAACTTTTAAATGTAAAATGGTCTTTTCTGTTCTGTTTCTTTTTCAAATCTGCATCGTGTAATTTGCTGCTGTATCAATAAGATATAATCCTGTTATCGATACGAAGTATAGCATACGCATATCAGCAATGGTCCACTTTAAGTCGAACACACCTAATGTTAAAACATGTTAGCAACATGTTAAATCATGCTAACAACATGATAATTACTGGTAAATCATGTTCTAGCACCCAATGTTCCAAATACCTGTGGCAACGGACGGTGTGATAACTATGGGTATCAACATGTCAAATCATCGGTCTGTCTATCTAACTTTCGCACTTTATAATTCTTTCAACTTCAAGCTTTTACATCTCAGGGTTCTCCTCTGACAGTTCTGTCTGACTTGTCATTGTTCAATGTTTCTTTGTTTGTCTTGTGTCTGAGTGCATGGCTCTGTCTTTGTTTTGGCCATGTGCTCCTCTGGTCCTGCCTCCTTTTTTAGTCCTTATTGAGTCTATTTGCCTGAGTGTGCTCACCTGTTCCTCACGGCTCGCAGCCTCCTTAATATTGTGCCTTCTCCCCCCCCCCCCCCCCCCCGCCCCCCGACTTGCTCATGTTTTCTTTGTTGTTATACACTTGCTTGCCCTAAATAGTTTCTTTGCGCCCTGTAAAGTAGTCAGAGCTGGACCCTTTGTATTACTTCGTTGTTTTTTTTTTCTAAGATTTCTGACTGCCAATCCTCGTTGTGCTTTGTTCATTCCTCTGTTCCTGAGTATCCTGGCTATTGTTTAGTGTTTTACCTTAATTTTCTCAGTTTTCTCTTGAGCTTTTAGTTTACTTGTATTTAGTTTTCACTTTAGCTTTCCTTAGTAGTTTGCTTTTTGCCTTTTCTTTTACTAGTTCCACTGGATTATTCCTAGCATCTCTTTATCAGGTTTCTACTTTATAGTGTTTCTAGTTATTGCTTAGCTTTTGTTTCTGTCTGTCACGTTTGTTGTGTCTCTTGTCTGTTCCAGCCCTGTCCTGCAGGCTGAGCCTCTCTGAACACTTTCTCTTGTGCTGTGTGATCCTGCCTGATCCTCGCTGTTTTCCCCAGTCTTGCACTAACATTCCTTCATAGCGCTCTAACCCACCACCATCCTGGGATGGACTTGGGGGCCGCTTTCTCAGACTGCCTGTCATTGTGCCTCGTACCTGCCTATTGTTTGGACTGTTCACCTCCTCTCCCTCAATCTCTCGTCTTGTCGATAAACCCGTTATCATTCATTCTGCACTTAAGTCCTATTCTTTCATGGATCCCTGACATTACAGCTACTTAAAACTTTCAGGCTAGGCTTTTTCAAGACAACTTAAAGTTTATCTTGACAAAGTTTTTCCCCTAGTTATTTATCTAATTTTCAAACTGTTTGTCATAAGTAAACATCCCAGGAATACATTATGGGGTTTCAAATAAGCAATTCAGACTTTTGGACAATCATGTTAATCAGGCATTTTGAGGATATACAAGAAGTCAATAGGGAGCAAAATTATAGATCAATATTCCTATGAAATATTACTTATGAAAATGTTGCTACGTTTTTACTTCCATTATTACACTTCTTTTCTCATTACATGTTGCCCCAAGAACACATTGATATGCAAATTAGATAAAATGTATCGATAATTTGCATAGATTGGGAAAACAAATTTATGGATATTTTACACGGATATTGCATAAAGTAAAATAGTATATCAAATCATTCTGTTACATCTTTCATATAACATAGTGAAGAACACTCTGCCTCACAAAGTTAAAATAGTTAAAAATAGCCTGAAACCTAAAAATGTATTTAAAAATAAATAAAATAAAACATTGTTTTTACCTTAACTGGAAAAAGAAGTGTTGAAAAGGTTTCTGTTTCTATTGTATTACTTTTTATTTAATTAAATCAGGCACCTACCACAGTGGTGCCCGGAGCCGTCAATCTAAGCAAGGTACATTTATTTTGACACCTGCAAGAAAGGCTGCGCTAACGTCATGCTAAACAGCACATACTGATATGATTATTACATATATTTTATTGAATGTCTAAGTCGCTCAGTGAGTATGTCATTCTGTAAACATGCTATTTGGTTTCATATCCGCGTGTTCTGCATTCTTAAGCGTGCGTGTAACGCGAGCTTTTAGTTCATCTTCATAAGTTAGCAGTTTAGCAATGCGTTTGTGTCTGTGCACTCCGTGACACTTTAGATAGATAGCTGTTCAGATTACATCAACTTTTTGTGTTGTGTGTCATTATAAAATGTGCTGATTTGTCCTGTACCCCACGTGTGTAGTCATGGAAACAGACGCGTCTCTCCTCGGCGTTGAACTAGAGCAGAAACAGCTAGAAGAGCTGTATCAACCATTTTTGCTTCAGGTAACCTCTTTGACACAGCGCAGCTAAAACATTATATACGGTATATAAGTAATAATGTAAGTACTATATTTCGAAGCAGTTCCCAGATATAGATATCATTACACTTTAAAAGTGGACTGTCACAATAAACGTTTCGTTTCATGTGCAACAAAAATGCACATTTAAAGTTATAGTTCACTTGAAAATGAAAATAATGTCATTTACTCATCCTTATTTTGTTACAAACCTGTATTACTGGCTGTCTACTGCAAAACACAAAAGGAGATTAGGGGGGTTAGAGGTTAGGGACTGACAGATCTAAGGTGATGACACACAGGGCAACTTTTTTTGAGCAATGTTGCTTGGGCACTTTCCCATTGAGAATGGGCAACAAATTTCTATCTGGATACTTTAGATCGGCCGTGGGCCCTGTGTCTCACCTGTGTCTCACCAACATTGCTCAAAAAAATGCATCATGTATCATCACCTTCAGTCACATTTTTTATATGGAAATGAATGAAAGTGCATGATGACTAAGTTTGTCAGTCACTTGACTTTCTGCCTAATAACCATTTCACCAAAACAATTACCATATAGTAGTCCATATAAATTATACAGTATATGCATACTCTTCTGGCATCATACAATAGCTGTGTGAGGTCCAGATTGTAAAAAGGAAATGTTTAATCTTCGGGCGAACTATCCCAGACAGAAAGGTTATGGATTCTGCAGTCTGAATTATCTGATTAAAGGTGGGAATACACTACACGACTTTAAAAACAGAAAAGATTTTAAAACACTAAGCATCATACACTTAATGACTTTGTAAAAAGTCACAGAAGAAAGACCGGCCATCACACACTAAACGACCAAGGATCACACTTTACCTACCTAACTTTGGATCTCAAACAAGGAGATCCAATATCTCCTTTTGTTATTTTTATTAGTCATGCAGGTAACATGTTTGTTTAAAGGGGTCCTATTATGCTTTTTCACTTTTTCAACTTTAGTTAGTCTGTAATGATGCTGTTTGAGCATAAAAAGATCTGCAGTTACAAAGATCAAAGTCCACTTCAAAAGGAGATATTTTATTTAAAATAAATATTATTTCCAAAACTACAACGAATGACTCGTTTGGACTCCAACGCATATTTTCCGGGATTTGTGATATCACAAATATCGACGAATGAGACGAGACCTGGTTGAGCTGCACTAGAGAAGGCAACGAGTGTTATCACTATGTAGGAGACACGCTAGCTTTCCCAAGGCAGACGAACTTAGAGTGGTTACAATCATCCGGGTTTAAATCAAGCTCAAATTGATTTGATTTTGACGCAGTATTTACACTGAAGCTCGCAGGCAGCTATGGTAAGGGGCATGACATTTCCCGACCAGGCGCCAAGTGCTGCCAATCACAGCACACACTGGCCCAGCTAACCAATCACAGCACATTTCGTATTTCAGAAGGCAGGCCTTCATTTAATACAGGAGCTTTTCGAGCGTTCATAATGTAAAGTATGTAAAAAAATGATGTATTTTTCGAACTGCCTAGTTTATGAGAGCCTGTTCTAGTACACCCCCAAAACAAAATCAAGACTTTGTAAAAGAGCATAATAGGACCCCTTTAAACATATTTGATATCCTCCAACTGGATAGAATCAAAGTCTGAAGCTAAAAAAGTCTCTAACCATCAAACTACGCGATTTTCTATAAAATCTGTCTACTCAAATCTGCAGACTGGCTCTGACTTTCGGCAACTAGTGTCAACTTCTCCAGACTGTAAATCAGGCCAAAAATCTGGGCAAAATCGTGTGGTGTATTACAGCCTTAAGCCAACTTTTCCATCCTAAGCACAGAGTATTCTAGTTTTGCATTACATTTCAGACAATATGTAGAATTGTATTATTTTCTTTCCTTTCCCACCCTGTATGTGTCATAAGTCCCTTATTGCGTAAAGCCATCTACCGAATGTACAAATGAAAACGTATATCTCTGAAACGGTAAATTAAATTTCATGTCCTTTGGTCACTAAACCCAGTTGGAGAGCTAGTCTAAGACAAAAACATTATTTGTTTTATCCAACCTTACAGACCATGGGAAAAGTGCAAAGCAAAAATCCCCCTTCCAAAGTCATCAGTCCATAACCAGGTTAGACTCATATTTTACAAACACTTTCTCAGGACTCAGGACATTATATTTGGAGACATTGGTGGTGTTTCTGTTTATTATGTAATTAAACCTGTCTGAATTTGTCTGTATATATCTGCTTTATGCCAGGCATGTGTGTGAAGACCTCCTCAGTGTCAGACAAAAAGAAGGTCTTTCTGAATAGCTGTCAGTCACAGGCGGTACCGCCCCCTCCTCATCTGTCCCAGGAAGCACTCGTGGATCTACTGGAGTCAGAGGACCCGACGAGTTACAGAGTGCCCATGAGTCTCGGCGAGCCGCATTCAGAAGTAGACAACAGTGAGAGACATTCACATTTACTCCATTCGCCTTTTATTATCGTTTCCATAATCCAAACTGAAATATATTGTTTTAATTCAAGGCGTAGTCTAATCTGGTTGACACAAATCACCAAAAAGCAAGGAAATAACTGTTCCAAATGGCGTCATTAAATGTGAATGGCAAAACCGACACCTTAAGCTACAATGAATGAAAGGAAGTAGATTTGCATTCAAAATATTTTTATGTTTGCCAGGCTCACAAGGCTGTACTGTGTATGATGTCGTGATCAACGATGAGTTCTTCCAGAAATGTCAGGTGTGTGTCTTGTATGTGAAGGTATGCACTGAAAGTACGGTACCTCAGAAATATGTTACTGCATTCATGGCTATCACTGTATATGTTTGCACCCAACAGAAAGATACCCTGTTCCAGCAGTTTCTTATTGCGGTTTCTTTGGAGGGACTGGAAAACAAATACAGCCTTGAGTTGAGCAGAGGTCAGACTAAATACAGCACATCTGATACTTATTACTCTGCATGAGGGTCAGAAATGAACTTTTCCATTAAGGGGCAATATTTGCTGCCTGGAATTAATTTCCATTTACACAGAGAGTTTAATGCTGCACATGTACATGTATTTACACAAAAATTGCAATTAAAATAGCCACAAAAAAAAAAAAAAAGGAATTCATTAGAGGGTGAAGCTACATTATCCTTATTGCTCTTGTTATTGTAATGATTATTACGTTTTTTAAATTTAATTAAATAAATTTTTATTTATTTTTTTGTGGGGGAAAAGCAGGTCATATTCTGGCTACAGACAAAACAAGCTAAGAACTGTTTATGAATTTGTTTATTTCATTTCACAGATTGGAAAATCTAGACTAAAGAAAAGTAATCTTACGTCTTTTCTTATGATGATGAGCTCAACAGAAACGAGAGTGATTGGTTATAATGCTCAACGCTGCAAAACATGCATAAAAAGAAATCTGGGGGGGCATGTTCATTTTGGTGGGATTTTTGCCCCAAGCCACCATTCATTTCTGACCCTACTCTGCATCTGTCTAGTTCAGAAAATGCCTCTTCCATACCATGTCCATTGATCCTATCATGTATTCCCCCCCTCCCAGATATTAAGGCTTTGAAGAACAGGAAATTCATGGGCTCTATAGCAGAACAAAACATCCGTACCAAGAGTAAGCCAATTATCCAGGAAATTGACTCAAAGTGAGTTCTTTGTCACTTTGGGGTGATTGGGGGTGGTGCTCAATCAGGTTGTGAGAAGGAGGGGGGTAATCTGAAACAAATAATACTCATTAAGAAGCCTACTAATTTATTGGAAGCAGCAGTTTAATTGTTTCAGAAAATTCAGATGTTAGAACAGAACTACATGTTAACACCATTGTCTATGGTAAAATCCTAAGCTGTAAAATGACAGTAAAAACAGCTATTTAAACAACTTTACAGTTAACCGTTATTAAAGTTTTGACAAAAACAAAGGGGTTTGGTAAAAAGCACATGCCGCTTATGGAAAAGAAAACAAGAAAACAAGAAAAATCTACTGAAATGGGCTGACATTTCTGGATCAGTATCGCAAAGGGATGAATTTTGCTTAAAGGGGGTCATATGATGGTGCTAAAAAGAACATTATTTTTTCATTACACCATTATTTGGTGTAATGAAATGTGTTTATGTGGTTTAAAGTAAAACAAAACACATTATTTTCCACATACTGTACATTATTGTTTCTCCTCTATGCCCCGCCTTTCTGAAACGCATAGATTTTTACAAAACTCATTGGTCTGAAAAAGCAAGGTGTGCTGTGATTGGCCAGCTATCCAGTGTGTTGTGATTGGCTGAATACCTCAAGCGTGTGACGGAAATGTTATGCTCCTTGCCATATTGTGATGGCGTGTCCAGCCGGAGCGACGAGACAACATTAAAACCCATTACAAACGAGGCATTTGTTGCATCCAGTGGGGACATAATTACTGATTATAATGACTTATACTGTCTTTTTACACGTTGCATTTCATCGCGCCGCATAAACATAAAACCCTGTCTGCATTTGTGATCAGAGAAATGAAAAAAAACAAGTGCTACTCTACACTGCTAAAAACTCGCGTTTGAATCATCAGTGGCAATGAAAAAGAAAACGACGTACTTTTTTTATAATGTTTAAGGTTGAGTCAGAAAACGGCAGAATTTAGTCTAACGTTACTCTCCAGGATCAGTAAACAGTCCTCCATAAAATGTGCGGCGATCCCACAGCACTAAGTTGATGTATTCCTTCAGCGACCAGCACAGATCAGCGCTCTAGGCATGACGAAGAGAGCTGTCCTCTTTTGGAAGACCAAACAAAGTAGTTTCGTTTTCACAACGAAAAACACAGCGGCCTAGCGTGAGTGAAAACAAGAGTGAGCTGAGGCGGCGGGGTCGGATTTAACGGCGGTCCGGGAAGGATCGTGAAAACGGTGGAAAGCCGATCCACACACTAAGTTGATGTATTCCTCAGCCGACCAGCACGAATCAGCGACCAGCATGACGAAGCGGATATCGTCCTCTTTTGGAAGACAAACAAAGTAGTTTCGCTTTCACAACGAAGCACACAGCGTCTTCACAACATGGCGGCAGCGGCGGCAACAATACTACAGCAATAATAAAAGTTACACCTTCTTTCTTTGAACATTTGAGCGGCGTTATGCAAATCTTCCCACATAGTGAGGTAGATATGTGGGGGTGTGTTAGAACGAGCCGTTTTAGGTAGGTGTGGCTGACTCTTAACTTTTATAAAGAATATCTCTTTGGATTTGAGGATTTACGGTCTTTGCAAATTTACAGATTTCTTTATGCACCAAGAGTTTGTAACACTCCAAAGAGAAAGGAAAAAATGAAATCGCATCATATGACCCCTTTAAAGCAGTTTGTTGCCATTTGCAGCCACAATGTTTATTTTCCCAGCATCAGACAAATCTGTCCGTGGCAGTAAAATCAACCTAGTGGGCGTATAATTGCTGGAATGAGCTTCTGTCCACTTGGTGCTCTGTCTATTGTGCTGGGTTTTAAGCATCAACACAGATGTATTTATTTGAAATGGAATGGAACAGTTCTAAAAAGAAACAAGTAGCCATTCCAGTAGGTGAATCAAAACATCCTGACAGTGTTGCTGAGGAAATAACAATTGAAATAACAATAACAAAAAATGACTTTTACTCTTATTAGGGGAAATGGGTTCATGTATGAAAAAATACTCACCCAGACACAGAATCAGAAAAGTGTGCCATTTCTTATTTATTTATTTACATCTATGAATTTTGTAATGCATGTATTTAGACTTCCCTTTTAGACTTCTGAAAAGCAAAGTTTTCAGTTTCAACTTTCTTACAACAGAAGGCCCTCTAGCAATGCTCAAACATGTTGGGTTATACAGCATTGTAACACAATGGATAGTTGTTCATACTTGACATCAGCTCAGTGTGCCTGAAGAAAGGGTGGGATTTCTATACTTTACTTTGACGTTCACTGATTTATTGGTTATTCATCAGTCTATAGTAACAACAGTTTGAATGCATAAGTGGTATATTACAGTTCAGCTGTTGAAAAATTCCATGGAATAATTATCTCACATCTCAAGCGCCTTGTGTGTTTGGTTGATTAATATTTTTCTAATGCTACCAATAAGATTTTAAAGGGGTCATATGATGCGATTTAAATTTTTCCTTTCTCTTTGGAGTGTTACAAGCTCTTGGTGCATAAAGAAGATCTGTTACAAGTTGCAAAGACTAAAGTCTCAAATCCAAAGAGATATTCTTTATAAAAGTTAAGAGTCAACCACGCCTACCTAAAATGGCTCGTTCTAACATGCCCCCACATGTCTACATCACGATGTGGGAAGATTTGCATAACGCCGCCCAAATGTTCACGCAAAGAAAGAAGCCGTAAATTTTATTCTCGCTGTAGTATTGTTGCTGCGCCGCCATGACGTGGAGACGCTGTGTTTCGTTCGTGTGGGGGTTGCATGTGAAAAGCGAAAATCTTGTTTGGTCTTCCAAAAGAGGACGATAATCCGCTTCGTCATGCCTAGAGCTGAACCGTGCTGGTCACTGAGGAAATACATAAACTTAGTGCTGTGGATCACCGGATCAACTTTCACCGTGGACGAAGCGGAAGTCCAGCCCGGGTTTGTCACATGTGGTTGCCGCAAGCCCTCCGGATGTTCCTTCGTCGAATCCGCCAGCCGCACCATTCTTAAGACCACCGCCGCCGCTCACTCAGGCCTGCTGTGTGTGACGCTGTATGTTTCATTGTGAAAGTGAAACTACTTTGTTTGGCCTTCCAAAAGAGGACACGACTAAATCAGTGGTTAAGTTGTATTTACAAAACTGTTCCAGAACAGTTCAACCCAAAGATTCAGATGTGTGCTGCACATTTTAAGGAGGACTGTTTCCTGATCCTGGAAGAGTAGACAACAATGTCGGCTGTTTCACAGACTGTAAGTACGTTTTCATTTAAAGTATTTGCCACTGATGATTCAAAAGCGAGTTTGAGCAGTGTAGAGTAGCGCTTGTTGTTTGTCATTTCTCCGATCACAAATGCAGACATGGTTTTATGTTTACGCGGCGCAGTGCAACGCAACGCGAAAAAAAAAAAAAAAGACCGTACGAAGTCATCTAATTCCCTAATTATGTCCCCACTGGATTAACAAATGCCTCGTTTGTAATGGGTTGTAATGTTTTTGTCTCGTCGCTCCGGCCAGGACACGCCATCACAGTATGGTGAGGAGCGTAACATTTACGTCACACACTTGAGGTATTCAGCCAATCACAACGCACTGAATAGCTGGCCAATCAGAGCACACCTCACTTTTCAGACCGATGAGCTTTGTAAAAATCGACGCGCTTCAGAAAGGCGGGGCATAGAGGAGAAAAAAAAATGTACAGTATGTGGAAAAAAATGTGTTTTCTGAACCTTAAACTTAATAGACAAATTCATTACACATTTCATTACACCGAATTCACAAAATAATGTTCTTTTTTAGCAATATCATATGACCCCTTTAACACATATTAAGGTAAAGTCACAGTTCACAGAATGCTGCCAATTTTGTTAAAAAATCATTGCCACATTTATGGGATGAATTTTCCTTCAAAAGTATTGCAGTCACAGATAAAAAAAAAAAAAAGCATGAAATCAAAATTTAAAAACGCAAGTAATAATATATTGCACAAAATTAAAGCAAAGTTTTCAGAATAGCAAACAATGGTCACAGATTGAAAATTAAAGGTAAAAGAACACATTTAAAAAAAAAAAAAGTAATGAATCAAAACTAAACATTTAAAATCATATTGACATATATAAATAATTTATTGACAGGCAGACGCATATAATGGTGTGCTATGGAAAGATGTTATCCCAGCTGATGGTTATCCATCTTCACCTGTACAAGTGAACACTGAGCATCGGCAGCTAATGAGTGACATATTGGACAGTATTGGGGTGACGTCAGGTCCCCTCTTCGACTGATTGGCTGAGGAGGAGCTGTCAATCTAGAACTAGTGGATCAATGATGATGCTTAGGCCCGCCCTGATTTACATGAAACTCTAACTGCAACTTTGGGAAAGGCAAGCGCAAAACATGGAACAAGAGCGAATTGGTCAAGCACCAATTACACTGGTTGCCAGCCGCCGTTAAAAACCAAGAAGAAGAAGAAGAAGAGTGTGAAAAACAGCATAAGAATACAAAAAATATGAGCAGAAAATGTCTGAGAGCACAAAAAAAACAGGGAAATATAACCAAGGAAAACACGATTTTGTGTGCAAGTCGGATCATTTTTCATTAATATTTAAGTTTTTTTCAATATGATTTTAAATGTTTAGATTTTTTATTCATGCTTATTTTGTAATGCGTTACATTTTTGATTGAAATTCTGAAAACGTCGCTTTAATTTTTTTATTTTGTGCTATATATTTTTACTTCCGTTTTTCAATTTTAGTTTCACGCTTATTCTTTTTTTGTCCGTAACTGCAATACTTTTGGCGGACAATTGATCCCATACACATTCTGTCTGGACCTGTTCCTAGTTGTCAGTGACACTTTGCCTGTCTGTTACTGTGTGTATGTGTCATGTGATTAGTGATTGTGTTGTCAGTATGTGCGGTCCACTGTTAACATATGCTTCTGCGGCTCATTGCTCTTTTCTGCACCTGATCCCATTGATTGTTGTCCTGCCGAGTAGCTATAACTGGAATTCCTCTAATCACTTTGTTCTTTGTGGACAGGCAATCTGACTCCTTTCCTTCATCAACCAAACGGTACGTTTATTTGGAGGTTTTCTTAATGCATTTGTAAATTGTTTCCCTTTCAAATGTGTTTTGCTTTCACTTATGTTTGACAAACCAGGGATGAGTACTAAGACTTTGTTTTGCCTTCATTTGTTGTGTTTAATGTGATATATAATTGGTTATTGTGAGGTAGAACTTTACCTGTAACTTAATAATTTATGCCTTCATTGTGCTTCATACTCCAGTCCAGAGTTCAGTTTATTAGTGGAGCCCCCATCTGGAAATGCAGAGCATCTGATCGCTGAGATTCTGCTACCTGGAGTGGTGAGTTAATGGAGGCCTGGTTTTGGACTACGTTCAAGCACGTTAACACACAGTACAAGATTCTAGGCTTGACTGTCTTCCTCACTAGATATCTGCTCGCTCTCTTGTTCTGGATTTGGAAGAGGACAGACTAGTGTTGGTTGCTCAACCTTCTCTTTTCCACTTGGATATTTTCTTTCCCCTGCTTTTTGACCAAGAAAACAGTGTTGCCCAGTTCAACACAAATACACAGGTAAGTAAGCATAGCATAATTTGCTCATTTAAAGTTTTTTTGTATGGTCTTTTTTAAATGGTACACAATTACCGCTCTTTGACGCATTATATTTGTGCTGGTGCAGATTTGCAGTATGTCTCATACAGTCTTTTCCTGTTTTCTTTTCAGATGCTCACAGTGACCATGCCAGTAGTGTCTTCATAAAAACTATTGCAAGGCTATTATTTCATAATAAACTTCTTCATTTTGTATACAGAAAGTGTTATGCGTGTTGCTCAATAAGATTTAATCGGTAACTAATTATATAAATGCTATATATATAATATAAATGTTATTCTTTTTAGAGGTGTATAATACATTTCTAACAATGTGTTCTTTGTTGCCCTCTACCTTCTGCCAGGGATTATTATAGAACTGTAAACAGCAAAGAAAGACATTTTTGAGAAAGACTGTTATGTTGAGAGTTTGTTGATGTCAAATGGCAAAAACTGAAATCTCTGGAAGGAAATTCTGTGCTCTGATGAGTGCAAAGGCTCGATGTTTGGTGCAGACCCACAGGAAATATGATTTGTGTATTTGGGGTTTTTCTTAATCAAGAACTAGAAAGCTTTGTTGGCACTTTGATATAGCCAAATGCAATGTGAATAGAAGCAAATTCTGCATGTTCTAGTAAAGTCACATGGAAAAAAAGGTTAGTATTCTTGACGTATGGCTTGAAAAGCAGCCTAGAGAAACTCTACTTTAAAAAGAGCTGGAGAACCACTGAACTGGCATTGATTAGAATAAATGTCCAGTAATTGTACAAATCTGTGAGCGATCTAAACAAACTGTAAGGACTATGAACCAAATATTGATTCAAGAAAAAATGACTTAAATGAAATAAATGTTCTTCAATAAAACTATGTTTGACTAGAAAAATATGTTAGTGATTCATGTTCACAGAAATAAAATAAAGTGACCATTGTAAGACGCAAAGCTATTGTAATCTGCTGGTAAAAGATTTCCCTTTACAACAAAATAACTGAATCGTAATCTATTAAATTCTGTTGTATTGTCATCCAGCCAACAAAGGCCAAGTAATGCGAGCAGAACATGTTGCCATGGATCAGCAACTTTCCCATCTACTGCAACTTCAATCAACTTTCTAATCAGCTATCTGCAGGGTTAGTATTTTGGCAAATGATCTGAATAAAGAAAGGTAGAAGGACAAACAAAACTTTATTTTATATTCCTGTACAGAAATGAGAGCCCATCCATTTACCTCAAAGTTGTCTGAGCCATTACCTTATTTTATATTGGGTCAAATAGAAAATATGTCTTCTAGGAAGAATTGTGTCTAAATCCACTGTGCTATTTTTGTTCCCAACTGGCCCTTTGTTTTTTCTGTCTCTTTTTATATCCCTGTGTTTGTTGTGTGAGGTCATTCCCCCTGTCTCCCCTAATCCCTCACGGTGGTCATCTTTCTGTCCCAGAGTTCATATCTAATCCATCCATGGTCCTATGCTGTAGCTGCTAACACCCTCCATCTGTCCCTGTCCTCATATAAAAGCAACCCATTGTTCCGCATTACAAAGCTCTCATAATTCACGGGGACTCTCCCCTCATTCTTTGTGTGCCAGTGTTTCCTCCTTTTCCACGGTGAACCTATCCTACCATCACCAAACGGTAAAAGTCTTTTTGTTACTTCTAAAACAATTGCATTTTCAGTCAGTTCTTTCCATATGGAGAAAAGTAATTGAATTTTCAGTATATTTCAGTGAATCTTTAAAAATTATTATGAAAGCAGAAGGTCTGTTGATTTTCAGTTTTTATGTGCAGTTATAATAATGTTAGTTTCGTCCATTATTGTGTTTTAGTATCCTGTACCAGACGTGTACTCATTTAGGACTCCAAAATAGGTGCAATTAAGTAACTATGAGCAGAACAGTGTGTAGTTCTCCAATGATGGTCATAACCTGCATACATCTTCCTGGCTTAATTGCCTGTAGTATAGTCTGTACTGTTTTGTGTAGTGTTTGATGATGTCCTTGACCAAATGATGACTTGATGGAACTATGAATAAAATTCACTTTCAGAGCCATAAAGATTTGCCATAACTCATGTAAACTCCCCCTGGGTTCTTGGCTAAAATTAACCCGTCAGAATATTGTGGTTAATGCCGCTATGACCTTCCATAACTTACATGCCCCTCAAACGCCCTCTTTGTCTGCCACTTTCTCATCCTGTGGTTTCTTGCATCTATCCCTACTTGGGTCGATCCAGAGCGAGTGGTATCTTCCTTTTGTAATTTGATCATTTCGTGCAGAATTTGCCAGACTCATGCTCTTTAGATGCTGAGAATCTCATTAGCAAAGTAAAAGCATGGCGAACTGTTGAAAGGACGCTGGTTTTAGATGGGCAATGCATGTGCTTGCAAGCCTTTGTCCAGAGACAGTAAAGTACAAGAGGGGTGGTGACAGCTACATGCCTCATAAATTCTCTCTGGCGATGACACTGTAGCTATAAAATTGTTTCAAATAGTAGTTATGATATGACTCTGATGTGAAAGATGAGGCACAGGGAGAGGGATCTGGCAGTGGAATGTTAATGACTGCAATCAAATATTGTATAGTCATTAACTGCAATTCCTGCAATCAAATCCAGAATTTCCAGTTAGGGAAAACAAGCAAGGCCAGGTACACAGCAGTTTGCTCACAAGATTACATGCTGCCTTGTCCACTTACTAGCTGTGCAAAACAGAACTAGGTGCTTCTTGTTCTCAGAGGACAAAATGAGAAAAGAGCATGTCAGAAACTGTGGTAAAGTGCAAGGGAAATGGAAGAACCGAACAAAGAAAGTGTCAGAAATCGTATCTCACCCTGTCTTTGTCTGCACATTCCCACCTGTTCTCACCCATCAGTCTTCATATGAAGCATTCAATCAGATGTCAGCGCTTTGGGACAATGGAACGATTTAGATCTGATGCTACTTTGGCTTTGTCACTCTCTCCTGCTCTCTCATCCTCTTTCTAAAGCTATTACGAAATGCTAAGCTATGTGGATCTGCTATTTTTCCTTGTACTGTCTCACTCTCGCTTTCTTTTCCTCCTCCTCTGATCCAGTTTCACCATGTCTGATGTAGAGGAGGAATATGAGTGAGTAATGTTTCTTTTTTTCTTCCTTTTTTATCATTACTGATTATTGGAGTAATAAATCATTACATTTACTGTAGAGCTGTGCAATTAATCGCATGCGATTGTTATGCGCATCTCGTCAGTAAAGCCGGTAAAGAGTCATAATCGCAGATGAATCGCATTCGATTACGAACGCGATATCGCCTAGCTTGTCAGTGAATTACGGCTCTGTGTGGTAAATGCCGCTCCATCTGAAAGCAGGTGATGGAGATTTACTACTAATCACGGGACCGGCTTTACTGACAATCGCATGCGATGTGATGTTTACTCATTCATTTTCCTTTCTTTTTCTAAATGGCCTGTTAGGGAACAAGCAGAGGGTGAGTAGAATTGTTCTTTATTTTTTGCCTTGCCTGTATATTTTACTCTGTATTTTTTTCTTTCTTTTTTTGCCATTTGAAACGTTAGCTTTAGTGATTATCAGTAAATCCTTGGCATAATGTGTACCCAGAGGCCAGTTATAGATGCCTTTAGAGACCCTCCTGAGCTTCAGCCGGCTTCATAGAGCTATGCATGAGTCTGATTGGGTGCTTAGGCTTGGCACAATGCCTTTTCCTGGAAGGGTTATTCTTACAGACTGATCTCATGTTGCAGTTGGCATACATCCTTAACAAATGGTGTTCACTTACATAATCCTTTGCACACACTTATTTATATACACACTCATATTCTTTCCTGATTGTCCTAACGTGCTCTCTTGGGCACAGAATTGATGTTTACTTATGTTTTCCTTTCCTTCATCATCTTGTGGCTTGTGTACTTGTGAGAAGCAGAGGAGGAAGAGGATGCAGAGGATGCAGGAGCAGGTAAAATAATGCCTCCTCAAGAGTTCAAAACAATGTCTCTTTAAAATTTATGAGAATAATAATAGGCCATACAGTTATTTTACTCAAGCAATACTGATCGAGAGCAACACCAGCCGAGAAAGTGAGGGAGTAGCTGTAAAATTCAGCACAAAGTCACATAACAGGAATAACAGTCTCAATCACACGCTGACTGACTTATCACACTGTTTGACATTAGTTCCTCCGATTATGTTCATAACTGGTCCACGAAAAACTTATAGAGTTCAAAAATTGGGTTCTAAGCTATGGGGTGGTGAATCAATATATGCTTCTGTTGAAGCCATGAGCCTGCATTATTTTAACTTAATTTTAAATCTTGCTTAACAGTAAATGAATTTGCAATAATTCAGTAATTAAATCAATCATTTTACATATATCCGTTTTTATTTAGATTATGTCATAGACAGACCTTTGTCTTTTTATTCTGATTTTTTAAATTTTAAGTTTGTAATGTTGTGATTCACCTCGTAACTGTTTGGTTTGGTTCCTGGCTTATAACGCTTCAATAAAGACTTAAAAAGAGGAAAAAATCCTTATGGGAAAAATATTTCTGGGAAACAAGACCACTAAATTAAACAACTCGCCAACGTCAGGCATTACTTGTGGTCACATCTGTATCAAAATGAACTTGAAATAATCTGTAAAATTAAAGCTGCACCTCTGCATCTGCAATCATCATTTGTGATGTACTGAAGCTTCATGGTCTACAATGGCATATGAAAATAAGCAACAGTTCTCTAGTTCATATTTTCATGTAATTCTCAAGTGAGATGAAAGTAAACATATTTGGCTTGATGTTCATGTTAGACAAAGTATTTGAGGATTTGTAATACAAGAGGAATAGAAATAGAAGAGAAGTGGATCGCTGAAGTAATGAATGATTGGCAAAATATTATAAACTTTCTACAATATTTTTGAGTAATGTAATAATGTTAAGAAAATTGATAACCTTTGATTTGGTTTCAATAATAGTATGGTAATAAAGTACATTGGTGTCATATTGATACAGTAAATGATGTTACAGTGCTGCTTGAAATTTTGTGAACCTATTAGAATTTTCTATAATCTGTATAAATATAACCCAAAACATTGTCAGATTTTCACGTCCTGAAAGTACAAAAGGAATCCAATCGAACAAAGGATACTTTGTCTTTATTTATTGAGAAAAATTATCCAGCGTTGCATGAGTGGCAAAATTATGTGAATCTTTGCTATCAGTATCTGGTGTGACCCACTTTTGCAGCAATAACTGCAACTAAATGTTTCTTGTAACTGCTGATCAATTCTGCACAACCGCTTGCAGGAATTTTAGCCCATTCTTCAGTACAGAAACAGCTTCAGCTCTGTGATATTGGTGGTGGGTTTCCTCCAATGAACTGCTTGCTTCAGGTCCTTCCACAGCATTTCAATTGGATTAAGGTCCAGACTTTGACTCTGCCATTTCAAAACATTAACTTGGTTCTTCTTTAACCATTCTTTGGTAGAACGACTTGTGTGCTTGGGGTCGTTGTCTTGCTGCATGACCCACTTTCTCTTGAGATTCAGTTCATGGACAGATGTCCTGACATTTTCCTTCAGAATTTGCTGGTATAATTCAGAATTCATTGTTCCATCAATGATCACAAGCCATCCTTTCCCAGATAGAGCAAACCAGGCCCAAACCATGATACTATCACCATCCATCCACAAAACATTTCTCCAATAGCCCTCTGGCTTGTCCACATGATCTTTTAGGAGAGCAGTGGCTTTCTCTTCACAACTTTGCCGTGCACACCATGGTTGTTCAGTGTTCTCCTGATGGTGGACTCATGAACATTATCATTAGCCAATGTGAGAAAGAACTTTAGTTGCTTAGAAATTACCCTGGGGTCCTTTGCAACCTCGCAGACTATTATATGTCTTGCTTTTGGAGTGATCTTTGTTGGGCGACCGCTTCTTGGGAGGGTAACAGTGGTCTTGAATTTGTACACAATCTCTCTGACTGTGGATTGGTGGAGTCCAAACTCTTTAGAGATGGCTTTGTAACTTTTTCTACCCCGATGAACTCTTTTCTGAGGTCATCAGGGATCTCCTTTGTTTGTGCCATGATTCACTTAATCAGACTGTGATAGATCCCTGTTCTCAAAATAAAACAGGGTGCACACTGACACCTGATAGTCATCCCACTGACTGAAAACACCTCTGAACAGATGGACTCTAATTTCACCTTCAAATTAACTGCTAATCCTAGAGATCCACTCACAGATATTTAATATTAGATCATTTTCCTGAATAAACAAAGTATATATTTTCATCTCATTTGTTTGATTGGGTTTGTCAACTTTCAGGACTTGCATGAAAATCTGATGATTTTTTTGGGGTTACATTTATGCAGAATATAAAAAATTCCAATAGGTTCCAGACTTTAAACACCACTGCGTGTCCTTGTAATTAAGACACTATATATATATATATATATATATTAGATATATATATATATGTAAAGCCCTTGAATACAAGATTTGGTGAGATTAGATCAAGTTGTCCACATAGATAATGCACCAGGCAGGTATTTGGTGGAACCGAACTTAATTCTCAATAAGGTGAGGGAGTGGGGATGGGGAAAACTGTAACTAAAGCCATTCTTCCTTCGGTGGTTGGTTCTTGGGGCAGCAGATCGATCTCTCTGAAGGGAAGACAGAAGAGATGGAGGGTTAGTTAAAAGTGTTCAGGCTACTCATGACCCCACTGAGCTTCCGTCCTTAAGAACTTGTCCTGTGATTGGGTTTAGGGCGATTCAGCATCTGCTCATCCCCCGGCTGAGACACTACTGAGGCCTCTCAGTTCCTTTTTATGTGGTGGTGGTTGATTGTTCCTAACAGCCTGCAGCTGAGGCTCCCTGTTAGAGGGGAAAAAGTGAACACCTGTGTTGGAGCTATCCCTGGTCCTGAACCCTCTTACTGGGTGGCCCAGCCCCTTTTGCTTCCTCTGATGAGGCTCTCCATGGTGCTGAAGGTGTGCAGTCTGCTTTGTGGGGGACCATACCTCTTTCTGGCCACCACATACCCCCTGTCCAGCTCCAGGCTCCCGCTTGGAGCGCACGTTCCACAGCAGTCATGTCTTCTGGACATTGCATCTGCATTCGCATGAGAATTTCCAGCCCGGTGTTCCACCTTAAATTGGAAGTCCTTGAGACATCCATTTGAACGGGGCATGATCAGTTACCAAGCTAAATTTCCACCCCAACAAGTAATATCTCAGCCCATTTGATAGCAAGGCATTTTTTTTCTATTATGGCGTAGTTCTTCTCATGAGGAAGTAACTTACGGCTAATATACATGACTGGGTGTTCCATACCATCATGTAGCTGGGACAGCACTGCTCCAACTCCTACCTCTGAGGTGTCTGTTTGTAACACAAAGGGTTCACTGAAGTTTGGGGCTTGCAGGATAGGTTCACAACAGAGGGCCTGCTTCAGGTCAGTGAAAGCCTGCTCTGCTTCCTTAGTCCATCTCACCTGGTTTGGGTGGCACTTGCGGGTCAGTTCAGTTAATGGTGCTGCTTTTGTGCCGAATCTAGGAATGAAGGGTTGGTAGTAACCTACTAGCCCAAAGAAGGTTCTCACTTGCTTTTTGGTTTGGGGTTGGGGCCAGGTGAGTATAGAGTCAATCTTCTTAGACTGGGGTTTTACATTCCCTCTTCCGACAGTGTACCCCAGGTAGTTGGCTTCCTCTTGGGCTAGTGAACACTTGTTTGGGTTTGCTGTTAGAGCGGCTGCCCGTAATGCCTGTAGGACCGCCTCTAGATGGTGAAGATGTTCCTCCCAACTCCTGCTGTGGATGACAATGTTGTCTAGGTACGCTGCGGCATATTGCTGGTGGGGTCGGAGGACTCGATCCATGAGCCTTTGAAATGTTGCGGGAGCCCCATGGACCCCGAAGGGAAGAATCCGGTATTGAAAGGCCCCATCGGGGATGGAAAAGGCGGTCTTTGGTTTGGCTTGGGGGGTTAGAGGCACTTGCCAATAGCCTTTGGTCAGGTCAAGGGTGGTGATGAAGCGCGCAGGACCCAACCGTTCGATCAGCTCATCTATTCTTGGCATTGGGTACGTGTCAAACTTTGAAATCTCATTCAGTTTTCTGTAGTCATTACAGAATCGTGTGCTTCCATATGGTTTCGGCACTAAGACAATGGGGCTTGACCACGCACTTTGAGACTCCTCGATAACTCCTAGATCCAGCATTTTCTTTACCTCCTCTCGGATGGCTTCCCTTTTTGCTTCTGGAATCCTGTAAGGTCGAAGTTGGACAATCTTCCCAGGTTCTGTTACTATATCATGGGTTATCAGAGAAGTCTGCCCAGGGAGCTCAGAGAATACATCACGGTGCCGCCATAAAAGTTCTCTCAACTCTTGCCTCTGCCTGGGGGATAGTTGATTACCCATCTTTACTTCAGGAGTTATGGGGGTCTGGACCCCAACTGCAAAAACGTTACTCGGAGAGGGAATTGGTTCATGCCACAGCTTCAAGAGGTTTACATGGTAAATTTGTTGGCCCTTTCTCCAGCCGGGTTGGCGCACTCTGTAGTTGACTGGGCCCGTCCGCTCTACAACTTCATAGGGTCCTAGCCACCTGGCAAGGAATTTGCATTCACTGGATGGAATTAAAACCAGTACCTTTTCACCCGGGTGAAATTCTCGAACCTGTGCCCCACAGTTGTATACCCGGGCCTGCTGTTGTTGGGCCTGCTGCATGTGTTCTCGTACAACCGGCCAGATCTTTGTCATTCGATCGTGCATCTGTTCTGCATACTCGATGATGGTGCGACAGCATGATGGCTGCTGCACCCAACTTTCCTTGGCGAGGTCCAACATCCCTCGAGGTCGCCGCCCATAGAGGAGCTCGAAAGGTGAGAACCCTGTGGAGCTCTGTGGGACTTCTCGAGTAGAAAACAAGACATACGGTAACAATTGATCACAATTTTTCCCATCAATGTTAATGACTTTCCTAAGCATTTGTTTAAGAGTTTTGTTAAATCTCTCGACAAGCCCATCAGTCTGGGGGTGGTATATGGAGGTTTTGAGTTGTTTCACCTTCAGTTGTCGGCAGGTCTCTTTCGTCACAGTAGACATGAAGCAGGAGCCTTGGTCTGTAAGGATCTCCTCGGCTATCCCCACCCAGCTAAAGAGCTGTACCAGTTCTCTTGCCACAGCCTTGGAGGTGGCCGACCGGAGTGGTATTGCCTCTGGAAAGCGGGTGGCATAATCGAGGATGACCAGAAGGTATCCATGTCCCCGGCTGGACTTTGGCAGGGGCCCCACAATATCAAGTGCAATCCTGCTGAAAGGGGTTTCAATTATAGGCAGGGGAATAAGTGGATTTCAATATGTTACCTTTGGGTTATGAAGCTGACACACAGAACAGTGCCGACAATAGTCTTCGACTGCCTTCTTGATGCCAGGCCAATAGAACCGTGTGAGGATGCGCTCATAGGTCTTCTCAGACCCCAGGTGGCCTCCCAACAGGTGAGTGTGTGCCAAGTACAACACCTTAGATGTATATGCTTTGGGGACCAACAACTGCTCACCAATTTCCCCTCTTCGCTGATTCACTATACAACAATTTATTCTTACAATATACGTCAGTCTACTCACCCCCTCTTGTAGTTGGCCCTCAATCATTTGTGCACACCTACACTCCTGGGTCAATATGGGATCTTGCAGCTGGGCAGTGCCGAACCGTCCAAACCTTCCCACCTGGGGGGTCTCTGCTGGGGGAAATTCAGAGAACACTTCGTGGGATTCTATGTCTTTGAGTGCCTGCGCTCCTCCCAGGCCCTCTGAGGCAGTTGCTGTGGAGTCGGAACGTTCTTCCTCACCTCTATCCTCCTCTGGGCTGGAGGCTTCTGCCGCAGTAGTCTCTTCAGGGGTTGGCGTAGGGTGGTGTTTGGACGAACGGCGCCGTCGGGGAGGTCACTTCCCTTCTGCAGCTCGGTCTGTCCAGTAGGCAGCAAAGGCCGGGCAGTCTCTGCAAACCAGGACCGGGACGGGCAAGCACTCCACAACCCCTGCTCGTACTTGGAACTGGCCCGAGGGATAACCATGCTTACTTCAGCAGTGGGGTAGTTCCTAGTGTCCCCATGAATACAGGACACAGAAATCTCTCTACCCATGACCGGCCCTGCAAACTCTGGCCGGACTAGGGTCACCATGCTTCCAGAGTCAACAAGGGCTTTGGTGTCTCTGCCTCCAATCTTGACAGGGAACCTAGGGGCAGCTGCCCCCTCATGGGCCCAACAGGTGGTGAGAAAATGGCACTGGAGTCTTAAAGAGTCAGTGGCACTCGCTGTGGGCATGAGTTCCTCTCTGCCTGGGCAATCCCGGGCCAAGTGTCCTTCTCTTCCACATTAAAAAACATCGGAACGCAACAAGATTCCGCAGAGGCCTCTCCTCCTTCCAATTTCCTTGAGCTTTCCAGGCTCTTGCCGGAGTCACCTCGAGGTGTTTCTTAGGGGTCTCTCGGTCTTGTTTTGGTTTCCAGGAGGTGGCTTTGTTTTCTTCCGGCTTCAGCAAGCTCACGGTCACCTGGTGATTTTCCAGGAGAGCAATTAGTGCCTCTATGTTCTGCGGTCCCTGTTGAGCCACATATTGCTTGGCATCTGCCGGCAGGCCGCGTATGCAATGGTCGATCACCACCCTTTCTACTGAAGATGGCCCGTCTCCTTCTAGCCAGCTCCTCACCATCCGAGTCAACGTGGTTACCTGTGCCTGTGCTGGAAGGGTCATCTGGTATCCCCAGCTATGAACTCGCTGAGCCCTAGCAGGTAGGCTGAGCCCATATTGGGCGAGAACCACTCTTTTAACCATCTCATAACTGGCTGCCTCACGGACGGTGAGATCCCGGCAAGCCTTCTGTGCCTCCCCAGTAAGGAAAGGGAGTATTACATTAGCCCAATCAGTCCTGGGCCATCTCTCTCGCTGAGCCGTTCTCTCAAAGAGGTCGAAGTAGGCTTCAACATCGTCATCTTTAGTCATCTTAGTCAAATAATCTTGAGGCCTCCTTCCCTGGGCCTCTGTCCTTCGACAGAGTTCGGAGACTGCTGCGTTCAGGGTGGTTTGGGCCTGCAGAATGGCAGTCAGGGCCTCCTCCATTTTCTTGTTGTTTCTTGTCCGCCTAATGGAAGGTCTGAATCACAAGCGAGGCTTCACCACGCCTGCATTCTCCACCATATGTAAGCCCTTGAACACAAGATTTGGTGAAATTAGCTCAAGTTGTCCACATAGATAATGCACCAGACAGATATTTGGTGGAACAGAATTAATTCTCTCACATTTTCTCATAAGTGAGGGAGTGGGGAGGGGAAAAGAAAACTGTAACTAAAGCATTCTTCCTTCGGTGGTTGGTTCTTGGGGCAGCAGATCAATCTCTCTGAAGGGAAGACAGAAGAGATGGAGGGTTAGTTAAAAGTGTTCAGGCTACTCACGACCCCACTGAGCTTCCATCCTTAAGAACTTGTCCTGTGATTGGGTTTAGGGCGATTCAGCATCTGCTCATCTCCCCGGCTGAGACACTACTGAGGCCTCTCGGTTCCCTTTTATGTTCCCTGCAGCTGAGGCTCCCTGTTAGAGGGGAAAAAGTGAACACCTGTGTTGGAGCTATCCCTGGTCCTGAACCCTCTTACTGGGTGGCCCAGCCCTTTTTGCTTCCTCTGATGAGGCTCTCCATGGTGCTGAAGGTGTGCAGTCTGCTTTGTGGGGGACCATACCTCTTTCTGGCCACCACAATAAATAAATATATATATATATTATAAAAGTTAATTCCCAAATCAAAACCTTCAGTCATTCAAAACACACTACTTTATCCGTTTTTTTTTTTTTTAAGGATAGAAAAGGTTTGAACCAGAGCAGGAGAAAGACAAGGAACATAAGGATTACTGAGGACTGAAGGCCAAGTTTCTCTGTATCTGTTAAAGATTTTGATTTGGTTTGATTTATTTTCATGTTTATTTGATATTACAGAACAGCAGGAGTATACAGAATATCAAGGTACTTTGTTGATCAAAGACATGCACCACCAGAATGGCATGTAAAATATAAACCTTATGGAAAATTGATAAGTAATGTAACATAAAAATTTTTGGTATTGTGTGTAATGTCTGAGTAATATTTAATATATCGTGTGGTCAGTAATTTTAATATAACTTAATTTTAGACACGTGTATTGCACATGTGCGTGTTTGTGAATATGGTGTGTTTTTGTAAATGTTTGGCTGCACACTGTGTGATGCATTACATTTTTGTTTTCCCAAATGAGAGCTATAAGAGCAGAGAGTAGATCTCATGTCCAGTTACAATAGGAAATTGGATTGTAGATTATGTCTGAACAGTATTTTTTTCCCACACATCTAATCCTCTTCCGTATTTGTCAAAAGTCTGCTTATTGACTAATTTTACCTCCATGTTATTTCAACCTCGCCCGTTGTTCTCTGTGTTTCTGTATTTTTTTCACTGTTAAATTCATCAGAGGAGACTCTTGAAGAAGGTGAGGGATTTTAGTTGAAATTATTTCCTTTACCTACTTATACTGATCCCTGAGTTCTGTGGTATAAATAGTCTTTTCCCATCCTCTGCTCATCATGGTGAAACATCTGTGGCTTTTCTTTTTCATTGACATGCATGGCATATAGAATTGTTGACTAGCATTAATTATGGAATTTTTGTCACAAGTGTGAAACGAAAATTAATAAATAATAGTTCATTTCATGTAAACAGTCATGTAATTTATACATTAAATAGCAAAATACTGTATTTCATGTCTGATGTGTCAAGAAGCTATTTTGATTATGCTAATGTTTCAGTATTATTAGTTAAAGATTTTATAGACTATTTTTTTTTTGGTCTGTTTTTGTAAATTTACAGTTCTTGTTTTCAGTCAGTTCACACAGTTTTTGTAAAAACAAATACAACAGTTTAAGGACAGGCTTATGATTTATGATATGAAAACTATGCATGACAAATCTACATCAGATGGGAACAGGCTCTAAATATCTGATCACATTCAACTTTTACAGCTCTTTTGTGTTACCCACTAGACTGACATGTTTTTTCCCCCCAAACACAGAATGTTATACTGTAATAAATCACTGACTTGAATAACATTGACCTGTGAACTGAAGAGGTCACGAAAGAATCCTGTGACAGCTGTCCTCTAGAGTCTTGTGTTGATGGACCAGCTTTATTTAAAAGAATTTCCAGATATTTTTAAAATGTGAAAATGTCAAATGGAGGTGCAAAAACACAGTTCATACAACCAGTGTAACTCACTATGACACACCAAGTCAGCAAGACTAGTGGATTATTGTACAGTTGTGTGCAAATAGGAAGGGCTTTATGATTACATTTGACAACAACTTCCTTGTTTCTTTTTACCCTTTTCTTTGCCCCTTTTTTCAGAGGAGGAAAGACCCCGGCCTAAGTAAGTGTTCAGACACTCTTTTCATCAAACCGTCAGCACACTCTGCATTTTCCTAATGTCTTCATGCACTTATTCCCCTAAATCTCTTGCTGATTCCCCTCTCTCACACAGGCCCATGGTTCCACAACTTGCCCCTCCAAAGATTCCAGAGGGTGAGCGGGTTGATTTCGATGTAAGTAACAATCCAGTTCAGTTCATCTGCTTAAAATGAACTGCAAACTGAGAATATACAGGGCTCATTTTCCCCACCCTGCACAGTTAATGGTTATAAGTTGTGCTCAATAAAGACATGAAAACACATCATTGTGTGTTGTAAGCTGTTTGGACATCATGAAATTATGGTTTACCATTTATAAGCTATATCATTTTCTCTCTCAGGATATTCACCGAAAAAGGATGGAGAAGGACCTTCTGGAGTTACAGACTTTAATTGATGTCCACTTTGAGCAGAGGAAGAAAGAGGAGGAAGAACTGATCGGTCTCAAGGAGAGAATTGTAACTCCCAGTCTTTATCACTTCATTTTTTTCTCTTTTATTTACCACAAAAAAAAAACTTTCCGTACTCACTTTTCTCTTTACTTTGCACTAATTTTCGGCCATTCGGTCCATCAGGAGCGACGGCGAGCAGAAAGAGCAGAACAGCAGCGTGTTAGAGCAGAGAAAGAAAGACACAGACAGACAAGGATTGCGGTAAATCAATAAAACTTAGTAAATAAAATGCTCAAATACTCTCTAAGTTGTATGTGGAATTTAATACAGAATAAAATCGATGTGAAATGTATTATCTATGCTCGCTCATCAGGAAGAGCGTCAGAGGAAAGAGGACGAGGAGGCTAAGAAGAGAGCAGAAGACGAGGCCAAGAAGAAGAAGGTTTTGTCCAATATGGGGGCAAACTTTGGTGGCTTCTTAGCCAAGGTAAGTTACTGTTGTGTACATGTGTCTTACCTTATGTACATTAAAACATGTTTGTACATATGTATTTTTGTGTTTGTGTTTTAGGCAGAGCAGAAACGAGGGAAGCGTCTGACTGGACGAGAGATCAAGAGAAAGACTCTTTCAGAGAGGCACTCTCCTCTTGGCATTGAAAATCTGCGAGAGGATGGGTTAAGGTAATCACCCACATACACATCTAAATACAGTCATATGTTTACTGTTATGCAAGATGTGCAATGATCAGTAAATTTACATCTAAAAGTGTGTTCCTTTTCAGACTCTAATGTTTTTTCCCCATGCTCCTTGTTTTTATTTAAACCTGACAGTTTTGCATCATATCTGTTCCTTACTCCCACAAAACAGGCAACGAGCTCAGGAGATGTGGAACTGGATTTACCAGCTGGAGTCAGAGAAGTTTGACCTCTTGGATCAAATGAAGAGACAGAAATATGAGGTGTGGCGATTTGATAAAGAATTGAGGTTTGAGAAATCTAGGTGTTGGCGACTGATGAATAAGGATTACACTGTATTAAATCTGTTTGTTTTGGCAAATACTAATCTGTGTTCGGTTGAATTAGAGGAAACCAGATGAAAAGATAGAAAGTGAAAGCCAGTGTGAAAGGGCAAGAGTGTTTTGTTTTTTTTTTTGTTTGGGAAACCAGTGTACTTATCTGAACTTTGCTTTCTTCTCAACAGATTGTTGTTCTGTTGAACAGGATTTCCCACGCTCAAAAGTTGTAAGTCACATTAACTTAATTAGCAAATTGTTTAAATGCTGAAACACACTACATCTGAACAGATTTTATAATATTAGGTATCATTCACTTGCTAACTTTGTAAATGGTTATAGAGAAAAATAGGGAATCATACACTAAACAACAGAGTCACACACACACTACCAGACTTCCAAACACAGCAAACTCACTCAGAAACGTGCGCCTGGTTGAAACATGTTTGATTTTTTCAGACTGGATAAAATCAGAGTCATGACTACGCCAGGGCCGGCACCAAGGTGGGGCCCTTGCCCCTCCAGACTTGTTACTATGCCCCCTTCCCCTCTTCTCCCCTCCTTGCTGTATGTGATCGATTTTGAAAGTGATAGCGAAAAAAAACCGGAGAGTATTGCATGCTTTCATGGGCGTTAGCACCGCTCAACATGAATTATAAATGAAATGTAAATGTCCACTACCCAATATAGGTGCCCTGGCGCCGGCTCTGGAAGCTGTTAAATCTGACTGTCTCTGACTTTAATCTTCACCAGACTGTAAATCAGTACAAAAGCTAGGCAAAAGTTGTGTAGTGTGTTTCTAACTTAAAGGGATAGTCCACCCAACATATCTTCTTTTGTGTTTCACAGAAGAAAGAAAGTCATGTAGGTTTGGAACAACATGACAGAGTTAATGATGACAGAATTTTCAATTTTGGGTGAACCAACCTTTAAGCATTTTTCTTCAATGAAAAATTTATTTAAAATGTCCATCTGTCTCAGTTATGCTCATGTTTCACCTCTCTCTTTATCACAGCAAAAAAGGCCATGGTAAAGGAAAAGTTGGAGGTCGCTGGAAATAAGAAATTGGAAAAATAATGAAAAGACACCATGGATGCTTTTACTTTTGTCTCTTCTGTCAATTTCACAGCCTGTGCAAAAGAATAACAGTTCTGAATGTATTCAAAACTCCTCTCAGATCTGATGTGCTTGACTAGATTAATCACTTCTGTATTATTTACATTCGCAAGGAACGTTGGATAAAGTGTCGGTAAGTTTAAGTAAAATGTAAATGAAAAATGAAAAATGCATCTGAATCATCATTTATTCTTTGCAAAGCAGACTGGAAATGCAACATAAACTAATTCACTCCCAAAGGGAGGAGGAATGTATGTTGAGGAAATTAAAATAAGTTGTGTGTCAGAGAGAAGTGGCTTTGACATCATTTAAAGATGTTCGTCTTCGTTCATCATGTTTAAAACATGGCCTGAGAATCCTGTTTTCATGACGCTGCACAAAAGTTGTGGTCTCCAGCTCACATGCCTCACTATTAAAAGCTTAAATCATTTCCTTAAATGTACTTTCCTACATGTCTTTTGGTCAGTTTTCATTAGGTTTGCTGAAGTAAAATGGGATGTTATCAAGGAACCCAAAAGATGAAACTGTTCTGTACATCAGACACAAAGCCTCTTGTGCAGTAGTGAGTGACACAATAGTAAAGAACAGGTTGAGGGAGGATTCAGAGATGGAGTGTTCACCTATACAAAATAGCATTAAGCTGTAGTTCCCAGCAAATATTTGTGTGAAAATTACAAGTGTAATTGTCAAAAGGTGTGTACTATAATTGTTAAGACTTGCTGAAGGCAATCGACAGGCCCACATTAACACTAGGCTACATTAAGTCTTAACAGAAGGATAGGCTTTGAGTTAACATGTAGGCCTAATTAAATTAGTCTCACTTCACAGTAGTTTTAGGTAAAGTGCAATGTATATTGTGTTCATGTTGTATTGTTGTAAAACACGTTTGCTGCTATACAAAAAGTGTTATGGGTGAAGGTAAAGGTTGGTCAGTGAAAGGTTTCGTGGTGGGTGGGTTAGGGAAAGGGGCAGGGTCACCTGTGAAATTATAGATGTATCATACAGAAATTATTTAAAGATGTATTTACATGCCATCCATACTCGTACGCGGGCGTGCTGGGTTCGTCTTTGCTTTGATGCCGCGCACTAAATTGGCTCCGCTGCTCGGGCAGCGGTCCGCGCGCCACTTCCGGTGGCTATCCCGTGACTGGCAGCTGCAGTTCGTGGTCCGCTCCCCCACTCAGGGCTAGCTGTATCGGGCAGACACACTCGTTGACGGTCCAGAGGGTTCTGGCCCTGCGACGAAACGATTTGTATAGCCGGAGGGCTGTCGGGCTGTGCGGTTTGTTATTCGAGACAGGTGCCGTGCCAAAGCGTATCGGTTGGGACGCCTTCTGCGTTCTGTGGGCCATGAGACCGGTATCGAACCACACTACACTGTGATTTGCAGAACGTGAGGGGGACGACTAGGAACGTTGGATTGTTGACAATCCTGCAGTAGCGATCGAGTGTTTTTCCTGTCTGTTTATCACAAGATAATAGAGAAGAAGCAGCAGATATAACCTTACTATTGTCATCTCCCTGGATTAAACATTACATTTAAAAGGCAAAATAAAATTATATTTTGTATTTTTACACTATTTAATATTCTGTTTCTCAAAACCAATAAATCTCATCAAGTTAGGTTTTTCACGTATTTGATCCATATGTATCCAAAGTATAATACAGCAGATTGTTTCACGAGTGTCTGTTGTATAATGCTTTACCAGTCGGGATACTATAGTGGGCTGGTTGAGTAGAAATTGGCAACGTGGCGAACAATTGCACATGTTTGAATGGTGTACAATTGCACATGTTTCTTAGGCCTGTTTCTTGATAGAAACGTAAAATTTAACTAATAAAAAAGCAATACGTGAACTGAAGTCACAGTATTGGAGTTTATGAGACAACTTTGTTGTTATGAGCACTGCACTTTACATTTAGACCATATAGGCCTAACATGTTTTAAAGTAAAAGCACAAAGAACGTTATGTTTTAAGGAAAAAGGCCTGAAGATATCCCGGCAAGGGATACAAATAAGTGTTCATTTGGATTCACTATTACAGTAATATTATAGTTTCTTACTGTTTACCCAAAAAACAAAATTAAAATACAACTAAACAAAGCTAAAATAAATATTATCACACACACACACACACACAATAAAATATGGTCCCACTTTTAGTTTTGGGCCAATTTAACTATTCACTAAACGATGACCTTTTGCCTCAAATAAAACTATTAATTACTGTTCAGGTATAGGGTAAGATGTACAATATGGTCACGCATAATAAGGCATTAGTATGTGCTTTATGAGTACTAATAAACGGCTAATATAGTAATATGCAAGCAACTAGTTAATAACTAAAGTGGACATAAATAAATTAAATAAAGGTTTGTGTGTGTGTGTGTATACAGTATTGGCTAGCGGCAGCTGGCACCACTTATGTGTGTGTATGTTCTTTATGGGAAAATGCTTATGCAATTTAGCTTATTGGGTTCACATTCTGATCGTATCTGCTTGCTGGTATTTAATATGCATCATCAAATCTTTTATTTTAAAAAAAAGTGTAGTTTACAGCAGAAATGGCGACAAACGATCGTGACTCCTGGCAAGAACTGGCAGCTGATACATAAAAATGTATAATAATAATAATAATAATAATACAATTGTGGGAACTTTGCATCGTCATTTTAAAAAAACATCACTGCACGCCACTGAGAACATGCAGTGTAGTTTTACCGAGCAAACAGTAGAAACAGCGAGAAAGACCGTGGCAGCTGCCTCGAACTCTGGCAGCTGCCAGAAACGACTAGTGGCAGCTGCCACGAACTCTGGCAGCTGCCTTTGACTCCTGGCAAGAACTCTGGCAACTGATACATAAACATGTATAATAATAATAATAATACAATTGTGGGAACTTTGCATCATCATTTAAAAAAAACATCACCACACGCCACTGAGAACAGTGTAGTTTTACCGAGCAAACAGCAGAAACAGCGAGAAAGACCGTGGCAGCTGCCACAAACTCTGGCAGCTGCCAGAAACGACTAGTGGCAGCTGCCAGAGTTCAGTGGCAGCTGACAGACGAATGAAAAGAGGACAGCAGAGAGCTATGCGTGGTTTGTTCGATGGCACCTGCCACTTTCTTTCTGGCAGCTGCCAGATGTTCGAGGGCAGTACATGGTTCTCTCACCGTTTCTGCGGTTTGTCGGTAAACCTCACTGTGCATAACTATGAGAGCAGGGGCGTAGCCATCATTTCATAAGTGAGGGGGACAGAAATGTTATATATATATACACACACATGCACACAGTGCCTTGCCATACCTTGCGTCACTGTTGGACAATAACCAATAAATGATTTGTTAATGTACTACAAACACCTTTTTTTATCATTTGTTATCACAATAATGGCAGGAATAGTTTTGGACTGTAATCATGCTTATGCAAGTATGACTGATTGTTGTATACGTATTCTTACCAGGAATGATTTTAAAAGAACACTAAACCACTATATAATATATATATATTATATACCATCTCTAATGTGTGTGAAGGAGTGTAGATCGTGTATATCACCATGTACATATTGTCAAGCTCCCTGCAGATAAACATTACGCTTAAAACAGGCTCAACACTACCATTCGCTTTTGTCTAATTTTTCCCCCTCAGTACTATTGTTCTCCGAACGTCAAAACGAAGGCGAAAGGGACTCTGCATCATTCCCATACCTAGTTAATTCCTCTTCTATTTTCGCTCCGCGTCAGGTATTTCGCTGCCTCTCCGCCCTTAATTTCGGTTTCCGGAAATGCCCTTTTCGTGTCCATTTACCCCGCTGGTGTGGCATACATCGGATAGGATTCCAGTGGTGACTCCAGTTGGCAAGCGCCACATCTTCAGCGATCTACGACTGAGTGAAAGGTCAGATTCTTGTTCAAACCACCGTTGTAAAAAGGTTTGTCACTGATACTTAAATGTTGGCAATACTCCGACTAAGTTTGTACTTGTCAGTCTCGTCTGTCATGAACATAGATTACTGATGCATCTAGGCCAAGATCTTGTGAAGTTGGTTGAGAAGCAGCCCCACAAACCATTTGCGTCGAGTCGACTGAAGAATGGAAAAGTCAAGGTCGAAGCCTGGCACGAGCTTAGCGTTTTCGGGAGCGTTTTTCTCACCACCTCTCATAATTAAAACAAACCACCGACTGGGAGGATCCCTGGAGCAGGGCCTTTAAGGTCAGAGAAGAACCCCGCTTTTCAAAATGGGCTTGTCCAATGAGAAAGATGGAAATTCCGAGCGGGAGGTGACAATTGCTGGAGGGCTTTATGACCCTTTGTCTCTAAGCACGGTAATTTGCAAATGGACTTGAATCGAAATTACTAAAGATTTTCAGGACCCTAATATATATTGCCTATGTACCAATATATAATATACACGCTTGTTTAGATCATAAGAAGGCAAATTCATAGATAACAAACAAGGTAGGATTACTTATAGTGAAAGGATGACAGGAGTGTGTTTCGATTATAAGTATGCATAACAGTATACAATTTCAAAGACGAAATACACGATGACAATAATATACACAATGGCCTGAAGAATATGGGTGTTCATTCAAAGAAGGTTTTTCCTATGAATTAATTAGTAGAAAAGTCGATTTCTATTCTGCCTCTTGCCCTGGGACATGCAGGGATTTTCCCTACTTTGCATTCCTTTGGCCAATAAACCCAGTGATATCAGCGTTGGTTGCCATGGAACCAGGGGCCTGTTCGGCTTCCTGGGGTGTTACGCATTTCGGGGGAAGGGTTCATGGGTCCTCATATGGCTTGTTAAGTGAGGGGGTACAGAGTATTTGTAAAATATAGCTAACAAAATATATATTGTGTGTTGATTGGTCCAACGCTACAATCTCATCAAGTTAGTGTTTTTACGTATTTTCACATTTATTCCAAAATAATAACAAAAGGCAGTAAAAATACAAACAATATATTTTATTTGTCAACTGATGTTCAGCTGTTCTTCTTAGCTTTACCAGCGGGTGTGGCTGTTGGACAAATGGTTGATACAGCAAAGTACAAAATCTTCGCCAGATTTGAGAAAGAATAAGTCATCCTTCAGGATCATAAATAAAAAAATCAATCAATGATAAAAATACATTAAAAAATAATTTTTTAAATATTGATATTATATCAATATATATATATATATATATATATAATATATTCTATACACACACACAAACCATATAATAGATATATAATAATATAATATAGATTAGATATAAGATATATATATATATAGGGACACACTTTAGTTTTGGGTTCCCAATTCTCAATACTGACTTTGCTAAATAAAATATAATTTAGGTTTTCAGTATGGGAAGCTGTAGAAGACGGTCAGAATAATGCATAGTATGGGCTGTATGAGTAACTAATAACGGCTATATAGTAATATGCAAGCAACTAGTGATAACTAAGTGTTACATAAATAAATAAATAAATAATGTTTTGTACAGTGTCTGGTTGTGGTGCCCTGTTCTTTAGACTGGACACTGAGGGCCACCGCCGTGTCTCGTGTACAATGTGGTTGAACTCCATTTCACTAGGCCCTTGCCTGTCGTGTCTGTTTGTATGATCATGATCTCCTGTTAGCTCCATTTACTCATCATCCATCACGACATATACCATACTCACTCCTGTCTGTCTTTGCTGCAGTATTATTGATTCTGATGTTGTGTTTGATGTTGTTAGGTTAATATCGATGTTATTCTTTTCCTTGTGTTTTTGGATTACCTTTTGCCATGTTTTTGTTCTGTTCTGTTTATTTATACTTTAATAAAACTGCACTTGGATCTTACCTTGTTTCTCCTGGCATTCCAGAATGCTTGTGTTTGATGCGCATATATAACATTTAGCATTAATTGACATGACATCTGGCACTCCTTGTGTGTGTATGTTCTTTATGGGAAAATGCTTGTGCAATTTAGCTTATTGGGTTCACATTCTGATCGTACCCGCTTGCTGGTATATAATATGCATCATCAAATCTTTTATTTACAAACAAAACAGTGTAGTTTACAGCAGAAACGGCGACAAACGATCGTGAGTCCTGGCAAGAACTGGCAGCTGATACATAAAAATTTATAATAATAATAATACAATTGTGGGAACTTTGCATCGTCATTTAAAAAAAAACATCACCGCACGCCACTGAGAACAGTGTAGTTTTACCGAGCAAACAGCAGAAACAGCAAGAAAGACCGTGGCAGCTGTCAGAAACGACTAGTGGCAGCTGCCAGAGTTCAGTGGCAGCTGGGGATGCCACCGGAAGTGGCGCTGCGACCTGCCGATGCCAGAGAGAGCGCCAGTCCCTGCAGGGAGCAAGATGGCGCACTACACGCCTATCAACACTACGGTAACTTACATCAAAAGGCTCAAACAGTGCTCAAAATACTTGAATCTGCCCTAACACAACAGTGTCATATCGACATCTTGTGGACAACACAATACACTGCCCTTCATATGTATTAGAATTTCTGACATTTTTAACCTGATTTAACCAATTGTTGATCTGCAATCACCATCTGGTGGTCGTGAGCGCTTGTTCATAACAAGTTAACTTAGTAGACTAGCAAAACTTCATGTTAACACCACGCCTCCTGCTGGTAAGTAGATCTTAATACAACGTTCTTGCTGTGTGAACAAGCATGCTAATGTATACAAGCTTCCCGAAGAGCCTTTGAGAAACCAATTTAAAAATCATTCTTATACTTAATGCAAGGCTAGTCTCAAAGCAGCAGTGTTGTAGCATGACAGTCGCAAATTCGCTTTCTTGTAGATGTCATGCTAATATGGATTAGCATCGTTAAGAAGAGTATTAATCTAAAACCAAAACTTACTACAATATTCTCAAGATATACATTGGGTGCATAAACTCTCTCAATCACGGTCAGTATATCATTTTGGCTAGCTTGCAATGCACCGATTTGCATCTTGGTTTGTGTTCATCTGTATGAGTTCAGATGCAAAAGCCTCTTAAGTGCCATTTGAAATTTTCTTCTAAAATGAGCATTTTTCTCACGCTCCTATTCAGTATTTTCACTTTAATGGCAATGAATAGTTTTTTCATTGCCATTAAAGTGAAATAACTGAAAATAAACATAGGAGCCTGACAAAAATGCTCATTTTAGAAGAAAATTTCAAATGGCACTTAGAGGCTTTTGCATCTGAAATCTTCGTGTTTTGTTGTCCTTAACCAATTCATATTTTTAACCAGTTAACTTACTTTTTATTTAAAATGCTGTCTCTCTATCCCTGATCACTCTGTATGACTTTGTCTGTGTCCTTTCTAGTCTCCTTCATCCTCTCCGCACTCCCGCCCTTCACTGGCTGTAAATCCCTGCTCACATGTATGGCTTAGTCCAGCACTGCACCACAAGATTAATCCAGGCTTCCACCTACAACTGGACAACTCTAAATACTACTGAAACCAACCAGACAATTGCTTTTGGTTAACATGTTTACGTATAATAATGGCTGCCATATTAATAAATAATTTTATATTATGATGGAATATTTACCAACAGTTAATGACTAGTTTTTACCCCCCAGAATTATACAACTATTGTGTGTCTATTTGTACATGAAATGAAAACACGTCTTGTATCCAATTGTTGTGTTTATAGTCATCTTGGTTCAAAGAAAAAAAAAGACGAGGCAAATCAGGACAGTTCCCAGATAGCACATGTACGTCTGCAAGATGTCTGTTAACGATCGCTTCATCTAGAAAGCATCTGCTGTGTACAAACATCTGATAGACGTCTTTAAGATGGCAGTGTTACATTCATCCTAAATCATAAACAGTCATTTTCTAAACGTCTATTTGACATCTGACAGGAAACGTCCTAAGTTATTGCAGATAAGCAAACACTAAAAAAATACATCTTGCAGATGTAAATGCAGACATCAAATAGATGTCTCCATGCTGTACGTGTGCTATCAGGGTTTTGGACAGATACAAACACACAACACTTTCAAACAAACACACACAGTTATCATCCACATACAGACACATTTAAATAAGAAACACAATCCAGATGAACATAACATTTATAAAAGTTACTTCTCCTTTGTTTCACAGTAAATAAGGGTACAGGAAATGATGTTAATAACGTAACAGACAGAAACTCCTCCGTGAAACGATGGATGAAATTTAAATGATTTTGCCTGATGTGTGCTGAAAACTTTATGTTGAGGGTGGATAAGATATTTAGCGGATAGGTGCTTTAAGGGCAGCATCTATTTCCTCTTCAGGCTGAAGGGTGTGCCACTGGGCCACAGGTCGTCTGGGATTGGCCAGCATGTCTGACCAGTGGCGCAGACCCACTCCGCTAGCACCAAACCCAATCCAGCACTTCCCAATTGGATCATTGCTTCCCAGTTTATCATAGTCGTAGACAGTGATCAACACCTGGATCTTCTACAGGAAGTCAGAGGAACAGAAAAATAGGTCAATATGCATTTAATCCACTTTGTTGTTTCTCATCAAACCTTTCACTTGTAAACAGAGTTTAGTAGACTGAAAATGTTTTGCTGTAGTATTTACTTTGAAACAGTCAGATACCAGAAGCATTTAAAATTCAAGATTTTGCAAGTAAAATTCACAAATAATAAAAAAAAAAAAGGCAAGTAACATTGAATTAAATGTGAAATTCTGAAGTATACTGCAATAATCTGTTTTATTTACTTCAAAACATTTTTTTTTAGTGTAGTAACATTATCACTTTAAACATACTATATATAGTGAAAAGGTTGCATTTTGCTGAATTAAAGGACCACAAATATAAATCTGTAAATGTATTAGATATGCAAGTAGTCAAGGAAATGTGTTTCAACCATGTTTACCTGAATCTGAGCGAAGGGGACTTCAAAGCTGAAGCTTTCATTAAAGTAGGGGTTCAGTGTGTTCTGCTTAACTGTTGTCTTCTTCTTCTTGATACGCTTTCCATTGTGTTGCAAAACCACTTTCACAAAAGGATCTTAGACAAAAAAGGAAAGAAAATGGATAAAGCCAAGAAATGCAGCAACGCCAGGATATTTCAAAGTAAAAAAGTCTTATTACTTTAAAATAAAGTCACATTTGATGTGTAGAGAATCATTTCATTTTAATAACGAATTGCAACACAGAAAGGAAATGTAACTTTAACATAATAACGCTACCACACTAACCTGATAAACCACCCACATCCATCTTCTTCAGGTTCTTGGCCTCCATGATACAGACAGTCAGCTTACCAGAGGTGGGCACATAGCGCAGGGAGATACAGACGTCTCCCAACTTTTCTTGCTGTTGGAGAAGAAGAGGAAAGTGATTAGTTTAAAAGCATCAAAAAACAGACTATGGCAGCTGATAATTTTTTTTAAAACAGCCAAGGAAAGCCTTACTTCCTCTTTCTGTCCTCCGACCAGGTCTTTCCATTCGTGTATGGGCTGGGCCAGGTCAATGCTGTTCATAGGGATTTTGATCTCTCCAATTACATCATGTTTACCAAAGCGGTCAAAGTCAAACACCTGCAGGACCAGAGTCTGTCCTGCTAGATCATTAAAGGGGATCTAGAAACAGAAATAAAAAATCATGTTGCATGAACACTGACCTAGTACCATTTATGCAAAGAAAATGTATTTGCTTTGTTTAGAAAAAAGGTATGTTGCACTTAGTCTACTGTGAAATTAAGATAAAGTGTATGACAAACTGTCTAAACTAATCCCAAAAATGCACCTTAAATATGAATGTCTCGTTGAAAACAGGACACAGATTCTTGCGCTGGACCTTGGTTTCAAACTTTTTCTTCTTGTCTGGTAGCATATAAACTTTGACATATGGGTCAGATGTTCCACCCATATCCATGGCAGCAAGGTCTTGGGCTTGCAAGACACCGACAATGAGCTGAAGGTTGTTGAAGAAAAGGTTGTGGGTCAAGTTTTCAAAATCAAGTAGCTAGTCACACATTTTTTAGAATAGTAATTATAGCATTATTATTTATTTTTATATTGTTAATTTGTGTAAAAAATATTAGTTAATCATATGAACTCACAATCACAATGCATATTAAGAACATCTACTTTCAACCAACCTGATTGTCAGTGAAGTTATAGTCCAGAGTGTACTCCAGCTTGCCATAATATTCTTTCTCTCCCTCACCCTCTCCATCTTTAGGTTGTACCTAAGTATGGGCAGTATACATTTAAAATACTTGAGCAAAACTTTAAGCCAAACATTCCCATTTCTTTTTAACATTTAGATTAAAATGAATAATTTGACACATTAAGATCTGAAAGAGCTTCATTCTCTCTGAACACTATGGCCTTAACATACCTCGCCTGCTTCTTCCTCTCCTTCCTTTTTCATCCTTCTTCGTCCTCCCTTCCTCTCTCTGACTTTTTTAGTTTTTTTCTTCCCTCCCAAGCACTTCTTATAGATACAGAAAGCAAAGCAGCCAACCAGGGCAAGCACGACCACAACTATGGCACCAATAGCCCACATGGGCACTATGCAATGGAGCAAGAAAGAAAATTAGAGAGAGAGAAAAAAACAATGATCATCATTTCATTTCTGTTAGTAAAAAAGACATGACTTCAACCAATTACACATTTTCTGCTAAATGAATAAGTAGATGGATAGGTGGATGGAGGACTGACAGAAAAAGACTAAGGAAAATTGGAACTTACTTTTGATCTTGGGGTCTGTTGATGGAATAGATAAAAACATGAAGGATACACATGGAAGTGGACAAAATGGAGGAATTAATTGATCACGCACACACTTTTACATATGTATATATATACAACTACAAATATATGCAGTTTGATGGGAATGTGTGTTTTGTAATGATAATATGATGAAATATGAATGATCCCAGCTGACAGCAGACAACAATTTAATGTCAGTACGACATTGGACCGACGTAAATTTTGCCTGAAGATGAAAATCAGGTTGATATGAAAAGCCAGCATTTGAGAGCCATTATTTTTTTTTTTTTTACTTAATACCATGACTAAACCAATAAAATATCATTGTCTAATGACATTGTACATTTTACATTGTGTGGATGTTAAAGGGACAGTTCACCCAAACATGAAAATTCAGTCATCGTTCCAAACCTGTGTTCTGGAATTCTTTCTTCTGTTAAACACAAAAGAAGAGATGTTGAAGATGTTGGTAACCAAAATGTTCTGGTCCCCCATTGATCGCCATATATATATATATATATGTATCTATACCAGATATATATATGTGATATATATTTTGTTTTTGTTTTTTTTGTCCTCTATGGAAGTCAAAGTGGACCAGAAAGTGTTTGGTTACCCACATTCTTCAAAATAGGAACATATGATATCCTCTCACCAGAAGAAGGAAGTCATACAGGTTTGTAACAACATGAGGGTGAGTAGATGATGACAGCATTGTAATTTTTGGGTGAACTATACCTTTAAGATTATCACATTTAACAAATGTTGGGTTTGGGTACCATACTTCACAACTAAAGGTTGGTGTTGGACGTCAATATGATGTTGGCATAAGACGATACCATGACTTAAAAGCATCAAAATATCAATGTCAGTATTATGGGTCACACTGACATTGGCATTAGATGTTGTCCTGACATCATCACCAATGTCAGAACCTACATTCAACTGAATATTCATGTCTTACAACGATGGTGGCCTGCTGGAATAGTCATGTGTATTGTATTGACATACAATTATTACTTACTAGGTAGATGGCCAAGCTCATTGAAAAACTTGTTCTTCATATTTATGAAGTTGTGGGAGTGGTGAGAGGGAGGGGGCAGAGGGGGTGGAGCAGGTTTGGGCTCCTCCTCTGATTCTGCTGCCCTCCGCACACGATGCTGCATGCTGACCAAACGCATGGCTGATCAGCTAGAGATATAAAACAAGACTGTTACTGTCCTGACATAACCTACATAAACTAAATGCCCCAAATCACACATATTGTGTAGATCAGTCTCACATCCTCTGAAGAATTCATTTAATGTGCCTCTTTTTTTTTTTTAATAATGTGCTCCTTTTCATCCCATCCACCGCCCCTCCTTCTGTAAAGCCGACGGGAGGAAAATGTTCTCTTTCCCTCCTGACCTCTGTCCTGTTTGTGTCTGCCATGACTTTTGATGGCGTAAGCTCTTGATGCTAGAGCTCAGCATGTCCATTATTAATCCTGGAATTGTAACATATCAAAACACAACCATGCACATGTTATGCCCATGTGTTCAAGAAATATTTGTCATACACATTAACACACAATGGTTATGTTTCCACCTGCTCTACTCTGTTGAACTGAACTCTTGTCACTCTCAGCAGATGCATAACTAGATTAATTACCAAAGCTAATCCAAAAATCCTTGGGTTTAAGTAAATTAGGAACAGGGCTCTCCCACTCCACTTTCACACTTGAGCCTACACAGCCAACGGCATCTTGTCACCAGACCGCTATGTAAGACTAAAGACTTCAGGAGGCCACTGCTCTTTATTGTATATAAGAACATGTTGAGCAGCAAAGTCACAGCTGGATTTATGAGGGCAGGACTTTATGATGATTCTCTTCCTGTACCTTGTTTACCCGTCAGCCACATGGACTGACCACAATGATGAAAGATGATGAACATAAACCTTTTTGTTAGTCACAGTTAAAAAAAATGAAATTCTTCATTTTCTCTATTGACCTTGCTGGGTTATCATGATTAACTTATGACTGATCCATTTTCTTCACTTTATATGCACGTGATATCTTATACAATAATTTATATATACCACAATAAAGGTAATAAAAATGACTTTGAGAAAGACATAAGATTGATATATTAAGATTATTTTTACAGCCCGGTGGTCATTAAATAATTTGAGTGATAATTTTTTTATAATTTTTTTTTTTTTTTTTTTCTTGTCATTTTTAATGGATTTTTCACCCATAAAAATATGATTTAAATTGTAGGTGTGACTTTTTTTAACAGGTAAAGTCGCGATACATTAGGGCATATAGTAATTATTAGGGGTATATAAAGAAGTGACTTAATGGGTTCGCGGTAGAAGCATCATTGCTACAGCTGATAATGTAGGACTACCTGTGCATCAACCACTGGGAGAATATGTAAATATAATATTTCGCTAAATAGAATAATGTATTATTTTTTATCAAAAAAAGCTAACGTTTTTTAATTTAGATATATAATATATGCTTATTTATTTATTTAAATTGAGGTAAAATGTTAGCTAGGGCACAAGTCTATTTGATTCATGTAGCAGTTTTTAGCTGTTTTCCATATTTAGTATTCTGACATCTGCAAAACCTATACACAGTAGTTCCTATACACAGCCTCCAACATTTAAAAGTTTTTCTACATTAGTTTTTGAATGAGAAAGGGGAATTAAACGTTTGTAACATCTAAGTGATTTTTTTTTCTCTTTTCTCATCTTTTCCATAAAAAGCAGATACCATGAAAGTGCGTAATCTGAGAGTTCAGAAAGCATCATTTGTGTCATTTGCTGACACGTCTGCAATAATCTGGCTAAAGAGGTGCGTCACAGGCCATCAACCGGCTGTCATACGGCCTTGTTTTTCTTTCCTTCATCTATACTTTGTCTACCAGCGGGCAGAACTGCTGTATTTTCAGATTACCTAAATCTCATCCAGTCACTTTTCCGTTAAAACATTAAAAATGAATAAAAACCTTCTTAGTACTACACATAGTTGTCCACGACTGAAGAGCATTTACACACATAGGCTAAGCATCAATTTAGTCGTCTGAGCCTTAAAGAGTCTTAAAGAAAAGATTTAGGTTACTGTTATGTGGAGAACAAAAAAATGACTATATATTTCTTAATAGTTTTCACTTATACATGAAATTTAATGTGAATTTGTCTTTTTCATTTAGCTTGTCTGTGGACTGTGTTGTAGTTTATATAGTCTCCATGAATTTAACTGGTGGTGACAATTTATTCTTTTAATATTTTAAATGCATTTATCCTTTTGCTGTTCACTCAAACTACATCGTGACACATTTTCAAGTAGTTACAACTATTTCCATGTAGTATCTTTAATTAATATGATGCTATAAAATTGCACAGGCTACATAATAATCATAAAATAACTAGAAATGTTGTTTAAAATTATTTTAAATGACACTGCTTGACATGCGAATCAATTCTAATATAGTATAATGTTTACATGAATAAGCGGAGTTGATAAGCAAACAATAATCAAACTTACCTGATGATGTGCTTCTGATCCAACTCTCTTATATAGATAGAAATCTGTGCTTTGTTGAGGGCAGTTACGCAGTAGCCCTCTCACACACTGCTCTTACTCTTATCATCTGTCCCTCTCTCTCCTCTCTCAAAGCGCATTTGAAGCGCCAAACCCTCTTTCACTTGGATTAATCGTGCTCTCCCTTCTGTTAGCAGTTCTGTGCCCTGGGTTTTCTCATGTGACAATATTATTTCGTCCACTTCTTACACTCGTTTATCAGTTTGCCCATATAATCTCCTGCATGCTGTTTATCCGATTCTAATTTCCAGTATAATTTTCGTTCAGTGACCCTTCTGAATCCGATTAGTCGGTGGTTCACTGCTGCTAATAGGCATGAGTGGTATGGCATAAGGAGGCTCTAAACTTTGTTCATTGGTTATGAAATAAGGACAAGGCTTCACCAATAGCTGACGATTATTGAGATATTGAAAAAATAAATATTAAGTTGAACCACAACGGGCCTTGCTTGGTCTTTCAGTGCTCATGATCAATGTGCGATTATTAGACATAGGCCTACGGAGGAAACAGCACCCTCATGTGGTAAAATGAAATGCTACAACTGTAGTGCCGTGCAAATTCATGTGAATATTTAGATTATTCATTTAGCAGACTACGAAAAGGTTGCAAGTTAGTATTTTGTATGTTCTCTCTTTATAAAATATTAAGTTGTACATTAAATTGTATGATGTGCAGTTGTGTCAGTGACATCATCCTTACAGGATGGAGAATGAGTGAAGTGTCTCGTCTATTTTCAGTTTATGGGGTTTGTTGTCACCGTTACAGTAGATTTGTATATTAATCAATTACAGTATTGTGACCATCTTTATTCACAGCTTTTTCTGCGGGCAGAAAAATTCAGATACAGTCCGATATAATAATTACAGCCCACTAAATGCATCCTGCAATTTTAAATAAAAAAGACAAGGTTATTCAGCTCAGAAGTTTTATTTAAATTCACCAGGTCAGTCACTGCACACTCAGCAAGAAAGCATTGCTTGATGACAATCACAGGATGACTATTTAAAACAGTAACACTGCATCATTTTATCGTAACAAGAAACTTTACTTGATGTTAACCTTTCAACCTCTCAGACTTCAAAATTTTGCACAAGAGCTGTGTGATAAGAACAAGAGAATAGTGTTTCTATTCATTCATGTATTGATAGGATCTCAGGGCTGCATTTAGCTGCTGTCGCCATCCAGGGTGTGCTTGTCAAACAGATACTCTGCCATCCTGTTGTTGCCAGCATCCATCTTGGTAAGGTTGGTGATGTGGTCACCAAGCTTCTTGATGGCCTCAACCTGCTCATCCAAGTAGTGAGTCTCCAGGAAGTCACACAGCTGTTGGACAAAAGATCAGAACAGAATTTAGGAAAATAACATGCAACAACCCAAAATGGATGACAATACTTGACAGAGCCATGTATATGAAGGCTTAGAATAAATTAAGCTTCAACACCAACTAACCCAAGTTACTTATTATATTACTATGACTTGCACTTTTCTTATTGCTTTTTCAGAGAGGCGTCTTTTTCATGTCTGAAGGTAAATCTTCAAAACTCACATGAGGGTCTCCCTTTTGAGAGGCAACCTTATGCAGGTCCAGCAGAGCCTGGTTGACGTTCTTCTCCAACTGAAGAGCGCACTGCATAGCAGTCAGTCCATTGTCCCATGCATCACGCTCTGGTTTCTGAAGAGAGATACAATCAGAACAGTGAGCAAAATACACATATGCGTAAGGTCTTTCCATAACAAAAGACTTTGTTCAAAACACTGTCAACACACCTTGACATTCTGAAGGACGATGCGTCCACCCCTCTTGTTCTGGAACTCCATGAATCTCTCAGCATGCTCGCGCTCCTCCTCACTGTTCTTCTTGAAGAACTTGGCAAATCCAGGAAGGGCGACGTCATCCCGTTTGAAGTAGTGAGCCTGAAAGTAACAAAATCAAGTATCATATTTAAACAAAAAAAAAGGTAAGGTAAATAAGGATTTGGAATACTTATTAGGATATGAGTTTAACAGAGATAGAGAAGGATACAGGATATTAGGCAAGGCAAGGCAAGTTTATTTGTATAGCACATTTCATACACAATGGTAATTCAAAGTGCTTTACATAAAAGAAAAGAAAAACAATAATCACACATAAAACAAGCATTAAAAAACTTTGAAAAATTAAAAAAAAAAAAATTTGTTAGAGGTTTAAAATGAATTTAAGAAAACGATTATACATAAAATACAGTGCAATCAGTTCGGACATCGCACAGTGCTCATTCAATAAATGCACAGCTAAACAGATGAGTTTTGAGTCTGCATTTAAATGTGACTAATGTTTTAGCACATCTGATCTCTTCTGGAAGCTGATTCCAACTGCGGGCGGCATAATAAATAAAAGCGGACTCCCCTTGTTTTGTGTGAACCCTTGGTATTTCTAACTGACTCGATCCTAATGATCTGAGTGGTCTGTTAGGTTTATAGTCAGTGAACATATCTGCAATGTATTTAGGACCTTGGTCATTGAGTGATTTATAAATGAGTAAAAATACTTTAAAATCAATCCTAAATATAACTGGAAGCCAGTGTAAGGACCTGAGGACTGGTGTAATATGCTCAGATTTTCTGGTTCTAGTCAGAATTCTGGCAGCAGCGTTCTGGATGAGCTGCAGCTGTCTAATGGTTTTCTTGGGAAGGCCGGTGAGGAGACCATACAATAGTCCACCCTGCTGGTGATAAAAGCACAGACAAGTTTCTCCAAGTCTTGACTGGAAACAAAACATCGAATTTGTGCAATGTTTTTGAGATGATAATATGCTGATTTAGTTACTGCTTTGACATGACTACTGAAACTAAGGTCTTTCTCCAGAATCACACCAAGATTCCTGACTTGATTTTTAGTTGTTAGACCCCTAGAGTAAAGGTATGCATTCACCTTGAGAACTTAATCTATGTTTCCAAATGCAATGACTTCAGTTATCTCCTTGTTTAACTGAAGAACATTTTAGCACATCCAAACTGATAATTTCATCAATGCATCGGCATAGGGAGTCAATAGGGCTGTAGTCATTTGAAGATAAGGCTAGGTAAATCTGGGTATAATCAGCATAGCTGTAATAGGCAATTTGGTTCTTTCTCATTATTTGACTTAGTGGGAGCATATACAGGCTAAACAAGAGCGGTGCAAGAATTGAGCCTTGTGGGACTCAGCATGTCATAGACGTCCACTTAGACTTATGCTCTCCAATACTCACATAATAACCTCTCCCTCCTAAGTATGACCTGAACCATTTAATTACAATGCCAGAAAGCCCAACCAAGTTTTCCAGTATCTCTAGTAGTATGTTATGATCGACAGTATAAAACGCAGCACTGAGATCTAGTAGTACCAGCACTGATATTTGCCAGAATCAGAATTAAAGCAAATATCATTTATTAACTTAATGAGCGCTGTCTCTGTGCTATGATGCAGTCTGAAACCAGATTGAAAATTGTCCAGTTATCCATTTGAGTTTAAGTATTTGTTAAGCTGATTAAAGACTACCTTTACAATAATCTTGCCTATAAAAGGAAGAATTGATATTGGTCTATAGTTGCTCAATATGGGGTTATCAAGATTTCTCTTTTTCAAAAGGGGTTTAACAACTGCAGTTTTCAATGAGTTTGGAAAAGTCCTAGAAAGAAGTGAGGCATTCACCACTTCAAAGAGATCAGCTTCTAAACAGTTAAGCACACTTTTTAAAAAAAGATGTGGGAAGCGTGTCAAGATAGCAGGTTGTGACGATTTAAGGTGCTGTACTATTTCTTCCAAATTTTGCTATTCAATTTCTTCAAATGCAGACATAGTATCTTCTTTTTGATATTGTGGTCGAATCTGTCTGACCTCTGTATAACTTGAGGATGTGCCAATCGCCTTTCTGATATTATTGATTATTGAAAGAAGGAATCAAACTCATTGCATTTGCTGTCGGAGTGCATTTCACTGGCAATCTGACTTGGGTGTTTTGTCAGTCTCTCAACAGTAGCAAAAGAGTGCGAGTGTTGTTTGAGTTACTGTTTATAAGGTTTGAGAAGAATGACTGTCTAGCTTTGCCTAGTTCCACATTGAAAGTACGAAGGCTGTCTTTATATATGCTATAGTGAATTTCAAGTTTCGTCCTCCGCCACATCCGCTCAGCTTTTCTGCAATGTCTTTTCATACTCTGTACTGCTGTGGATTTTCTCCAAGCTGATTTCTGTCTACCAGTCTTCCTGCTGACTTTCAAAGGGCACAGGTCATTCCCCATTCTACCCTTTGAGTAGACCGGCTCCGCCTCGCAGCGCGCGCAGAGCAGGGGGCCTGTAGAATGACGCTACAGAGTCCTGAATCAAGGAGCCCACTAGTGTTTCGTTCACTGCATGCTCTTTGATGAGGACCGATCCAATGATATTACTCAATGCTAAACTGAGACGGAGACTATTTCGGGTCTTAGGAGGCGCACAAGCGACCGGAATTGAGGGTTGGAGGAAGCTGAGACGCAGAGCGCAGAAGAGACGGGACGAAAAGCGGGTGGGGAGCCGTCGAGAGAGGAATGGGGGAAGGGCGCCCGCATTTGTGTATATCATGGGTGATAAGACCCAGGCAAAGCCCACAACAAGGCAGGAGAATAGAGGAGAAATAAATAAAACCCATGCGCGGACAGACAATCCCAGCACAGTAGGTGGCGATATGCACACAAGATGTAACACGCCAAAAAACGGAAGAAGAAGAAGAACAAAATCAAGTTTAGAACATAGGGTTGAACATAAATAAGCAGGCTATACAATATTTACACATAGTAAGTCAAGATATAATGCAGCACTGAGAAATGACCGAGAATAAGATTATTAATTAAAAGATGTGATTTGGAAGAGAGATGAACAAAAGAAATAAACACTTGCCATGGACGTGTATGTGTATCCAGCGTAAAGCTCCAAACTGATCATCTTGTTGATCAAAGCCTCGCAGTCGCGGTCGTAGTTCTGGCGAACCTGAGAAGTCTCCATTTCGGCGGATTTTAGAGTTTTATTATAAAAAACGTAAAAAAAATATGAAATTTCGATGAGATCGAAGTTCCGTTCAATCACTGTTGAAGCAAGAACCTCTTCTAGATCTTCCCGAAGCTGTGAGTGAAATGATCATCATCTTGTATCTTATATACGATCGGCGCATAATAATGCTGAGTCAGTGGAACTGAAACCAGCCAGTCAAAGAACGAGCTGAATAATGAAGTGACGAGACACTCTGCTGTGTCATTCTGTAAGATAACAAGGACAAGATCAATGTTCAGGAATGAGATTTTTTTTTGTTCACAATTATTGACGAACGGAATAAGGACCACATTTTCTGATATGGTCTAAACACTGAACTGGTGGTACCTACTCCAGGGTTCTTAATACCAAGGCGCAAGCCCTAAAAGAAAGACATTTTAAGCAATGTGTTATCTAATCTAAAATTAACCAAATGTGCGTTTAGCTACATTATTTTATCAAGATCATATGAGAGATAAATAAATATGACAATAATAAAATATCTCTTGTCCTATGTAGGGTCATGGGGATGCTGGAGCAATCAAAAATATAGAGAAATTAAATATTGAACAATTGATCTAGCTAATAATTCATTTGCTTCTACTAGCATTACTAGAATGTCTTTGGAAATGTTACATACATTAGCTAATATAAGAGTTTGAGTCAGTTTAGAGAAAACAAATCAATAAAACTGTGCATTTAATATTTGCAAATTGAGGTGAAATATCTTTGCGCAATATGTCTGGATGTCACCAGTCCCAATTGGTTTATGTAAAAAAAAAAAAATAAATAATAAATGTATAGATATATATATATAATATATAGTATATATCATAACCTTGGGCAAGCACAGTCATTTTATAATTTTATAGTTTCAAACATTTTACAGGACAATTAAGCATTACAAAATATCAGGATTTCAAGGATGCATGTGACCCTGCATAGTGCATACTACAGCAACAGTGATGTGGATAATATAATGAGACCGGTCGGATATCAGTAACACGTGATGGAATCACTGTGTTCCACCTGGTAAACTGCTTGGATTAAGCAAAAATCATGTGACAATCATGTGCCAGTGACAATGACAAAGAATGTTTCTAGTGAACTCTGTACTTGTCAGCAGAAATGTAAACAAATGAAGACAGCGCCAGGAGCGGTGTTGCTGTGACCAGCAATTTCTCATTTATGTCATATTATGCGAACATGTTGTTATTCGATCAGCTTCCAGAGTCCAGGTGTGTAGCCCTCACTTTTACACGTGCCCATAACTGTTTTTGTTTTAGTAACACCAGGTAAAACATGTGCCAAATCGGTTGTGCGGATCACTCCTCTGTGGCAACCCCTGATAAAAAGGGAGCAAGCCGAAGGAAGAGAGAGGTAACCAAAATTCCATCTAATTCCATTTTATTGTTCTCAGAATATCCACAATGTCTTTCATTACATTTTATTTTTATTATTATTATTAAAAAAACAACATATCAAACGTATCACCAACAAACACTAAAGATTGTAATTATTTTAAACACTGGAATAAAGAATACTGAAATGCTTTACAAAAACAGAACACAAATTCACAGTGTAATAAGTGCAGTTTTGTCTTAAAGGGACAGTTCACCCAAAAATGAAACTTCTGTCATTATTTACTCACAAACAATAAAAACAAGTCAGACACGTTCGTATGACATGAGGCCAGATGGAAGGAAAGACATCAAGAATGTGGATGCTGCAGAACCAGTCAAAGGTAATTGTCATTCTGTGAGAGCGTCGTAGGACTGAAGCATTTAGGGCACTAAAACACATCAATTTTAGAGAAACACAAAACCACAGGCAATTTAACAGGAATGAGTAAGTATTGCACACTAACCAATCCATTCCAGCAGTCAAAAAAAGAAAAGAAAAAAGAGCACAACACCTACAATCTACCTAAAAAAATTAATATGATTAATTTTTGTTGACAACAGAAACTGGACATTGGATTTCTAGTTCCCAGTGTGCTTTGTGTGGAATCGGGAGGGTAAATGTTGAAATTGGTGAAATGTTGTTATTTAAGCCCTAGTATTTTTGTATGAACTTTAATTGTGTGGAAAAAGGTTTTCCCATTTTAATGTAGTATTTACGAACTTATGAGTGCTGCTTAGAATACTAAGGCTCTTCAACATGATTTTATTTTAGTGACCAGAAATTTCAGCTGTTTGACTTCCCATAGACATAGAATTCCAATCCAAGTGTGCACTCAGGAATAGCCGACACCACCGCTGAGATGAGTAACTGAAGGCCAACAATCTAAATGGTATTATATCTATCTATATGATATAATATATTTATTTTATTTGATAATGTAGTTTTAAATGTGTATGTTTAAGAAATACCAGAAGTGTATGCATACTTAAGGGAAGCTTTAGCAACAACAGCTGTCAGCTGCCCACTGGCTGACGCTAAGCAGGGTTGAGTCTGGTCAGTACCTGGATGGGAGACCTCATGGGAAAACTAGGTTGCTGTTGGAAGAAGTGTTAGTGAGGCCAGCCGGGGCAGCTCAACTTGTTTTCAGTGCAGATCCTAATGCCTTTAATAATAACACTAAAAGCATGCACTGTCCTTGTGGAGCTTTCTGTGTTCAGTGTAAACTTCAGTGTCTCCCTCAGAAAGAGTTGGGGTATAATACCTAATACTCAACAAGATAGCAATAAACATTAAAACTCATTATGCATTTAATTCATTGTAAACGCTGGAGCTGCACCCCAGGTTTACATAATGTATTTAATAATAACCCTCTTCAAGTAAATCTAACATAGTTGGAAACTATACAGGTATGTATTCAAAAGATCAGGGCCCATATTCATGAAAATTCTTAGGGCAAAGAGTTGCTCCTAGTGACACAATTCTAAGAAAAATCTTAGAAATGTGGTCATCTCTTCTTAAAATTAAAGAAAAGATCATAGTAAAGAAGAAAGTAATTCAGAAAGCATCTTAACCCTTAAAAGAACTCTTAAGGTCCAAAATTGTTAGGAGTAGGCCTACTGACAAGGACTTTTAAGAGGCTTAAGAGTTCCTTTAGCAGTGGAAAAAATCACGTTCACACTGTCAGTTTTTTTAGGGATTGACAACCACATTTCCTTACAGTCTCGAAATGTCCTGTTCAAACAGCAGCTTACAGTAGCGTCTCGAATACTGTCTGTATGAACGTGCAACGAGAGTCAAGCCCGTATATATATGCCATATGTAGGCCAAAAGGGTCAAAAACACGTGCATTGTTACACATCAACAATGCATCAAACATTTTATGCGTTAGATATGTGTTGTTTGCGTGTGAAAAAATCAGCGTGTATTCCGGGTATTTTGACACATGAAAGGGTTAGAGGCGGTCTTATGATGTTGCTAAAAAGAACATTATTTTGTGTATTTGGTGTAATGAAATGTGTTTATGCGGTTTAAGGTTAAAAAAACACATTATTTTCCACATACTGTACATTATTGTTTCTCCTCTATGCCCCGCTTTTCTGAAACGCTGAAAAGCGAGGTGTGCTCTGATTGGCCAACTATCCAGTGCGTTGTGATTGGCCGAATACCTCAAGCGTGTGACGGAAATGTTACGCCCCTACCATACTGTGATGCCTTGTCAGGCAGGAAGCGAGAGAAAAAAACAATAACAACAACTTAAACCATGATTTATAGTCGGGTCCGCTTTTGGGAGGCAAGACAAAGAGTTTAGCTCACAACGAAAACAGCGTCAAACACGGCGGGCTAGAGTGAGCAGAGCCGGCGGGCTTGAGTGAGGGAGAGGCCAGTGGGCTTGGAACGGTCCGCAGCCAATCGGATTTCCACGAAGAGTGGCCGGCGGACTTGCGGCAACCACATGTGACGACCCCGTGAAACCTGATCCGGCGTCCACAGTGTGAAGTGTGTATTTCCTCAGCGACCAGCGAAGAAGCAGGCTAGGCATTGCGAAGCGGATACGTCCTCTTTGGAGGCCACAAAAGTAGTTTCGCTTTCAAAAAAAGCACAGAAGTATCCACGGCATTAGAGCGGCGGCAACAATTACTACAGCGAGAATAAAAGTTACGCATTTTTTTCTTTGCGTGAACATTTGGGCGGCGGTATGCAAATCTTCCCACATGGGACGTAGATATGTGGGGGCCTGTTAGAACGAGCCATTTTAGGTAAGCATGGCTGACTCTGAACTTTTATAAAGAATATTTCTTTGGATTTGAGACTTTAGTGTTTGCAACTTTACAGATTTTCTTTATGCACCTAGAGCTTGTAACACTTCAAAGAGAAAGGAAAAATTGAACTTGCATCATATGACCCCTTTAACTCCGCGTGAAATATGCGTTAAAAATCCTTGAAGGGTCAGTGTCATTGGCGTGCAAACTTGGGTCGAAAAATTTCGGGAGTTTAAGGGGATTGTCACAATCCGGTCCAGAACTTCATTTTCATGACTCTAGCATACACAAACGCGTTGCACACCAACCCAGGACTACATTCCATCAGCTTACTGATTGCACTCAGCACTAATTGAACAACACTCGTTGACACTGATTGCACCAGCTGTTTCATATCCACTCCTCCTCATATAAACACTCACTCGTTATCCCTCACTCGGCGAGTATTGTTGCCGCATTTATCACTCCATAGCGGATAGCGACTCTACAGAGCCTTCGTTCTTCGCCTTGAGCCTTAGCCTTAGCACTTAGCTTCGCCTAGCCTTAGCATAGATAGCGTAGCCTAGTCGATTCTTAACGTATCCTAGCCCTATGTAATTGCCTTAGCCTTAGCCTTAGCCTTTTTTCTCGGTTTCTGATCTTCGCCTGGTTCTCTGGATTCTCCCCTTTCGTCTTGCCCTTTTGACTCAGTCTGCCGATCGTCGACCTGCGCTAGCTCTAGGACTATTCTTGTGTTTTTGCCTCTTATACCTGTTTTGCCATCTGACCTATGCCTGCTGTATGACCACGTCTCTGTCTTCTCAAATAAAAAGCTCTGCGAATGGATCCGCAAGCCTCACGTCTCCTAGGCAGCCTGTAACAGAATACTCGAACACAAGATCCAGCAGTTTCTACATGTGGTCTTGGCCTGGTATGGACCCAGTCCCGCGCTACTAACATTCTCGACAGGTCGAGGTCGTCGATTGAGGAGGATGTTAAACGGTTCGTGAACTATATTACAGGGCCCTATCTATGAGATTTATTGAAAGACGTGTTCCGTTTTGGACTGATGAACCCCACAAAATCTGGTGATGCAAGGAAATTCACACCATAGCTTAAGGTGATTTATAGATTGATGCCTTGCTGAATGCTGGTCAGCGTTAAAGGTGGGTGTCCGCAGCGGATGGAGAGCGACCCCTGTTTGACTGAAGTGATGGTGTATCAGAGCCCTGATCACAAAATGGCGGACACAACCGCATCTAGTCAATCCACAGCTGCATCTTCAGAGTCAGGTACAGTCACAGTTGATCAATCATGGGTCTAGTAAGTCACAGCTGTTCAGCATGGTCAAGCAAGTCACAGTGTTGATAACGAGTCTGTCAGTCACAGTTGCTAGTATGAGTCTAGCAAGTCACAGTGATAATTATATGCGGGCAAATACCAGTCAGTTTCTGATTCTGAGCTATAGTCAAGTCACCGTTGCATTGTAATGAGGTCAAGTCAGGTTGCAATCATTATCCCGAGTTTAGTCAAGTCACGTGATGTCATGGGCAAATCAAGTCACAGTGATTGTCACGAGTCAAAGTCAGGTGCAATTCATTATCACGAGTTATCGTCTAGTCACAGTTGATCATCATGGGGCAGATCAAGTCAGTTTCTGATCATGGGTCTAGTCAATTCACAGCTGATAGTTGTAAGTCTAGTCAAGTAACAGTTGATTGTCATGGGTCAAGTCACGTTACCATTCATTATCCTGAGTCAAGCTATCACAGTTGTTCTTCCTGAGTGTCAGTCAAGTCACAACTGATATTCATGAGTCTAGTCATGTCACAACTGGTCGTCATGAGTCAAGTCTGGTCACAGTTGATCTTCCTCAGTCAAGTCTGGTCACCACTGATCTTCCTGAGTTGAATTTAGTCACAGTTGTTCATAATGAGTCAAGTCAAGTCACTTGCATAATCTTCAGGACTCAAGTCAAGTCGCAGCTGATATCATGAATTAGTCCGGTCAAAACTGATATTCTAGAGTCTCAAACACGTCTCAGCGATTCATCAGAGTCTCGCCACGTCTAGCTGTTCATCAGAGTCACGTCACGTCCTCAGATAGTCATCCAGATTCAGCTCGCACCAGCTGAATCCGAGTCAGTCACTCCTGTTGTTGAACCAGAGTGTAGGGGTCGGTCGTGGTATTCAAGTTGGTGTCCAGTGTGGGGAGCACCGTGGTGTTGCACGGCAGTGTATCCCCAAACACACTTACGCTTAGCCCTCCTGTCCTGAACCTCATCCTACGGTCGTGCTGGACACCATTATGGGGGTTTGCTTTATGGTGTGTCTGGGACGGCGTACTGAGCCACTGAGATTAGCTAGACGGCAGCGTAGGCACCAGATACACAGTTATAAAGAATACATCTTGATAGGTGGCCGGAGCAGAGCTGCAGAACCTCCCGAGATGGGCGACCACTTGGTCTCAGTTCCTGGTGGTGGTGGCGCCCGCAACGGACTTCATGCTTCCCGTTCGGCCACGGAGAGCGTCTATGGACTTCTGCCGTCCTGTTCCGGCTAAGGCGGCCAGTAACTATGAATTCCCGCTGTCCTGTTCCGGCCAAGGAGGCGTCTATGAACTCCCTGCCTGTTCTGCTCCGGCCAAGGAAGCCGTCTCTGAACTTCCTGCCTGTCCAGTTCCGGCCAAGGAGGTGGCTAGGAAAACTCTTCTTGCGGATTGTCCTGTTACGGCCAAGAGCGGCAGCCTGAATAAGAACTCTTGCTTGTCCTGTTCCGGCACAGGAGGCCGTCTGTGAACTCTTTGTCTGTCCTGTCATGGCTATAGAGGCTGTTTGCGAACTCCCTGCTTGTCCTGTCACTGCTATGGAGGCCGTTTGCGAGCTCCCTGTTCGTCCTGTCACAGCTATGGAGGCCGTGTGCGAGCTCCCTGCTCGTCCTGTCACAACTATAGAGGCCGTTTGCAAACTCCCTACTCGTCCTGTCACAGCTATAGAGGCCACTTGCGAGCTCCCTGCTCGTCCTGTCAAAGCTATAGAGGCCGTTTGCGAGCTCCATGCTCGTCCTGTCACAGCTATAGAGGACGTTTGCGAGCTCCCTGCTCGTCCTGACACAGCTATAGAGGCCGTTTGCGAGCACCCTGCTCGTCATATCTGGATATGGAGACGTTGTGATTCTTGTGGGCTTTGTGCTCTGCCGGAGGTTGCCATGAAGCTCAGTCCTTGTCTATCAACCCCACAGGTTTGTCTGTGTTGTATGGCTATGTGCTCGCGTTGTTACAGTCTACGCTATGGTCTCATGATCGGTAGTGGTTCACCAAGAGGGTTTCCGTTTCTTATGCTACGCAGTGGTGGTTCCGCCGTCAGCGTTGGGGTATATTGTTGGCTCGGGGGTCATCTGCTCCGCACGTGTGGCACTGTCTGGTTCTGGTGGTCATGGCCCGCCGTGGTGGTCTATGTGTCTGGCTTGGTTGTCCTCGGCTCCTCCGTGGTGGTCTTCTGCTCTGCCGTGTTGGTCTTCTGCTCTGCCGTGGTGGTCTCCTGTCTGGTTCTGGTGGTCCTCTGCCCAGCCGTGGTGGTCTACTGTCTGGCTCTAGTGGTCCTCTGCTCCACCGTGGTGGTCCTCTGCCCCACCGTGGTGGTCTACTGTCTGGCTATGGTGGTCTTCTGCTCCGCCGTGGGGATCTTTGGTCCTGTCTGCTCTGCTGTGGTGGTCCTCAGTTCCGCCGGCTCTGCCTCAGTCCCTGGTATTTCCTATCCTTGGACCTGGCCCTCCATCCCCCCCCCTGTTCCGCCTCCACTCCACCACCCACCTGGATCGTATAGTGTTTGGAGCTTCTGGAAGCCGCTCCTTGGGGGGGGGGCGCTATGTCACGAATCCGGTCTATGAACTTCCAATTTCATTGACTCTCGCACTACACAAACTGTTGCACATCACCCCGGACTACATTTCACATCATGCATTACTGATTGCACTCAGAACGAATTGCACACACCTGTTTACACTAATTGCACCCAGCTGTTTCATATCACTACCTCACTATTTAACACTCACTCTGATACCTTCCCTCTGCCGAGTATTGTTCGCATTATCACCTCCCCTAGCGAAGCGACTTCAGCGACTCGGTCTTAGAATAGCCCATTAGCCCTAGTCGTTGCCTTAGACTTAAGCCGTCGCCCTAGTATTTGCTTAGCTTATGCTTAGCCTTCCCGGTTTTATGAGTCTTCGCCTGGTTCCGCTGGTTTCTCCCTTGAGTCTTGCCCCTTTTGACTCGTCGCCGTCGTCGAACCCTGCGCTAGCCCTAGGGACGATTCATTGTGTTTTCCTCCATTAACTGTTTGCCATCGACCTATGCCGCTGGATGCACCACGTCTCTGTCTTTCCACCCATAAAGCTTGCACCTGGATCACCGCAGTCTCACGTCTCGGAAGCAGCCCTGTAACAGGGAGTACCATTCAAAGATAGGTGACCACTATTAACTGCTCTAGATCAGATGGCACACAATTTACAATAACGGTCCCTTCGTTAACTACATGAGTTAATGTAAAACGACAGACCAACCACTGAGCACTAATTTGTACTGTATTTACTAATCTTTCACTAACGTTCGTTCCTAAACATACAAGATGTCTTGTGAGTTCAGGGTAGTTCACAGTGATAACTAATGTAACAAGATTTATAATATGTGTAGTCACTGTTGAATTACCATTAAGAACAGATTAATAGAACGGCTGTATAAGTTGCAGTCTTAGTAGTCATGTAACTAATGTAGTATAAACTAAATGAGCCTGATTGTAAGTTGGTAAACGGTCGAAAGGAATGATCAGCTTATTCAGCCTTTTAATTTTGTTCTTTTTTGTCTTTTTTTGTATAGCCTATAGAAATAATATATTTAAATTGCAGTTTTATGACAAATTTGATATTATATTAGAAATAAAAGTGCCTAATTTTTCTCCACGCATGCCTTTTTTAGTAAATAAACATATTAGTGGACATTACAGCTTTAACAGTGATCAAACTTAAGTTAGCATCAAAGCTTTAACATTTGTGTGGGGAAACCAGTTACAGTGGAGGTAAGCAATCAATGCAGGTTTAAGACAGACCATTGTAATCAATATCTGTCTTTAGAAAACAACGTGAGCTTTTCTTGTGCTTACATTTACAGCTATCGCCAGCAGCTTATTATGCACTCATCAGACAAACATGCAGGTGATATTATCCATTTAAATGAATTTAAAGACGTAAAGTATTTAAATATGGCATTTTAGAATGTTTATAATATTTAAGACTTTCAGGTCAGGTATAAGAACTTGATTTGGCTTTCCTGACAACAGAAGTATTCTACTGTACTAAAGTCCTAGGCCACCCTGAAAATTGGTATTAAAGCAATTTATCCGTGAAATGATGTGATTTGTTAAAGCACTTCATAACATTTAAGTAAACATTTAAACATAAAAATACTAAGTAGCTCTTCTTTTTTTTAAGAACCACACACATAAAGTTTATATCCGCAAGTAATCTGGATTGTTACTGAGATGCCTATTGTACACTTCATAACAGTTAGAATTAATTTTATGGCTGCTTTTTTTGTGACAGTTTATATGCTGGTTTAGCAATGTGACAGACTTGATTGGCTTACTGAAAGTATTAAAAGGCTAGGACAGAAGACCTATTGTACTGCAAACTGCTCAAGGACCTGTAACATGAAGGTAGTTGAACAAACTCAGGGTTACAGGATTAGTTTTGAGTTGACAAAACCAAACCAATGCAAATCAGGCTTTGTTGATGCCATGAAGCAGCTCATGAACTTTCTCTGTCAACTTTGATCTTAAAGCTATATGAACCAAACCCCTGCAACAACTCAGTGTTATTGGCAGCAGATCGAGATACATTATAATTCAAAGTTGTAAGTATGTCATAGCCTTTTTTTATTCATTTTTGGGGAAGTCACCTGCATGTTCTATGTTACACTACTGTATACAGTGACCCTGCTAAGGCCATAGTTCATTGGCTAAGTGCTTGTTTTTGAGATATTCTTGATATACAATATAGAACAAATTAACCTGTTTACTGTTTAACTTAATGTATATGACACAGCAAGTTTGTTTTCTTCTGTTTATCTGTTCAGTTGTGTATTTTATATTCATCATGGTGTATATCTGTTTAGAATTTAATGTTATTATTGTGTATGTTTATATTTACATTTTCTGTTTCTATAGAAAACCACACACTAAATACACCCACAACTAAGGACTATATTCAAACTTTGTTAATAACTAATAACTGAGTTGTTGTGGTGACAAATAAACAGGTTACTCACAAATTTCCAACATATTTTCATCAAGTCTCTTACCGGACACCCTGTGGCGGATTTCAAACCTAACCAGCAGTTTTCTCAAATGAGTATTAAAGCTATTAAAGCTAACTCATTTTTTCAGTTCCCCACTTACTTTACCTTCCACAAGCACTGACAGAACACAGACTCTGACTGAGCCAGGCCAGTTGATATCCAAGTTTGTGAATTAAATCTAAAAAAACCAAGGTTATGTTGTTGATCAAAAACAGATATTCATTACAATCGCACTGATCAAGAACCACATCTGTACCCTTTTCCCCAATCAAATGTTAGTTTTTAATGTTAGAAAACTTGAGGTGTGGTGAATGGTGTTACAGCTAGAATGCCTACTAATGTACAAAAAGGGGCAATCTTATCTTGATAAAAATATTTTTTCATAAAACTGCAATCTAGGTATTTTCTTTGGACTACACAAGAAAAGGAAGAAAATAACAACAACAAAAAAAAGTAATAGGAGGATCTTAAATGATGGTAGCGGTAGAATACTTCTGCTGTCAGGAAAGCCAAATCAGGTTCTTATACCTGACTTGAAAGTCTTAAATACTTATAGACATTCTAAAATGCCATATTTAAATACTTTACGTCTTTAAATTAATTTAAATGGATAATATCACCTGCATGTTTGTCCGATGAGTGCATAATAAGCGCTGCCTGCTGGCGATAGCTGTAAATGTAAGCACAAGAAAAGCTCATGTTGTTTTCCAAAGACAGATATTGATTACAATGGTCTGTCTTAAACCTGCATTGATTGCTTACCTCCACTGATTTCCCCACACAAATGTTAACGTTTTGATGCTAACTTAAGTTTGATCAATGTTAAAAGCTATAATGTCCTCTAATGTGTTTATTTACAAAAAAAGGCATACGTGGAGAAAAACGAGGCAATTTTATTTCAAATATAATATCTAGTTTTTCATAAAACTGCAATTTTAATATATTATTTCTATAGGCTATACAAAAAAAAAAAAGGGACAATAAAAGTCTGTACAAGTGCATTATAGATGCTTTAAATGGTGGTATCTAGTCTTTGACTGGTACACCCCCTCTAAACCCAGAACTGGTTTGATAACGTTTTCAGCAGCCAATGACACTGACCCCTTCAAACATTTTAAGTGTATTTCACGCGTATTTAACTCGGATTTCGCCGGGAAATACGTGTTAAAAGGGTCATATGATGCGATTTCAATTTTAAATTTTCAAGTGACAAGCTCTTGGTGCATAAAGAAAGATCTGTAAAGTTGCAAAGACTAAATTCTCAAATCCAAAGAGATATTCTTTATAAAATTTAAGAGTCAACCACACCCCCCTAAAACAGCTCGTTCTAACAAGCCCCCACATATCTACATCACAATGTCGGAAGATTTGCATAACGCCGCCCAGTTCACGCAAAGAAAGGAAGGGTAACTTTATTCTAGCGTATATTGTGGTGCCGCCATGTCGTGAGACGCCGTGTGTTGTGTGAATGAAAACGAAACTACTTTGGTTGGGCCTCCCAAAAAGACGATATCGCTGCGGCATGCCTAAGATGATCCGTGCTGGTCGCTGAGAATTACATCAAAACTTTTTTGGGGCGCCTGGGTGGATCGCGATCAGCTTTCCCGTGGACGAGCGGAGCCAGCCCGGGTCGTATGTGGTTGCCGCAAACCCGCCGGCGCTCCTTCGTCTAATACCCAGCATCCGCACACTCAAGCCTGCGGCCGACTCACTATAACCGCCAGCGTTCCTCACTCTAGGCCGGCGTGGTTGCGCTGTGTGTTTCGTTGTGAAAGCGAAAATACTTTGTTTGGTTTTCCAAAAGAGGACACGACTAGAAAGCAGTGGTAAGTTGTATTTACAACACTGTTCCAGGAACATTCAACCCAAATATTAAGATGTGTGCAGAGCATTTTATGGAGGACTGTTTCCTGATCCTGTGAGAGTAGACTACAATGGCGTTCTGACTCACAGACTGTAAGTACGTTTTATTTATATTTAAAGAATTTGCCACTGATGAGTCAAACGCGAGTTTTGAGCAGTGTAGAGTAACACTTGCTGTTTGTCATTTCTCCGATCACAAATGCAGACATGGTTTTATGTTTACGCGGCACGATGCAACACATAAAAAGATAGTATAAGTCATTATAATCAGTAATTATGTCCCCACTGGATGCAAAAAAAATGCCTAGTTTGTAATGGGTTTTAATATTTATGTCTCATAGCTCCGGCCTGACAGGGCATCACAATATGATAAGGGGCATAACATTTCCGTCACACGCCTGAGGTATTCGGCCAATCACAACGCACTGGATAGCTGGCCAATCAGAGCACACCTCGCTTTTTCAGAACGATGAGTTTTTGTAAAAATCGACACATTTCAGAAATTTGGGGCATAGAGGAGAAACAATAATGTACAGTATGTGGAAAATAATGTGTTTTTTTAACCTTAAACCGCATAAACACATTTTATTACACCAAATACACAAAATAATGTTCTTTTAGCAACATATGACCCCTTTAAAATACGCAGAAATACGCGGCTGATTTTTTCACAATCAAACAACACGTATCTAACGCGTGAAATATGCGTTAAGTATGCGTATTTGACGTGTTGTTGATGTGTAAAATTTTAACACGTCAACAACGGGTTAAACACGTATTTCACGCGTAAACAACACATATTTAACTCGTTAAATACGTGTCGTTTATGCGTGAAAAATCAGCACGTTAAATACGTGTATTCAACATGTTAAATACGCGTGAAATACACGTGAAATACGTGTTGAATACACGTGAAGTACACGCTAAAAATCAGTTTGAATGGGTCAGTGTCATTGGCTGCTGAAAACTTGGGTCAAACCATTTATGTGAGCTTCAGCGGGGATTAACGCGTGATTTTTCACGTAAACAAACATTTTAAAGCGGTAAAACTGGTGTTTACACGTGAAATACGCGTATTTAACCTGTTGTTGACGCGTTAAATTATTGTGTTTGTGGCCATTTGCCTTCCTATATAGGCCTGCCATACTTTTCTGCGCTCGCATGGCACTGCATTTGAGTCACGCACTGTGACGCACAGAACACAAAACTGACGGAAACCACTCCAGTGGATAACAGTGACTGGCAGAGGTGGGACCAAGTCATTGTTTTGCAAGTCACAAGTAAGTCTCGAGTCTTTGCATTCAAGTCTGGAGTCAAGTCCCGACTCAAGACAGACAAGTCCCAAGTCAAGACAGACAAGTCCAAGTCGAGTTGCAAGTCCTCAGCTACAAGAGTCAAGTCTTAAACAAGCCATTAGTGCTTTTTGCCCAAATTAGTGTCTCAGTATTAATTACCATATCAAATTCATAGTAATTTATATAAGGAAGGCAGGTAGAATATTTGGTATTGTTCAATTTCATGTGAGATGGGTGCCCTTAGTAAAACTACTCAAGTTCAGTTTAGGGATTGTGCCAAAATAGGATAAACAGTGAAAAAAAAAAACTATTTTATTAGTAACAGAATAACAAAGACAACATAATTTCATAGAAATAACAACTGCAACATACTTTGCATGTGTGCACGAGGCGGCCGGACAGTAACTAAGGTACATTACTTGAGTATTGTACGAAGTAAACTTTTTGGTATCTGTAATTGAGTATTATTTTTCTGGGAAACTTATGACTTAACGTCACTACATTTGAAAGGACAAATATTGTACTTTCAGCAATAATTTTATCAAGGTCTAGAAGTAGAAAGGTGTTACTATGTAGCGCTTTGAAAGTCGGGGGTGATGTTTTTTTCTCAAAAAAGTGACTCTCTTTTTTTCAGCCAGTTTAGCAGTAATCACTCTTGGGGCTACATGACGTGATTTCCAAGCATTTTTTGAACACTGACCAGCTGCAAACATGATATTTATTTACAACAATTCAATAAAAAGAAATTAATATTGTGGTATATATTACACACAACATTGTCTGATTTTGCTAAATTGTGTAAACGAAAATATTACCTATAAAGCCACAGAAAAACTGTTGTGCATCTCTTAATAAAACACAATAGGTGTTGGACTTGAAGCAGCACTGCATTTACTGTTCTGTGTGTGACATCAAAGTACCACAAGAGCGATATTAGACCGCATTAAAAAAAAATTTTTTTTGATGTCAAATAAGTCTTGCTTTTTTTTGTTAAAGCAGTGTTTCTGTTGTAAAATTTTACAGCTACAGTTGTGTTGCTGGGTTTTAAAGCAGGTTGATTTTTTTTCTTCCTTATCAGTCTGTATTTACAGGATTTCACTGTCCACTCTTGTTCAAATGTGGACAAATGGTTACACATAGATGTGTGCACCCACTGTCAGAGCTGTGTGAGATCACTACCACACTGCTTTTGTGGGGGTGGGTAGGGGCGTTAAATGTTTAACACGAATCACACAGGAATGACCAGTGAAAAAGAAATAAACCAGTAATGAAACGTAATAGAACATTAAGAACACAGTAATAACAGTAATAACACAGTAATAATTCAGTAATAACACATTAATAACACAGGGTTAACTCAGTAATAACACAGTAATAACAGATAACTCAGTAATAACACAGTAATAACCCAGAAATAACACAGGAATAACTCAGTAATAAAACAGTAATAAAACAGTAATAACAAAGTAATAACACATGAATAACACGTAATTACACAGGATTAACACAGTAATAACACAGGAATAACAGGAATAACAAAGTAATAACACAGAATTAACACATTATTAACACAGTAATAACAGAAATAACACTGTAATAACACAATAATAACACAGTAATAACAAAGTAATAAACACAGGAATAACACAGCAATAACAGAAATAACTCAGTAATAACAGAGTAAGAACACCGACATCACACAGGGGGAATAACCCAGTAATAAACACAGGATCTAACACAGTCTAACACAATAATAACAGAAATGACACTGTAATAACACAGTTATAACACTGTAATAACACTGTAATAATAAAGTAATAACGCATTAATACCACAGGAATAACACAGTAATAACAAAAAAAACCACAGGAATAACAGGAATAACTCAGTACTAACACAGGAATAACACAGTAATAACATAGTAATAACACAGGAATAACACACTAATTAACCAGAATAGTTTTTTGGCGGCCTGTTTTAATTTTAGTTTTAGTCTAGTCTTTTTGTGAAGCTGTCATTTTAGTTTTTATTATTTTTAGTCACGGTCATACTCTTTTTAGTCTAGTCAAGTTTTAGTAAACTAAAAGTCTGAGCATTTTAGTCTAATTTTAGTCAATGAAAATTTTATTTTATTCTCTTTTTAGTAATACAATTCTATTTAACCCAGTCAATATAGTATAAGTACCTAGTAGTATAGACGAAACCAAAATTTTATTTTAGCCAAACCCATTTCAAACAAGGTTATCTTATTATATTATTGTTACCTTATAGACTCAAGAATACATGCATTCCAGACACGGAAGACGCTCTGACTTGAATGTACAACATTTATTTTACCAACCAAACAAGTTAGAAGTACACACACATAAATTTAAACAAAGACAAACCCCGGCTGGCCGGCCATCGGTCCCTTAGGCTTAACTTTGTTTGGTTTTCGTCTTCAAAATCAGTGTTTCCCAACCTTTCTTTAGTCACGGCACCCTTTGGAAATTTTTACAAATTTGTGGCACCCTACAAAATTAATTTGGTCACAATATTTGAATTTCTAACTTCGATATGATAATTTGAAAAGTATAGATATTTGGTACAACAGAGAAGAACTGCAGAATATATGTCATACAGATATTTTTAATTGCAATCAGTAGGCTAATTTCTAATGAGGAGACCAATTTAAATGACAGATTTTAATGTAGGCTTTTACACATATGTAAACATTGTGAGATAGCTAGTTATAATGGTAATTAAACAAAGTTTTTCTCACTCAGTGTATTTTTGTAGGGCTTTTAAGAGATTTTTTTTTTTTTACCAATTATCAAAAAAATGTTTAGTCCTAGAAAAGATATTTCCTCAGATGGACACAGAGCATCACGGTTAGCCAGATCAATGAATGAGAGGGCAAGAGTTACAGAGTGCCCATATACCAACATGTCTACAACCCAGAGGCGATTGCAAGAAAAACACATAATAACACAGGAATAATTCAGTAAATAGACGGAATAAACGTCATAAACAGAGGAATAAGCTCAGTAATAACCAACAGTAATATAGCAACGTAATACCCAGGAATAACACAGTAAAAACCAAAGGAGAGCACAGTAAATAGCCACAGGAAACGCAAGAATAACACAGTAATAACACAGGATTAAATCATAATAACACAGGAACATCGCAGTATTGAACACAGGAATATACACTTTATAACTTATAACAACAGCAATAACCAAAGGCTAACACAGGCATAACACAGTAAAACAGGAATAACCAGTATAACAGAAAATCAAGGGGAAAAAACTTCAGTAATAAAACAGGGAATAACACCAGTAATAAACCTAGTACGAACACAGACATAAACAGTATAACCAAGAATAACTCAGTAATAACCACTAATAAAACAGCAATCACACGGAATAACAAAGGAATAACACGGTAATAACACAGGAATAACACAAAATTAACAACACAGGAATAACACAGGAATAAACACAGGAATACCCGTTATAACACAGGAAAATAACACAGTCGTAAACAGAGGAAATCTCAGGAATAAACATAGTAATAACTCAGTTATGACACAGGATCACACTGTAATAACACAGTAATAACACAGTAATAACTCAGTAATAACAAAGGAATAACACGGTAATAACACAGGAATAACACAAAATTAACACAGGAATAACACAGGAATAACAAAGTAATAACACAGGAATAACACAGGATTAACGCAGTAATAACACAGGAATAACACTTAAATAACACAGTAATAACACAGTAATAAAACAGGAATAGACACAGTAATAACACAGTAATAACTCAGTAATAACACAGTAATAACTCAGTAATAACACAGGAATAATTCAGTAATAAAACAGGAATAACGCAGGAATAGTTCAGTAATAACACAGGAATAACACAGGAATATCTCAGTAATAACGCAGTAATAACACGGAATAACACATTAATAACACATTAATAACACAGTAATAAACACAGGAATAACACAGTAATAACACGGAATAACAGCTTAATAACACAAATAACTCAGTAATAACACAGTAATAAACACAGGAATAACAAAGTAATAACACAGGAATAACAGTAATAACACATTAATAACAGTAATAACAGCAATAACACAGGAATAACACAGCAATAAAACAGGAATAACACAGTAATAAACACAGTAATAAACACAGGAATAACACAGGCATGACACAGCAATAAATCAGTAATAACACAGTAATAACACAGAAATAACACAGGAATAAAACATTAATAACACAATAATAACACAGTAATAACACAGATATAACACAGGAATAACACAGTAATAACAGAAATTACTCAGGAATAGCACAGTAATAACACAGTATAATCTCAGTAATAACACAGTAATAACTCAGTAATAACACAGTAATAACACTTTAATAACACAGTAATAACACAGCAAAAACACAGTAATAACACAGACAACAGTTATAACACAAGAATAACTCAGTAATAACACAGAAATAACAAAGTAATAACACATTAATAAAACAGTAATAACACAGGAATAACACACGAATAACACAGTAATAACACAGTAATAAACACAGTAATAACACAGACATAACACAGTAATAACACATCAATAACTCAGTAATAACACAGGAATAAAACATTAATAACACAATAATAACACAGTAATAACACAGTAATAACACAGTAATAACACAGTAATAACACAGAAATAACAGTTAGCACAGGAATAACTCAGTAATAACACATTAATAACACATGAATAACACAGGAATTAAACCGTAATACAGTAATAACACAGGAATAACACATAAGACCCAGGAATAACAGAGTAATAATGCCTTAATAACACAGGAACACTCGTAAGAAAACACAGTAATAACCAGGAACTAAACATTAACCCAAGCAATAACACAGTAATAACACAGGAGGAATAACACTTTATAACACAGTAATAACCAGGAATGACACAGCATAACGCAGTAAGGACACACAGGAATAAACAGGAAGATCTCAGTAGAAGCAGTAATAACCAGGAAGAACACATGAATAAACAGAATAACACAGTATAAACACAGGAAATAACCAGTAATAACACAGGAATGGACATTAAGAACACAGGAATATTAGTAATTAAGGACAGGAGAATAACACGTCGTCACACAAAAATAACAAAAAGCACAGTAATAACAAGGCTTAACTCAGTTAACACATTCATAACACCGAAATAATGCAGTAATACACAACAAACCAGTTATAAACAGGAATAACACAGTAATATACCAGGAATAACACAGCATAATACAGGATAACACAGTTAATAACACAGGAATAATAGAGAATAACCCCGGAATGTAACTCAGTAAATAACAAAGGACTAATCCAGATTAAACCAGGACTAACACATTAATAACACAGTAATAACACAGCAATAACACAGGAATAACACAGTAATAAACACAGGAATAACACAGGAATAACACAGTAATAACACAATAAAACAAAATACTTTTCACTCCACTACATTTCTATCAAGGTTCTCGAAGTAGAAAGTCGTTACTATGTAGCAGCTTTGAAAGTCAGTGGGTGGTTTTTTTCTTCTCTAAAACATGACTTTCCTATTTTCAGACAGTTTATCAGTAATCACACTTGTAGGGCAACATGAAGTGATTTCCCAGCATTTTTTGAACACTGCCCAGTTGCAAACGTGATGTTTATTTACAACAATTCAATAATAAGAGGTTAATATTGTGGTATATATTAGACACAGTATTGTCTGATTTTGCTAAATTGTGTTTGTGAAAATATTACCTATAAAGCCACTGAACTGTTGTGCATCTCCTAATAAAAAACAAAAGGTGTTTGACTGAAGCAGCAATGCACAGACCATTCTGTGTGTGACATCAAAGTACCACGAGAGCGATTAGACAGCATTTAAAAAATAAAAAAAAATGTTTGATGTCAAATAGGTCTTGCTGTTTTGATTTTTTGTTAAAGCATTGTTTCTGTTGTAAAGTTATACATCTACAGTTATGTTGCTGGGTTTTAAAGCAGGTTTGACTTTTTTTTTCTTCCTTATCACTCTGTATTTACAGGATTTCACTGTCCACTCTGTTCAAATGTGGGCAAACGGTTACACATAGATGTGTGCACACACACTGTCAGACCTGTTTGAGATCACTACCATCCTGCTTTTGTGGGGGGGGGTAGGGGTGTTAAATATTTATTCCCCATAGGTTTTAACCATAGCTAAAAGCTCTTTATTCCAAAGATACTACAAGCTAGTAGGTGTAATGTATTCTAAGTTGCATCAGAAGTATTGCAAGTATTACGTACAACAATAAAACAGTGCATTGACATAAAAAAGGAAATTTACTTTTGGTACTTAAGTACTTTTAAAAGCAAATACTTCTGTACTTTTACTTAAGTAAACATCTGTCTTTACAACTTTTACTTGTAATGGAGTAATATTTGACCAGCAGTATTTGTACTTTCACTAAAGTAATAGAGTTGCTACTGTGTCCGCTTGCATGGGCATAAGATGCTATATGCTTCTCAGGTGTGTATTCTAAGCAATGGACATTATTTGGAACTCAATGGAAAAAGATGAAAATGTGACGCGGAAAGCAGAACAGAAAATGATTGATGAACAGACGAATTACTGGCAAGCATTACTTTGAGTGAGAAGGAAACATGCACATGGATGCAGACAAACTAATAAATACAATCATTCAAAAATGCGTGTACCCATCCTTATAAGAGCTAACAAAGACAAAATCTTTAATCGCAAAACATTATATTAATGTTAAGTTTATACTATGCATAGTTGATCGCTAAATTTATGGTTGTGTGCGCTATGGGCCTACAGGTGCTTTACCAACACATGAATTCATGCATTACCTGAAAGAAAGGGAAGTGACAATGAGTGCCTGCAAGAGAAAAATTGAGTAGCCTATATTTTATATTTATATATATATATAGCTATATTATATATAGATAATATAGACACACACACTATACACAACACACATACACACAACACACCAACACACCACACACATTACATATACAATAATCATTTGTGAAAGAAAAAAACTTTCTTCAAATTATTAATTAAATATCATTAGCCTATTGCTGTAGTCCGGTGTGTGCCATGGCAGACCAGGGTTGCCATGGGGAGTCAGGGGGTCAGGAGGCCATGCGACAGGGGACTAGTTTCCAGGCGGAAGCCGGGGACTGGGAGGCCCTGGGGATCAGGGGCCTTGGGTGGCCATGGCGGATCAGGGGACTCGGGAGACCATGGTGGATCCTCCGTGGCCTTCGTTGGCTCGGCCACGGGTATATGCCCCCCCAAAAAATTTTCTTGGGGAAAACTAGGAATCCTGGAGGGCGCTCTGGAGGAGTGGGCACTTGAGGGCACTCTGGATGAGTGGGCACTTGAGGGCGCTCTGGAGGAGCAGGCACTTGAGGGCTGATTGGAGGAGGTGGGCAACGTGACTGGGTGCGACGGGACCAGCGGAGGCGAAGGAGACGAAGGAGAGCTGGATGGGACCAGCGGAGGCGAAGGAGATGAAGGAGGCTCAGAGAAGCGTGTTAGCACGGTTTCTGGGGTGAGGATGGGTGCCGAGAACCCCGGGGGCAGCGCCATGTCCATTATCACCGATTGACACACTGGAGCGAGCTCTGGGGCTGGAACCGACAATGGACTGAGCGCTGGGGGCTGGAGCCCTCCTGGGCCTAGCGCCTAAACTGGGGATAGGCGCCTTCCTGGCTTAACTGGGGATCGGGAAGCCTTCTGGGGCTTAACACACTAATGCGCAGTAGCTTCCACAGAACGCTGGAGGCTTGCCTATTTCTGCCGGTGACTTGCTCTCGAACTGCCTGCGTTTCCTGGGCTTAAGAAAGAGGGTGTGGAGCTTTGGGGATACAGGGGTATTGGGGTTGGATCAGGAGCTGGTTGCAGCCTCAACTTTGCCAACTTCATATGGGGATCTGAAATCCATCATGCTAAATTCAGGTATGTTGCGGATATGACCAGATGGGATTCTGCCTCGTGCTTACAAATTGGATTCCCCATATCCCCGCCCAACCCGAATCCTTCCATCAAAGTGAGGTTCAATTGCAGGTGCTTAGGTGGCAGTGTCTTAAATCTCACATAGTCCTCTAGACCCTGCCACCCTGGAAGATAAAACCGTACCTCCTCCGAGAACCATCTCCTTCATGGGGGAACATTATGGAGGTTAACTTAATCTTTGATTGGTTCTGGTTTTTCTGAACGGAAGAGAGGTCTGATGCAACAGGTTAGTAAATACAAATAAGTTTATTTGGTGACAGAGAGTACAGGTGTAGGATCCAGGTGATGAGATGGTGAGTATATAGTTCGTAGAACAGTTTAAATGATATGATGAGTGGAATGATCAGAGTCCTTTCCTTTGCAGGAGCTGGAATGCACACGGGAAGAGCACACTCCTCAGCGATCCAGGAACTAGGAGGAACAGGAGACACTTGGAGACGAGGAGACACTAGGAGGAACACAGGAGGTAAGTAATGCAGGAAGTATTCAAATGGAAGCAGTAGTAAAGTCAGAGAGTCTTCTACGTGTGTACGAGACCGGAACAATGAGGGTATCTGAGGTGGAGACCTGCGCGGGACGGATTTTTCAGGCCCGCTCGTTCCCGCAAGATTCTGTCCCGCGCCAGCCCGCTCCCACAGAAATATATCTGATCTGGTCCCGCTCCCGCCCGCAAAACCCAGCATAAAAGTAATCTATATCGATTTTTTTCAGCACGTCAAAGAAATTTACATTAAATGGTTCTCTAACATCTCCTAAGCTCCACAACATACCAGCATAAACGCTCCAGATAAAATATTTGTTATTTAGGCTAAGCATAAACATTCACATTCACAAACCACTGTTATTTTTAACAGAAAAGCAAGCATGTGCTGCTGCGTGCATGGTTTGGCATGGCAGAATGTCAGCAGCGCGCTTCCTTTATTATCACTAAAAACTGACATCTCAGTTAATCGCGATCTCATAAAACTCTGTTATAACACAATAAATATATACACAATGAATCTTTCACAATGTCTACAACTTCGTGTGTTAAAATGAGAGGATTCGTGAACACGCAATTTCAGCACTGCGGTGAGTAAATTCTAACTTAATCACTTCTGATTGGCCATTGCGTTCCAGAAAAAATAAACGGCTGAGTCTGTGATTGGCTACATTGCGAAACTTTTTAAATATGTTATAAATAGAAACTATGCCTAGCTTGCGCATGTCAATCATTTTAATGTTAATATTAGTTGTTCTTTTTGCCTTTGTGCAACAGATAAATAACAATTTATATGTTTTAAACACTTTATGTTTAGATAACTTCTATTTTGCGGGAGTCGCAAATCTTTTATCTAGCATCGGCACAACACGAGTATTTCTGCCCGCACCACGCATTCGCCCACCAAGAGTGTCGCGCCCGTCCGTCCCGCCGCGCACGCCCTGTTGAGTTGGGGTCCCGAGGGAGTGCAGGGTCTCTGTCTGAGGTGTGTGCTTTTAGCAGGGCTGGTGATGGAGGTGTATGAACGTACCGGACACACATTTTCAAATAGAATAGGCAATTGGATTAATTGCGTTTTCAATATGGGAGCATATAAATTGTGACAATCCAAATGCAATTGCAAATCCTGCATTAGCGTTTGAATTTTCGCTTTCGCGAACGCACAGTGACAGCCAAATTTCAAATGAAAAAGCAAAGCCCATTTGCAGCTGTATTTCCCATGTCTTAGGAGTTACGAGCCTGTCCTATTTAAATAGCAATATTAATTACCAGTCTGCTTTTTCACTCTCGCTGCGTTGCATGTAACCTGCCAAAACTCAAATGCAATTGCAATTCTTTTTGCATTTGAATTTCCGATGTCTGCATGGAAAACTGCCAATCATCGTCAGGGGCGGGACTATAATATGGGGCGTGTTTGTATTGGGAGGTAACGTCACTCACAGACGACCGTGCCGAATCTTTGATCAATGGAGGTAATCGATAAAGGCTCCGCTAAAGGCAGCTACCAATCAGTTTCGTACCTGTGTGAACGAACAGACAGTGCAATCTTCTTGGCACAATACATAATTATGTATTTTTACCCCAAATGTAGCGATTATCACCTGCTAAAAGCGGTGAGCCACAATGGTACGCACAATAGGTAAATATTCACTATTAACCAAACTCTTTTCACCTGTCTCAGCATCTCTCACCGTTTACACTCACTTACACTTTTAATCCGTAATAGAGAGTGTGTCACACCTGCCTCAAGACCTTTTACCGTTTGCACTGTACTTGATGCACTTAAGCAAACAAACTAATCTATACTTTTATTTTCCACCTTACTTTATATTTTATTCAACGGTTTTAATCCGTTATGGAGTTTGCGTCCTGTACGTGGCACCAAAGCGTTGCGCCTGTCTCAAGATCTCTCACTATTTACAGCCACTGGACAACGCGATTGATGCACGTGATTTGTAATGTTATCTTGCTTTGGCTGTGGCATGTTCTGTGACAGCGGCACTAGATATGACTGCTTGAAGTGTCATCGGGGAAGGTAGCCGGCGACTGGCAGGTGCGCCTTCCTGCTGCTGTTGTAGAGCAGCGTGAGTCTCGCTCTTTGATTTGCCCCCCCCTGTCCCCCCCCCCCTTTCTGTAGCGCTAATCTGCGGCCGATTTTCTTTGTCTGTGCTGCGTCCCATGTACTTTCTTTCGACCGCATTCCTGCCAACTTATCCCTTAGTGTAAGGTCGGGCGAGTGACCAGATTTTACAGCAATGCAACCCACCGGTTTGAGATAGTTCGACGGTTAAGTGCTTCAAGTGAAAGTGCAAACGGTATTTGGTTATTTTTTAAATAGGTTAAAAGGGCCTGCTTGAGGCAGGTGTTGACACAGCTCTATTACGGAATAGTATTTTTTGTTTTTTTTTTGTTAAAAGTGTAAGTGAGAGTAAAACAGTGGAGATGCCAGAGCAGAGAGAGGACAGGTTGAAACGCGTTTTTGGGTTACTAGGAATATTGACCTATTGTGTGGACGTTTTGGGGCCCGCTGTTAGGCAGGGGGAATGGATAATATAATCGACTACATTGGGGGGGTGTGTAAAAAAAAAAGTTAAAAAATAAAAAAAAAAAAAAAAGACCCCATAATTATGTTATTGTGCCAAGGGATGCACTGTCTGTTCGTTCACCAGGTACGAAACTGATTGGGTAGCTGCCTGTGGGCAAAGCCTTTGGTACCTCCTTGATCGAGCAATCGGCACGGTGTCTGTGAGTGACGGCACCTACCCAACACAAAACACGCCCCTAGTATAGCACACCCCGCCACTCCTCACATATTGATTGACAGCTTTCCATGCAGATAGTCGGAAATTTCACATGAAACGAATTGCGGATGCCATTTTTGAAGTTTTGGAGGTTACATGCGCACGCGCCAGAGTGAAAAGAAACAAAAAGAAAAATGAAAAAGCAGACTTTGGGTAAGAATTTTGCTATTAAATATGACAGGCTCGTGACCTCCTAAGGACATGGGACATACAGTTTGTGTAGAGAAGTTTTTTTGTTTTCTATGTTTTTGTGACTTTTGCTTTCATTTTGAAAATTTGGCAGTCAATGTGCTTGTGCCCTCGCGAAGCAGACTACACTGGACCTGGAGATGCCAAGCTTAATGCAGGTTTTGCAATTGCATTTGGATTATGTCACAAGTTATGCGTCCACATATTGAAAACGCAATTGAAAATACAATTTGATATTCTATTTGAAAATTGTCCGGAATATCATTCCATAGATCTGTGCTGGATTGGTTGACACGGTGCTCAGTACTCCGGGGATTAGTGCTCAGGTGAAGGTGTTTGCTGTGATTGGGAGGTGACCGAGTCTGGCCGATCTGTGACAATTGCTGCTTGCTCACTTCAGACATTAGGCCTAATGTGCATTTTTCTTGTTCAAATTATAGCTGAATGGTTTGCAATTATTAATTTTAAAACTAGATTAAATCAAGGTTTATCTAATAATTATGTTGCACCAAACTTCAAACCTTTAAAAATAAGCAGGATTACATTTTTAACCCATAATTTTGATCGGATTTAAATTATATTTAAGATTAACTTTAATCCTGTTGCACAATAACTTTAAACTCAGATTTAAATCTCAAATATGGATTAACTTTAAACTTAACCCTTAAATACATACCTCTGGTCTTTAGCGACCCGGGACATCATTCTCTACCCTCTCCCTCCTTCATTTTTTAAGTTAGACATCAACTTTCTTAGTATTCCTCAGTCTATTAATTATAAACAATTAAAAAAAAAAAAAAATAGTAAAATATAAAAGAATGCCAGTTTTCTGATATGTTTTTTTTTTTTTGGGTTTAAAAAAGTTATAAAAAAAGTGTTTTATAGGGTCGCTTAGAGAACCGCGCGAGGTATTGTAAATGTGAAGTATTTTTCCGCCGCAACGATATTTACATATTTGAGACTCCAATATGGCAATGCATCTTTTCCTCAAGGTGACACTGTTGATACATCAATCATGCCGTGAACGTTTCAATCATACTAGCAGGATAAAACCAAAGAGCACAGCAAAAATTGACGTGGTTGAATGGCTTTACTGCCAGATAATTTGACTATACGCCAAGGAAAATATAAATTGTCACGTCGTCATTTGATGATGGATGATGTCGGTGAATAAGATGCCCAGTTGATCAAAAAATCTTGATAGACAGTCATTGAAACTTGATTTTTTCAATGTTTGAGACATATAGCTGAGAGGTGCAATATGAGGGCAGATGATGAATGTACTGTGGAAAGTGAGCTGACGATGACAGCGGATAGTTTTTATAAAGCACCCCATGCATCAATTGAACCTTTTAAGTTTCAAAAGGTTTAACGAAAAGCGTCATTTATTCCGCTGAATGGTTCTAACATATCCAAGAGGAGTTTTTGCTATGGAAGCAGTAAAGAACAGATACAGATTCGCTAAAACACCAGAATAAATGATGGCGAAACATTCAGCCCTTAAGGGTATGGAGGTTTTAAAAAAAAAAAAAAAAAAAAGCCATGCATGACAATATAATGATCGACAAAAACAGTGGGAGATCTGACAAAAACAGTATAGAGAGTGGGGGTTATTCAAATGAAAATAAAAATGAAAGCCAGGGGTTGGCAGACGGGAGGGGTCGTGGAGGGTGCGGATGTCACTCCTGGTTGACATCTTGTTAGCCCCCCCGCCCCCCCCCCCTCTCGGAGGAATATTTAACAGCAGCGGTCACTGTGATGATGAGGCGAGCACCAGTGATCGTTCTCATGCCTCTTGTGTGTCTGCTGGGCGGCGATCAAATGGACAGGGCAGCGCTTTTCACGAGTGGAGATCGCTACTAGATGAATCATGTAATTTGTTATTTTTATTTTTATTATCTCTGTTCTTTTGTCGTAAGTTATGCTATTACTCCAGTAATTTATATTAGCCTATCCAGCGCTCACTGAACGTAGTCTCTGGCTTATTGCCAGTCAAGCGCAATGCTGCAGGGACGCGCCTAACGACTTTTATCTGATCATAAAGTCTTTCCGAGTCACGGGGCTCAAGTCCAAGTCAAGTCTCGAGTTATTGCTGTCAAAGTCTAAGTCGAGTCTCGAGTCTTCTTTAATTATGTCGAGTCGAGTCTCAAGTCATCAAATTTGGGACTCGAGTTCGAGTCAAGTCTCCAGTCAAGTGACTCGAGTCCACACCCCTGGTGACTGGATCTAACCTTCAGATGACACACCCCAGCAAGCAATAGTCGTCATTTCAACGTCTCGGTTAAGTACAGACCTGATATAGTTCAGCTATGTGTAACCCACTTCTAGCCAAAATAACCTTGAATTTGGTTACATGTTGTTTTTGCCTAAATAACTTGCGATGTGTTTGATACCATGTAAGCAAAGTCAACAGTGATTACAAGGTGTTTGGTTTCATTTCTTTCACATGTTCAATACGTAGCCTGTGCGTAGCCACGATTTAGCTTGTAGTCCGAGCAGTTGTCTGTAGCCCACTTCTAGTCAAACCTGATTCATTGTAGTTTTTGGCCAGGCAGCGCATGAGATGGTTGATATCCATCATGTTCGCAGTGTCAATAATATCTACAATCCCCCCCCCCCAAAAAAAAACCAAGATCAGTGTTATTTCATGACATGGTCTATATGTAGCAACGATTTAGCTCTAAATTGGACGGGCTACGTGTAGTCTGCTTTTAGCCCAACTGGCGAAATCGAGGCAATCTGTGGTCTTAATGGCTTGGCTATAGCCCTATACCAGTAACCAGACCAGCGATGAGCATAGCCAAAATAGCTA
>JADLZN010009127.1:0-295410 GCA_018155175.1 Sinocyclocheilus anophthalmus | reverse complement strand
CCAAGAGCACCAGACCCTGCCGCACCAAGAAAAACATACTTTCTGCTCTTTACTCATACAAGGCTTATGTTTCCCATCACAATCTGACCAGATGGGATTCTCCAGCTCCGGCAACATGTATGGAAGAGCCTGATATTGAAATGTGATGGGAAATGTTAAGGAATTCATCATTAGTAAACATGGCAGAGCCCTGCAAAATAATCATTAGGGTTTTTGGGATGATCTAGAGTAAACTGCAAAAAACATTTTCTTATTCAGTATTTTTGTTGCCTTTTCCTGTAAAAACATACTTAAACAGGACGAACTAAAAAACTGCATAAAATAGTAAGACTTGTTTTCAGAGAATATTGCTTTAAGTTTATTTTTCTTATGCCATTGGTACTTTTATTTTTTCCTAATTTCTAACCAAATCATAAACCAAAAGCTTATGCTTAAAACCAGGGAAAAAATATTTTCCAATAAGTTAGGAAAAATAAGCTTAAGTTAATACTATATATTTTCTTTGGAAACTAATCTAATTAATTGGAAAACAAGACAAAAATACAGTATGAAAAATAGTTTTTTTGCATACATGACAGTTTCTTTGGCACCCTACAACCAGGAAAAAAAACCCACCAAAAACGCTTTTGTTCTTTGTATAATGTGCTTCTTTATGCAGTGTGCCAATGCATGCATCATCTTTTCCTCTGATCCTTGAGAACAATCAATGCCTTAAATTCATGTACGCACCAAAGTAGATGAAAATAGTTTTGCAGTTGAGGATAAGGGCTAAGAAACCAATGTTGGTGGGAATTGCTCTTATATATATTGCAGATTTTTGGATCTCTTGTGGCTTCATAGTGCTAGCTAAGTTCTGGGTCTGCGTTAACAAAGCTGAGCATTGATTTGTCCAAATGGGAATCTTCCATTAGTTAAGAAAAGAGTGTTGCCATCCCGCCTCTATTACAGTGCCATCGACTCCAAAGGCTCCCTCTCAGTCTCTTTGATGGGTATTAGCATTTTGTTCAACTCTTCATGTCGGTTAAATTATTGATGGGTTACGCATTAGACACTTAAGGCTACACAATTAAGGCTTACTTTTCCTGTGAGTATTTGCTCTAGCTGAACCAGATTTACACTTCAGTTTTTCTTAGCTGGTGCTGCCCCACTGAAATGTTTTATTCACAACCCATACGTAAGTAAGCTTTTGAAAGGCACTTAAATGCCTCACACACATCTACCTGTACTTGGCACATAAACTGCAAAACAAGTTGTCAGAAACTAAGTGACAAGATGTGGAACACTGCTGGAAGGGTATCACATTTTTTTAGCTCTAATGACCTTGAAGATGTGAAAAGATTGAAAGCCTTGCAAACAAGTACAAGACTGATGCGTGAAAGTCCCCAGAGTTCCCTACCAGTCTAAATGTGTTGAAAAAAACAACATTGTTCAAGGTGGTTTTCCATCCTGATCATATAGTATTGCTCAAAAAGTCATATTAGGGTTGCACTATAAATAGTATATTAATCGTGATCACGATTATTGTTCCTGATGATTAATTAAGCTTCTCCGTCTGCGATATTTCCCCACTCGTTATTTATCAAAAAAAAGTTGTTGGCTTTTTTCCCATTTGAAATTTGCATAATCTTGCATTGGTAATGTGCCTCCACAAGCTTTCATGCTTGGGGTTGCCAGATGTCAAGAGCTTAAATCCCCCAATCAGAGATGTTCTTTTTTTTAAAAGGACACATTTTCTGCCAGTGGATATACTGAATATCCCCATATGGCAGCCATGTGCACACACCGCTCTGGAATGAGAAAAAGCACTGATACTCTGCAAAAAACCAAAAAAAAAAAAAAAACTTCAGCAATCCTCAACGGAATATTATGATAAATGAGAGCATGACATAGCCAGTCTTTGTTCCTTCACATGTTTGCTGTGACTAAATCTGCAATCAAACTTTCTCGGTGATGAACTGTAATAAATCCAAACATGGATCTTGACAGTAATGTTTGTGATTGTGGTTGCTGAACAGATGCACTTAAGAACCCTCGCCTACTCTTCCGGCGTCTCGTTCCCGTGCCACAATACAAAATGATTTTGTTGTTTTAATAGAAAAGCATTAACATATTTTGGGATTTTTTAAGTTACTATTAGGAATTCCACATGTTTTATCTTTTAAGAGAAGCTTCTTGTTTTACCAGTGTTTATAATGTAGGGAGTGTTATTTTTATTTATATGATAGGCTAAGTATACAGTAATAAATCAGGAAAATAGATGAGGTAAATTAAACCATGTATATGAGCTGATGTTCTCCTGCCTATGTGAAAGTGCAATAATCCCAATTAAAGGTAAAAAGTAATTCCTCAAATAAAAGTATAACGATAACAGCACAGAGAAATTATATTGTTGCAATCTTTTGCCGAAAGATTTTTTTTCCAGCTGATGAATGAGAAAAAACCTTTGACACCCAATTAGAATCCATCTGCTTTTACAGAGTTCAAACATTTCAAAGGGAAAGACGACAAAAATAATAAACAAGTTATCTGTCATTTGTGTGGACGCTAATATAGTTATTGTTTTATTATCTTTGTCATTAACGTTCTTGTTGTAAACGGACCTTAATAATTGTGAGTATAAATTTTGAGTGAAATAATCGTGATTATCAGTTTAACCATTATTGTGCAGCCCTGTGTCACACCATGATATTAGATTTCTAGTATATTGGCGATAATATTTCATGTTGATGCCCATCTAACACGCACTGAATTCTGAATTTCTCATTTGTACCCTCAATGAGACAAGAGGCGAGGCACTTCGAGGGTGACCTTTTAATGCCGAGGTTCGCTGCCAAGGAATAGTGCCTTCACTGGACAATATGTTCCTGGCTCTGTCATGGCAGTATCAGGCTGTAGAGTCCATCATTTGCACTTGTTCTTCTCAATGTCAGAAGAAAGCACAAGGTAGTGAACCAAGGTGACATAGCCTTCCTGCAAAGTCTCCAGAACAGGTGCGGTACAGCCCATGAAGACGTGTTAAAAAAAAGGTTAGCGAAGGAGATTAAAAAAAAAGGCTGCAGCGTCCCAATCAGGACAGCCTATCTGTTCTCCTTCAAGATTTCATAAAGGTCTGGGCACCTTGATTAGGCTGCAGTGGCCCAGTCAATGGGATATCGATTTTTCTGCTCTATACTGCGGCTGTCACAATGCACTCTTGATTGACTGATGTCGGTGTTCCTGTCAGCCGTCTTGTGTGGAGTTTGTGCTTTGAGTGTCTGAGGTGTCCTTGCCTCCTCCCTTTCAGAGAGTTGGAGTTTTAGCAGAAAGATGCAGAGAACAAAGAGAAGTTTCTTGAAGAGGAGTTAGATACATTTTGCAATCCTATATATGTGTCAAAGCAGGTGAAAAACACAGAAACTACATTTCAGGATATGCAGCTGTACACCACTGTTCAAAGGTTTGGGGTCAGTCAGCTTCTTTTTTTTTTTTTTTTGTGAAGAATTCTTAACCAGGCTTCATTATTTGATCAAAATAAAGAAAACTGTATATGTGAAATAGTATTTCATTTAAATAACGGTTTCTATTTAATTTATTTTAAAATGTAATTTATTCCTGTGATGGCGAAGTTGATTTTTCAGCAGCCATTACTCTAGTCTTTTGTGTCACATGATCCTTCAGAAATCATTCTAATATGCTGATTTGCTGCTCAAGAAACATTTCTTATTATTATCAATGATGAAAACAGTTGTGCTGCTTCATATTTTTGTGGAAACAGTATTCTTTGATGAATAGAAGATGCTTTGATGAATAGAATGTTCAAAAGAACAGCGTTTATTTAAAATACTAATATTTTGTAAAATTGTAAATGTTTTAACTGTCACATTTGATCAATTGAATGCATCCTCGCTGAATAAAAATATTAATTTCTTCAATAAAATCTTATTGATACCAAACTTTTTGAATGGTAGTGTACATTTAAGCATCATCAGTCTTTCTTAATACTGGTCCTTGCTTAATTCCTGATTTCATTGTGAGTTATTTCAAAGAGGCTCCGCCCCTGAAACGACTTTCCATTTCGGCTGATGTCATCAAGTCCTCCTATTCTTCAACACCCTTCAAATGAGACCGCTTTTAAGTTATTCCTGATGACTAAATTCCATAAAATTCTTCCCTGTTACATTACAGAAGTAAAGTGGGTTGCAAGGATTTTTTTTAACGGTCAAGTGTACTTTACAGTTCTATAGTTGAGTTTATCTCTTTGAAATGACAAATTATTTATAGATTGTCTATTATTTTCAGACAATGTTTATTTGTCAGCATAGAAAAAAATAAAATAGAAATGTACTATAAGTATTTCATATTACAGTATTACAAAGTTAGCACTGCTTAATCACACCCCTTGTCACTAATTATATGTTCGTTTTTCCATGCGCTGTTTTTCCTCCTACTCTCGGTTTGTTCTAATGTGCCCCATCAACCCTCAGTTACATTATCTGCATAATGATGCATATAAACACTGAAACAATAATTGTTGTTTAATAGCAATGATTTCTTTGGTACTCTTAAAATTGTGAAGTCTAATTTGCCTAATTTTGTGTACACCGTATAATCAGTGAGCTTCATTTCTTCACATTATGGTTTCCCTTTGGCAAAACTTTGATATGATATGAAAATCTGAGCTGTTAATGACAGATCTTATCTCTACAATCCAATTATGTTTCTAAGTAATCTGAAATGAAAAACGACAATACCTTTGCCAGATGTAAATAGTGGCTATATATTTTTTAGAGTCGGCCAGCATTGACAACCTGACGTTTTCTACTGCACACGGCCCTGAGAATTTAATACTGATGTATTAATGAATAATCTCTGTGAGATGACTTGCATATAACATGGCATTTTCATATTGAAAAGTAACTGTTTTGTCTTGTATACTAAAACTGTGCATGTGGAAAAATGTTTGGTGCATATGTGTTGAATTTTATAATCCTGTTAAAAACTTAATAAAAATGTAAAAAGCCTGGTTTGCTGCTGTATTTCATTGGGGGCTTTAAAGGAACACTCCACTATTTTTGAAAATCATTTTCCAACACCCCTAGAGTTAAACAGTTGAGTTTTACCGTTTTCGAATCCATTCAGCCGATCTCCAGGTCTGGCGGTAGCACTTTTAGCTGTAACTTAGCATAGATCATTGAATCTGATTAGACCATTAGCATCTTGCTCAAAAATGACTAAAGAGTTTTTTATATTTTTCCTATTTAAAACTTAACTCTTCCGTAGTAACATCATGTACTAGGACTGACGGAAAATTAAAAGTTGTGATTTTCTAGGCCGATATGGCTAGGAACTATACTCTCATTCCGGCATAATAATCAAGGAACTTTGCTGCCGTACCATGGGTCCAGCAGGCGCAATGATATTACGCAGCGCCTGAAAATAGGCTTATTGTAAGTTACCTAGCTGAGGACTATTTTCAGGTGCTGCGTAATATCATTGCGTTACCTGAGGAAAAATATAGAACGCTTTGTGCATTTTTGAGCCGTATGCTAATGGTCTAATCAGATTCAATGATCTATGCTAAGCTAGAGCTAAAAGTGCTACTGCCAGACCCAGAGATCAGCTGAATGGATTAAAAGTTTTTAAAACTCAACTGTTTAACTCTAGGGAAGTTGGAAAATGAGCCTATTTTCAAAAATAGTGGCGTGTTCCTTTAAACGGATAGAATTACATAGCAGGAAAACGGTAGCCTCACAAACCACTTGTAATTTCAAATTACTGTTTTGAAAATTTTGTTTCAATCTAGTTAGCTTTTTTTTTGGTAGCTTCTAGTGTACAGTAGCTAACTACCTTTTTACAACAGCAGCTTGACTATACTTAATATATATAGTTTATCGATCTATCTTGTCTGTCTGTCTGTCTATCTATATATTATCAGATATCTATACATCTGATATTTTTGCAATCAGAACAGTATTTATCTGGCATAAAAACAATGAGGATTTCAGGTAATGGGATTTAGTTTAAACCAAATACCAAAAATAAAACTAATTTACATAAAACAGTAACTACAGGCAAAATTTGATATAATATTATATTATTTTGTCAAATTAACCTTCATGTTGTGTTGACCTGGAGATGTTTTCCTTTTTCTCAAAAAATATTAAATGTTATTGCACTGGAATAAAACTTTCCAAACAAAAAATTTATACGTTTTGTACTTTTTGGGGATTTTTTTCTCTACCCAATTGTTACACTTACCTGTACCTGTCAAAAAAAAAAGCAAATTTCTTGTTATGCTATATTATTTTATCTTTTGATTTTAGCACAGGTTTAGTATTTATTTATGGAAGTAACTGGTAGTAGACCTCACTGGTCGGAGTTTATCCACCTCTGTTTTTGAGTGAATATTGACAAAATTATCCATATTATGACTTTTTCACTCAGATCAATGAGTTCCAAAAACACAAAACCTGTGCTAATTGAAAGAAAACAAGTTGACAAAAACACTGAATCCAAGATTTAGTGATAATATAGCATAATGAGAGATTTACCAGCAGCAAGGGTAAAGTTTAAAGCAGTTGGTAAGTTGTGCTACCAGTATTGCTACCAAAAATGTTGAGCAGGCATTAAAATAATGCAATTTTTAATAAATGAAAACTTTTAGTCTACTCTATTATAAACAAATTTGATCAAGGGAAAATCCATTTAAGGGCTGATGTCATGTCTGTATTCACTATATCTCCTGTGCAGTACAAAGAAATCAATGCCTAATTAGCTCATATGTAGCTTTTTAGATGTAATCTAATACGGGATTTTTGAATTCAGAGCGTCTTTGCCAGGCCGGCCTCAAATGGTACATGAATAATGGGCTGACCCATTTTAATCTGCGGGAATCTAAACTGGATCAAGCTTTGCCATGGCTGCTTGTAGAACAAAGCGTCATTTGATGGCTTAAATTCATTTAAAATGTCAAGAGTAGTTAAAGAGTTTAATAGCTCCTTTGAGAAGCGATATTATCCTGATAATAGTAGGCTACTAATGGTAATTTAATTAGCTGGACGTGCTAATCAATATTTGAAGCAGCTTGGGAGCTGATGTCTGGACTCTAACCTTCACTGCAGATAAAGCTGAGTCACACCGACTTATTTTGGGCCAGTTATCGCCGCTTTGTTTGATATGCAGTGATGTATCACTCCCCAAACAAGCCTAATTTCAGATGAGTGTGGAAAAGGTTTGGTCTGGGTCATCTCCAGCAGCTGGATGAATGGTGTGTAATTAAAGGTTCAGCAGACCAGAGTGTTTTCCTAATTAAGTATAAATGCTAAGCTCGTCAGGAAGACGCCCAGGCTCCATCTTAATGCCAGCGAGAGATTTTATTACTAAACAGCTTGTCTGGAGGAAGTCTGCATCTCTTTCCTAATTGTGAATACACACTGACGTGACACATACACATGCCATTGTGGCTGGTCAAGACTGGCATTAATAAGAAATGCTGGTACCACAGTTTGTTTGGGTGAACTGTTTCTTTTATATCATGTTCCCAGACATGTTGCAGTTTTAATTTTCAGTTAAATTATTTTTCAATTAAATAAAATTTTAACACATAAGATGCCATCTTCAACACTTTTCCTGGTTCATTTCGAGTCAAACTTGACCAGAAATGTGAACTGGTTCAACTGAATCAATGAACAGAATCTGTTCAACAGAACAGAGAATGTCAGTTATGAATGGCAAAATATCTAGCGTAGCGTTAGTTCTGGCAGGTTACGTTAGTCAAGCTCGCATCAGCTGACTCTCAGCTGATCCCCATCAACCTATGGGAATACGACACCTAAGCAATCATATTTTTTAAGGTCCCTCAGTATTATCAGCAGTTTTCGCGTTGCTCAATAGTTAATTACCCTCCTCCATCCCCAACTCCTCCTCTGTCAGTCAGGATTCAGCCTTCTGATTCTCCTTTGAATCAGACTAATTCTAAAACGTGTACATAAAGTTATCAAACTTTAACAATATCTACAATACATTTATGTTGGTTCTGTTATGTTTAGCCTGGGGGGGTTATCGCTGCTCTCCCTGCTCCCTTCCATGCTAGGCTGCATGGATGTGCAGGGAGTTCTTGCCCAGAACAGAACCATACCGCCAATCCAAACTGTATGCTAATTGTCAATCATCTTTGACGATAGTGATCCTGACAGAACTATATTTTAATCATCACCTATTCAAAAAGATATGCAATATGATGACCAGCACTGAAAAATAGGAGGAAGTATAAATGTTTCCTGTTAGGAAATATATTAAAGCCCAGGAAATTAATATTGTAGTATTGCGACTTTTAGTCCATTCGTTTTGAGGACATCATACAAAAAAAACTAAGAGCACACTACTGGTCAAATGTTTGTAGTTAATGTACTTAAAACGTACAGTGTTTCCTTTCTGTCAAGAGCCACCCAGGCTCATTGGAAACACGTGCATCTACCTTTGGTGCGGCTTCAGTAACTGCACCAAAGGACTTCCGGTCACGAAGCAAAGACTCTCTAGATGGATAGTAGACTCCATCTCGCTAGTGTTCTCTTCTTTGGGCCTTCAATGCCCTATTGGAGTACGGTCCCACTCGACTAGAGGCATCGCCTCATCTTGGGCATGGTCCAGTGGTGTGTCCATTGCGGATATTTGTGAGGCGGCCGGCTGGGCCTCGCCATCCACATTTGGTAGGTTTTATAACCTGGAAGTCCCGGCTTTACAGGCCAGGGTCCTTTCTGCTTGAAATAGGCACGCGTTGCGTAAACGGATATGGCAGAGAGCCCTTGGCCGTATCATGCCCATGTTCTCTGGCATTGTTTCACCTGTTATCTCTCGATCCCTGGGTGTCGAAGTTACAGGAGAACTCTGGAACGATTAACCAGGCCGTGTGTGACCTCAGGAAGCTCAGCCCGTCTTAGCCTTGGGTTGTTGTTAACTTCTCTATGGGCATTGGTTGCTTATGGAAGTTTGATACTTTTAGTCATTTCACTACATTAGCACGGCGTGATTGTACGGTGTTCCCATATGCATCTAGCAAGACGCAGTCCTAGTGGAGTATCGAAAGGGAACATACTCGGTTACAAACGTAACCTCGGTTACCTGAGATACGGGAACGAGTACTGCTTTGCTAGCCGTGCTATGCAGCTGCACGACTCAAGTCGTTGCTTCAGTCGAAGTAACCTGAGAATCCTGTGGTGAACGCCCACTTATATAGCCAGATGCACTGCCCATTCTGGCAGGCTTTGGCAGACTTTGTCGCCATAGGCTCATGCAGCTCCGCTGCCAAGCCATTGGTTCATTTTTAATACACTGCACGAACCAATGGCCGTGCAGTTTCACTGCGTGAATGAAAAAAAGGCTTCAGTTCAGGAGAAAAAAGGCTTTTTCCCATATTCTTATCAAGACGCAGTACTCATTCCCGTATCTCAGAACCGAGGTTAATAGTAACAAGTAACGTTTTTTTTATTTTTCTCCAGAAAAAATTATCTACTTTCCGACTTTTCATTGCAACCATCTCTTTGTTGCCACAATGACTAAACTTTGATATTTACAAAAAAAAAGAAAAATAATGTCTCTACAAAATAGAATATGTAATCAATTATTATAGATGATACTGCTGTGCAGGAACCATTAAGTAATTCCTCACACTAAAAATCCGTAATTTACGGGGGTGCTGTAGTGGTTGAACTAACAACTGCTCAAGCAACTTAATGCTATTACAGTCTGTTTCCTTGCTCCGCTTTTCTTTTAGCTTGTGTTGTTTCATTACATTATTAACATTAATAACAATTTAATTGCCACGCCATATCACCCTGCAGCCCAATACCTGGTTGCACCACTGAAGCTAGCTAAGCATTTGTTTAGCCTGGTCATTACCCTGGATGGGAACCTCGCTGGAAAACGAGGTTGCCTGTTGGAAGAGGTGTTAGTGAGGCCAGCAGGGGGTGCTCACCCTGTGGTCTGTGTGGGTCTTAACGCCCCAGTGTAGTGATGGGGACACTGTACTGTCAACAAGCACCGTCCTTCGATTGAGATGTTAAACTGAGGTCCTGACTCTCTTTGGTCATTAAAAATCCCATGGCACTTCTCGTAAAGAGTAGGGGTGTAACCCAGGTGTCCTGGCCAAATTGCCCCCCTGGGCCTTTGTCAATCATGGCCTCCTAATAATCCCCAACTACTTGATTGGCTCTATGACTCTCTCCTCTCCATCTGTATCTGGTGTGTGGTGAGCGCACTGGCGCGGTTGTCCTGTGCTGATGTTGCATCATCCAAGTGGATGCTGCACACACTGGAGGTGGTTGAGGAGAGACCCCCCCACATGACTGTAAAGCGCTTTGGGTGTACAACAATACACATTAAAGCGCTATATAAATACATCATTCATTCATTGAATAACAAATTAATAACTAATTAATTAATTACTAACTACTGATACTTTGTTATATTGATAAATTTTATTTTTACGTTTTCTGATTTTATTTTAATTTTAGTTAATGTTTTAGTAATTTTGTTGTGTTTTGTAATTGTTGTTTTATTTTATTTTATTTATTTTGGGATTTTAGACTATCCACTTAAAGCAGCAAAGACAACAAAAACAAGAAACTTGTTGCCTGGGCAAATAGGCTGAAATAAAAATAAGTTGATATATATCTCCTCTACTTCCCTCTATAATAGATTATTTTTAAACCTATGAAAAAGAATTAAGAAATTTAACAGATCCTACAACTCATCATGGTTTTGGTTTTGATTATCAGCAGAAGAGTTAAAACACTGATGAACTGTTGAGAGCGTCAAAACATACAGCATCCCAGAGAGAGAACTCCATTCCCTTTTTCATATTCAATATTTTCTTTTCAAAGCAGTGAGCAGTCCCTCTAGGGGATTTTTGGGTTAGGTTATATTCACATCTTAATTCAGAGAAACTCTCCATAGAGTCACTTTGAGGAATAATTTACATGTGCCTCAGTTTGTGTGGCACATCTTTTTCCCAATTTATTGTCAAGCCTTTAATTACTGGGTTTTCATTACGATTTACATCCTCTCTGATGCGACTTGTGCCCTGCTCTATAATGACAGCAAAGGCTTAATGCAGATCATGGGTTTTGGTTTGTACCCTCAATAAATATCACACTGATTTTGCATTGCGCAAGTGATTCTGGCTGACATGGAGGCAGTTTACCATATTGAGTGTTGTAAGACTCCCCACCAGGGTAATTATCTTGCAGATTGCTTCTCACTAGACATCCTGATATCCTTTCTTGACAACATGCTGGCACCATTAAATCAAAAGAGAGAACAATTCTCTCACACTGAACCCATACTGACAAGGATGAAAACTTGATCTTGCTTAAGGTCGATACATGCTATGCATACATCTGAATGGGACCAGAACCAATTTTAGGCATTCAGATGCTGAACGTCCCTTTGAGTTAATTTTATCCCCTACGAATTCACTCAGGGTCTGTTACATCTCCTTAAGGGGAAATGCGATTTGAGGATGAAGGTCGTACGTGTTCACCACCTTAAAGAAGTGTGCAGAACAGCAACACTCAAATAAATAAATGAATACAAATAATGCACAAAAAAAACAAGCAAACAAAAAAATATATACATATATATATATTGTTCCCAGGAAATGAGTATGACTGGGCAACACTGGACCAAAAACAAAAACACTGAACAAGGGCAAACATAGACTGCCTAGAAGTTTCCATCCTTACATGTGACATGCTACTCCGTAACTCAATAAAACAATCCAAGGTCATTTCCCAGCTGAAAAAATATATATTTGGTAGACCTACAAGTCACAGCAACTTTTTGTTCTCAGGGCATGATTTTGAAGAAACTTATTTTGCTTAGTGTAAAGGGCTGCCTTGTTTTACAAATGGTCGCGGCCATTATCCCATTAAGTATTCTATGATGGTTACGGTGGGGCATAGGAAGCCACGTGCGTGTAAGGGCTGAGGTTAATAGGTAGCGAGCACCTCTCATCTCATCTTTTTGTGTATACTTTAAGTGCACAAGCTAATGCTAGTGATTTTATTATTTTTATTCATTTTTATTCATTTAGCATTCTATTTGCAAGGTCAGTGCTGCTTGTCTCTTGTCATTTGTGTTAAACAAGACACAACAGAAGTGATGACACTGGATTTTCAGCTAAGGGTCACAGACTACCAATATCTTTCAAAATTCTGTGACCCCAAAGGGACATAAATAAACACCGGATCAATAAAAAGGAAGAATTCTTGCTGGGGGAATGCAAGTGTCAATAAGAAACAAAATGAATCACCTTCATAAATTTGGTCCCCGTGGCGCTGATCATGTTTAAAATTATTTATTCAGGAAAAAGTAAAAACGACAGACACATATTCCTCTCCTGCTGCTTAGCTGTACAAGTAAAGATTAGATGGCATAGGTCAAAGAACGAAGGACAGTGGAATAAATTGAAAAGGTGAAGCACAGTGGAAAGGTAAAGCATAGCAAGATTCATAGAAACAACTGTATACTGTTGGTGTTTTTGACCAACAGAAAACATTACAGAGTTGTTTTTTGTCTGTGTATTTTTCCTACTTCTTTCACTTGCTTGTTTGATTCCAGAATTATTTCCAAATCCCTCTCTGTCAAGAGTTTTTCCTCTCTCACAGCAGGTGGGCTACATCTACACCACTGAAGTCTCAACAGTGGGTAAGCTACCACTGAACATATTTAAACTAATGACATCTTTTCAAAAAGCGTAGCGACATGTAAAATATACATCATATTGAGGCCCACCACAGATCAAAGCACACTGTAACTGTGCACTTGTTTGCACTGTTTAACAAAGCACCCTTAAACCAGCTGCTGACTGAGAAACGGATGGTTTTCTGGTGCGTAGGAACATGTGGGTGGAGAAAGAAGTTTTCATGGAGAAGCTGCTGTGCATATATATTGCTTTTTATTCAGTGTATTGAAGCTGTTATTGAGAACAGAGGATAAAGGTGGTGATGATGATAATTATGATGATATTTATAATTATATATTAATGAACAATGAGACAAATGAAGCTTCTCATAGTTTTGATGTTGAAAGTCTGTAGTGCTGTACGTCTAGGCAAACTCTAACAAGATAGCCTAATTTGGCAGATGGGCAGATTTCATCACATGAATTCATCCTCAAAATCCATGAACAAAACTACTAACAAAATAATAAAAAATAAGGAAAATAAATGTGGACTATTTTAAATGCAGGTTCACTTCCAGCAAAGATAAACTGTATGCCATACAATCCTCAGAAAAGGATATTTAGGTAAAAAAATATATTTTAATGAAACACATCTGAGACCTCCATTAAATCTCCTGCGCTTTGAATGAGCAACCTCTGAGATATAAAAGTTTTCTGATATGCTACAGAAGACTGTTAATTAACTTAACCTGGTCAGACAGATCAATACAGACTTCTGCTCTTGTTTAATTGGTCCACATCATTTGGCACATGCATGTAATACATACATGTTAATGTTTCTGGGCATAATTTCAGAGTGAGAAGAAACACCAGCTGTTCATGCTAATAAAGAAAGAGAGAGAAAAAAACAAAATGATGTAGAGAGAGAGAGAGAGAGAGAGAGAGAGAGAGAGAGAGGGGTAGAAGAATTAGCTGCCATTTTATAGAAGCTATTTTAAGATTTTGCAGCAAGGGACATATTTTAATACTGGATGGCATTTCAGCAAATCATTCTGATGAATATTTTCACAGCCTTTCTCATTGTGATAGTCCCTCAGGCACAGATGAAATGTACTTACAGAGTCTTGTCAGAGGGCTCAATTGTTTTATACAATGCAATTATTTTCTCATTCACTGGTCAGATAAGGGCACTACTTAGGGATCAAATGAATCTGACAATATGATGAACTCATTATACCTCCTGCACATTTGAGTCATGAATCATGTTTTGAATTTTAAAGTGTCCCCATAAACTTTGCATTGCCACCAAACACCGGAATAACGTACAATGTTGTTCTACACTCAGCTTTAGACATATAAAATTCTCTGACTCCTTCAGATATTCACTCCCTTCAAAAACCTAGTGATCTGCCTACCATGCATCACAGATGCACTCCGAACTGTTTGAAAAGAAGGCAGTAAGTAGTTTGTGGACAAATCTTAAAGGGGTCATATGATGCGATTTCAAGTTTTCCTTTCTCTTTGGAGTGTTACAAGCTCTTGGTGCATAAAGACGATCTGTAAAGTTGCAAAGACTAAAGTCTCAAATCCAAAGAGATTCTTTATAAAAGTTGAGTCAGCCACGCCTACCTAAAACAGCTCGTTCTAACACGCCCCCACATGTCTACGTCACTATGTGGAAATAGTAGCATAATGCCGCCCAAATGTGCATGCAAAGAAAGAAGGCGTGGTTTCAGGAACCACAGTAGTGTTGATGCAGCCATGTCAGGGAGACGCTGTGTGTTTTTGTAGGAAAGCAAAAGCACTTTATTTGGCCTGTTTTTTTTTTGACGGAAGTAGAAATTAGGAATCATTGGTTAAGATTTATTTTTCAACAGAACAGCACAACCCAGATGTTCGCATTTTATTTTATGGACGACAGTTTTGTGAACCTAAAAGAGTACAAGGCTGGTTGTGCACAAAGGCTATTTCTAAAAAAAAGGGTCAATTCTGACTTTGCTATGACAATCTGTATGTTTTGTTATTAGTTTAAGTATTTGCTATTGACTGTTCAAATGCGGAGTTTTGCGTCGTGTGTGTGTGTGTGTGTGAGGGGAACAGGGTCACATCACAGGAGAGTGAACTGCCTGTCAGAAATCATAGCACGTCAGCTGTCTTAACCGCGGCTTGTGTACTGCATCATCACTGTCTGTCACGCGACTCTGTGTGTCCTTGCTCGGTCTTGACTGATGGGTAAAACTACTGACATTATTATGTCTTGATATTTACGTGAAAGCTTGAACTGCTCAGCGATATGGTAAGGGGCGTTACTTTCCGACTAGTGCTTGTGGTGTTCGGCCAATCACTATGCACTGGGTCAGCTGGCCAATCAGTGCAGACTGCGCTTGTCAAAGGAGGGGCTTTTGTTGAAAACTATGTTTTTGAGAGAGGCGGGGCATAGAGGACCTACAATATGTACAGTATTTGAAAAATAATGTGTTTTTTTTTAACATTAAAGCATGTCAACATATTCTGTTACACCAAATACACAAAATAATGATCTTAAATGAAAGGGGGCCCCTTTGTCTACCATTATCCTTCACTATCAACGTTGTTGTGATTGTATTTGGGATGAGAACAGATACATTAAAGATGATGAGAGAATGAATAATGATCATTAATATTCTTATTTTGTTATTCAATACTGAAAAGTATATATAAAAAACTAAAATATGTGAATGTTGTTCCATTCCATTGCCATTTGTACAGTATGTCACTATTTCAGATTGGCAAAAAAATTATAAAAAGTACATTTTTCAGAACTGAAATAAAAATGACAGCTCATATCTTACATTATAAACCCAAACAATTTTACTTCCTCTTGATCACATTGTTAAAAAAAAGATGCTTTATTAAATATTGTGATGTGGGAACTTCAAAACTCATGGATATAGTAAACTTTTTATCATCCAACATCAGTCCCTAACCTCTCAAATGCTCAACTGGATGAATGGGCAAAAAAAATCTCACAGAAACACTCCAAAATCTTTTGGAAAACCCTCCCAGAAGAGTGGAAGCTGTTATAGATGCAAAGGGGGGGACCAACTTAGTGTTAATGTCTATGTATTTAGAATGCAATGTCATTAAAGTCCCTGTTGGTGTAATGGTCAGGTGTCCCAATACTTGTGTCCATATAGTTGTATTTATGTATTATAGATAATATCTATATATATATCTATATATATTATCTAAATATAGATCTATATATATATTTATTTATACACATCAAATGCATAAAGTACATCATGATTACATGATAGAAATTATTTACATGCTATAAATTATTATTTTAGCTTAGATAACTGAGGGTTTGTATAGCAACCTATACACTGTTACAAATCAGTGACCATTTCAGTTAGGATGATGCCGTAGGGGCTGTTCACACAGGATGCGTTCTTGCATTGAAAAACCATTCAACAGAGTGGAACAGAATGCAGGTCCCACTTCATGGTGCTCATGACACAATTAAGGTGCTTAAAAACAGCCAAACATGTTGTAACAATTAGTGAACTCCATCTAGCACAGTGGTTCTTAACCAGGGGGTCGAGGGTGAGCCTTCTGAAATCATAACATAAATCTTAAAGGTATTTTATTTAAATAAGTTCTGAAAACAAGCAGTTTTGTCAAAATTGCAGCAGAAATACCAAAGGAAATGCGTTAGCCAATATTGGGGGCCTTTGAATATTGTGTTGGACAATGGGGGGCCTTCAAGTCAAAAAGGTTGAGAAACACTGATCTAGTGGATGTTTACATAGAAAAACCGACGGACACAAGAACGCATCTTCTGTAGGCAGTGCACAACAAGGCAGCTCAGTAGGTTTTTGAACCGAGTTTTTGTGTGAGCTGAGCTTCTTTTAATCGGGAGCCAAGAAACTTTAATACAGGGAGGACAGCTGGCTGTCAAGTTTGGTGGACACACTGATGGCCAGTAGTGTGTTTAGTTTCCATTTGTGTTAATCATTGCTCCAGCGCAAAAAAAAAAAAAAAAAATCTGTCTGATGACCATCAAAGCAGAAAAAAAATTAAAGCCATTCAGTAGTCGCAACAACAACACAGAAAATAACAGGACCTGGCCAGTCATCCTTGGACTCCTTCTTTTTCATCTCAGAGCAAAGCCTTGAATCGTGTGACCAGATACACAACAGAAATGGCCCTGTTTTTTTACCATGCAAACAGTCAGAGAAGTAAAATAATATCTAATACTAAAGAAAATAAACATTATTTGCATTTGACTTTGAGTAGTATTGACCCCTAAGTTCAAGGCCGTTGGAATATAAACATATTGAAACATCAAATGTACTTGCATTTTACAATTTTCAAACCCTTTACACACACTTATCCCACTAAATAATGACACATGATGTTACATGCATAAAACGTTTAATGAAATGCAAATGTCATGTTATGAAGCTTTGAGATCATTGATCAGTACAGCTAGTACATGTATGCCGTTCATCATTCAGCACGCTGATGGGGAACTATCACCATGACCATTCCACTAATACAATCTACAAACACTGTGTTTATTACAGGCTACTAAGTGCATTGTTTGCTCATAAATTAAAATGTTTATATAATATAATATATATATCTAGATATATTATATATATATATATAGATATATATATATATTTAAGAGGGGCACTTGCAGCAGTATGCAAATTTGGAAAAATGAATGGGACAAACCATATCCATGGGTTTACATTGTTTATATGTTCTTTGGCAACACTCTAATTTGCTGTTCTGCACATAAGCCTCAAGCGAACAAAACTCAAGACGTGAATTATACATGAATTATACATATTCAACTTAAAAAAGCAAAGTCATTGGCATTCAAGTCACAAACATGAAATGCTGGATTTTATGAATCTGCTTGAATTCAGAGACAAAAATGTTAGTGTACACAGAGCGTGTTTTATTGGAGTGATTGCAAAAGGTCACACATGTCCACTACAAAATACCATCCTGCCAGCATGCCACGAATGTAATCAAATTCAGCTAGGAGGAAATATTTAGTTGCCACTTTGGATGGTGAAATAAAGGAGCAGAAATTACACTTTGCAATGATTAAAATAATCTCATAAATGTATAGAATTTAAAATATAATAACTTAACTGTATCTGTGTGTTTTGAAATTCTCACATCACAAAACTTTACATCTAAATAATAATAAAGTGTCACTTTGTTAACTACATGATCAACAGGAAGTGACATCATCTGGGTTTAGAATGTGAGAATGTGAGGTCTTATGGCTAAACAAACACATTTTAAATGTGAAGTTTTATTGATCAGTCTGGAACATGTCAGAGACCATAAAGCAGAGCTGACGAGTGGTAAAAAATGTAAATAGATAGATGGATGGATGGATGGTCTGTGCGCATGTCTTTTTATTATCTGACCAAGGTTTCTGATGCAAGACAAGATATTTAGCGAGTGACACTGGATAGCTTTTAAAGGTATGCATGGGTACCTATAGCAACAGAAAATTTGTTGTGCAGCTGCTGAGACCTCTCGTGACAGACCTGCTGTTTATTGGGTGACTGGATGACCTGTGATGTCTGTTTGGAAAGTTGCAAAGGCAGCAAAACTCCTGTGCAAAAAGAATGCAATTCGGCAAAAACCCTTGTACTACCAAAACACTGTCATTTAAATCCCTTTGTCCACATCATGGCATGTGTATTTTGCTCCTATTAGAGCTGGCATTGCAGTTGTTTTGGCTTGAATTCCGTAGCAGATAAATGATAAAAGCTGACAGACGAGAAGTAAATTCACAAGAAGCGGTGTAGGCAACCTATTACCAAACAGCTAACTGACAGGAAAAAAAAAACTTAAAGCTATCCGTTTAAAACACCATTATAACATCTCACAGATAGAATGCAGTCATCGTTAGCTTAAAGTGGCATCATTACCCAGCATAAAGCACGAGAGAGCTCGGGATCAGAAGTGTCTATCATGGTCCACAGCTCCAGGGCGCCAAACACACTGAGACTAAATTTTACACACTGTAAAAAAAAAAAAAAAGATCAGTACCCTAAGCTCACTGTAGCACTGTGGCCTGTACATAACATACTAATTAACCCACTCTAATCGAGCGCGTATGCGAACATTTATAATGATGATGCACATGCCTTCCTCTTTTTGGGCTCATGGGATTGCTGTTTTTCCCAGGCAACAGGCAAGACATCATTAGAGTCAACATACATGGTTACACATGCCGAGATCATGATGAATCTTTAACGGAGCGACGTTTACAGCATAAGACGTGCAGAGCAAGACATCAACTGCTGAAGACATGCAGCGGGTGAAGTTTCCATTGTAATTTTATGAGGACATGCACCACACTTCAACTGAAATTTTTATACCCTGTGCACTTCAGCTGCACTGCAATCATAATGCTGTCTGCAGTGCACTGTGAAGGCAGATTTCCTAGTTTCTTATTGGCATGAGAATGATACTAATAAGCTCTAATGAGAATGCAGTGAGAATCCATCTATGGTTGTTTCAACCATGAGGACTTTTGGCCCTGTGGATGTAAAGCTGCTTAAACACACTTGGCTCCTTTGTGTTGAAAAGGCTACATTTAATGTACACACAATAAAAACATAATATTTAAAAGATTTTGCATAATTTGGTAATTTGTTTTCTTAATATATTACATTTCACATTTTATCTCAAGCATGCTCTTCACTGGTACTGTTGTCTCCTTGGTAAATAAAAACATTAACTTTATAATTAATTTGACTACAAAAACTTATTGATGCTAAAAAATGTGGTACAGTCAAAATTGTATGTAAAAAATGGAATAAATTATTATAACCAATGAAATCCTTTTTTTTAATTGCTTAATGTTGGCATTTTTGTTCAAAGGTTGGCAACTTGATGAGGTATGACTGAGGTGCATAGACATATCAAATCCACAAAAAAGACCAAGACTAATACATATTATGTATGTATGTATGTATGTATGTATGTATCCTTTTTTAAGTAGCATTTTTAGGGAAAAAGAAAATCCTCTCCAGGAACACAACATGAGGGATTTCAGCATTATATAAAAATGTCAATGTGTTATTTATTTTATTCCATTCATAAAAGATCAAGTTATAACTATTTTCCTTCATGAGTCTTTTTGATTGAACTGAACTTCACAGGATCTACATATATATATAGTTTAGTAAGCACTGTTATAAAAATCGTATTATTTTTGTCACTGCATGACAATGTTCTGTGGCCTTTTCCAATTTATTTGTTTGGACAGTTGTTTCATTTAAAGCGGTGTCTATCTGGTAAAGTTTTAAACTTGTTTTGGCAAGGTGAGTAAGTGGTGCGTTAGCACTCACACTACAAATGTGATGAGGTCATTTCTAACTACTTCTGAATGTGGTTTGAGTGATCAGATCACAAAATGCTTTGGACCCGGTTTACACCTCTAATTAAAACTGCTGGCTTTTGATCGGATGTTAATACCAGGTCCAAACAGGGCCAAAGGTAATGGAGTGCCACAAAATCTTTGTTGTTCTGAAGTGTGTATATACAGTATATATTGACAAATGGTTAGCCGTTCAATAGAGTGCTGGGGAAACTAAATTCCACAAGCCTTGTAAACACGTACAATGCCTCTTCATTTGAGAGCATCTTATCTTTAAATGGTTTTCTTTTTCTCATGACAATATCAGAGCTAAGATTTCATACTGCACCTGAACATTGTGTTTTGGCTGCAGTTGTACGCCTTTAGAGTCATCGTGGATGCGTTTGGGTGTACCTGTGCAATAGTGGATTCATCCCCAGTGACAGGTGTTTGATTGCAGGCCATGATTAGAAGAAGCTCTACCTTTGGGAGAGCCTTCCCAGCTGACAATATGAATTAGGAAGTCCAGTATCTCTGAGCCTCTAAACACACACACATAAAACCGAGCTTAAGTGGGAACACAACTGCGTGCAGATTCATTTGCGTTCAGAGACTCTTCACTGTCGCTGTCAAAAGCTCTCAACATTATGATCATGAGCTGAACTCTTGAAACTAAGAGAGTAGCTGGAGCTGCACAGTGTACAAGCAAAATAGCATTTTGTTGTACTTAGTTTCACTTCTGCTACTTTTTACTTGTATTCATGATTTTTGCTTTGAATTTGAGTGTCGTGCTAGTGAGCGTTGTTAATATTAAAAGGTAATATCTACAAAGTTGCATACAGTTTCTTGTTTATTTATTTGTGATCATTGTAGGAAAGGCTACTCAAAAATGGAACTAGCAATACATAAAATATTAGTTGAGAGAAAATAACTTTTTGTGATTTAAAGTGTCCCGTTGCTATTTACCAAGTGGGAAAATCAATTCAGCGCTGCGTGACTGATTCATTAAAAAAGAACTGACTCTAATGAGTGATTCATTCGCTCGTCAAGCATCGCTTGCTCTGATAGTAAACAGCTGACAAAAATGACCAGACATACAGCTTGGTTACTGAAATATTGTCTAGGGGGGGGGAAATCTAAGTAATGTGTCTTTGATACAAGATGAGTCATCAATATTTTTTGTTCATTTTCCAAGAAAAGAAAGACTGTAAAGTTTTAAATGCAGATCTGTGTAAAATGCTTTTAGGAATGGTGCATTGATTGCAAACTACAGCACTCCAATGTTGATTTAATGGGGTTTCAAAATCATTGTACAATTCAATTCAGTTCACTTCATATGTATTTGAATAGCACTTTGCAATACAAATGATTCAGAAGCAGATTTACAAAGAACAAAATACAAACCCCAAGTGAAAAAGAAAAACTAGCAAGAAAAATCTCCTCAAGATGTTTAAGTAATGGAGCAAAACTTGCGAGGAACCAGTTTACAATTAGTGAGACACATTTGCTACTTTATAAAGGGTTTCATATTTTTAATATCCCTTACAGGTTTTGTATATGATATGACTCCCAGAAGGTTGGGACTTTTTTTTCTCAAATTCTGCTCATTAGTTTGTGCAGTGCAGTGTCCTCCTCCAACCTCCTGCAGTTATATTTTCTGCTTTCAAGGCATCCTCAATTTGTCTCCGAAGACACTGATGAATTCTGACATGTTTATGTTTGTGGTTCAGTGTCAGACAGGCAGCTTTTTACCTCCACCTGACAGTGTTGCATCACTTGTCTTCCAAAAACACTTCTGAGAATACTCCTTTGGGAGACACCGCTCCATCAAAAGATGGAACAACATTTCAGATGTTTGGCGGCAGCGAGTAACGCTCCCCTGCAACTCTGAAACAGTACACTGCTGATGCTCTGTTAAAAGAAGAAAAATGAACGGCTTCTATTTACAATGACACTCCCAGTAGAGTTTTGACAACATTTGAGGGAAACCTGACAGTCACATCATGAATGGAAAATCTTAATTTCATGCACTGATTGAGAGTTGACTGCTGCATTACTTGCAGAAAAAGAACTATGGCAGTACCATGGCACAGTGACGGTCATGCACTGTAAAAAATGATTTTTCAAGGTTGTAAATAAAACAGAGATTATCAGAGTATTACAAATGGTTCTTTGTAATTAATTGTGAAATTTAATAGAACTGAAAATAGTTTCTACCCATTTTTTTCAGTGTACTTATTACCATGGTAATGTTTTAAAAAATGTTTTAATTACCATAATCGCAAAAACAGACCAAATGTACAACGATATTAAACATTGGTACATTGGAATACCATGTAAATACCAAAAAATGTGTGTTAATACAATGGTTCTTTGAAAAATACCATGTCACTAAATTCCATCTAAGTACCATGGTATTTAGATGGTATTCCAAGGTACTTGTAAGAATACCATGGTAGTATCATGGTACTTTTGTGTCATGGTGTATTTTTAAAGTGGGATTTCAGTACCATGATATTACCACCTGATATAATTTCTGTATCCTGATTCTTGTACAACCACATACATTTTTTGATATTCATGAAAAAGTCTCAAATAAAACCTCCAAGAACCATGCAGGTCTGGAAAAAAAATGATACTTTATTTTTTCAATGTTCCAGCAGAACTCTGATTTATTTAATTAGATTTGGGGGATAAAAGGGGTGCTTTCTCTCCCATCCTTGCTGCCTACTCTGTTGTTTAATTACCCTTTGATCATGATGTCTTGAGATTTAAAATACCACAAATATCCATCAAGCAATGAGTCATGTGAGCGATACTTAATATTTCCATTGATGTGAGAGATTTAGATGAGTGGGGTATTAATTATAAGTTCGATGTCATTCGAGAGCCTGTGATCAGGCAGTTATTAATAAACAATAAATTACAACTGTATTTTAGATGATTGTGCTTCAAAGTAGACATTGTCCAAATCAAAAGCTCATTTATTTATTTATGTTTGAGTTGGTTTATTTGCCAATACCATTCCTTGAATATTAATGTTTTAAAAAATGCAAACATTCAGAACCAACCAAACAAACCGAACAATAAAACTTGCTATGGCTAAAAGCTTTTATAGTCAGAGGCTGTGTCCAATTTGCATACTACCCATCCTAAATGTGCATTTTTAAGAGAATCTGTGGTATAAAGACTCATTTTTAGGCATTGCAGTGTGTCGTATATATACAAATTAGGACATAGCCAGTGTCTAACTGGGGTTTGATACCGTGTCAAACACTTTTATACTTGAGTAAATGTTTTGTAACATCTTCCAGTCACATCGGGAGGTAATAGACCACAAACCACTAAATGTGAATTAGGACATGACCCTGTGTTATATCACAAGCTCTGCAATTGATTACCTGCCATACTGACTCTGACTGAAAGATATTTCCAATTCAGAGATGTTGCTGCTTGTTTTCACGTAATCCGTGAACATGCTTTTTGAAAGATTCTTGCATTTAGAGTCCAACCTCCCTCTTCTTTTTTCACGGCACACTATCTTTCTCTCACTCAGTTTTTCTGGGACACAGCAGACAGCTCGGATGAATGACCTCAGCCACGGCATTGATCCACATGCTGTTCTGCCAAGGCTTGCATGCCAGTATACACACACAGACTTGCCATGCCAGTATTTGAGAAGGCCTAAAAATTGCAGCCAAACTGAGACCCTGAGGCAGGACTTCAGCAGAGCAAAAGCTCATAACATCCCGGGGGAGGACATTACCAAACAGACGGCAGAGCAATTGCTGCTTATTGCATGTAGCTATTAAAAAACACCACTTCAACATCTTTCCAAGCACACTGCAACACAGACAAAGATATACTGTAGGATAAACAGTATTGTAAAAGAAAGCTATCACTTCAGATCAGGGGTGGAACTGGACTTTTAAGTATCTGAGAGCAAGTCAAATACCTGCAAAGAGGAATCTGATAGAAAGTGACCCACAACTGCTCTTGAAACATTTATGTGTATAAAGCCAAGGATAAATTGTCTCTTTAGTCAGCTGTGCATGACACCTATTATAGCTCAAATGCTTAAACTGAGTCTACGTAGAAAACCAAAAAAAAATAAAAAAATTCTGAGATACCTAATTTTGGCCCAAATTATAGACTAGCCAAAATAAGACATTGCGATCCATGTCTAAACCCAAAGATTCCTGGGGGGTTGATGAAGAAGATATTACATTGCTGAACTCCTAAACTGCTTACTTCTCCCACATGTAAAACAGCAATGTACAATAAAAACAGCAGTCTTAAAAGTACAGGAAATAAATCAAATCATTGCAATTCGACCATTCCAGGTTTCGCATTGTATTTTGTATTGTCCTCCAGCATTATATTATCAGCATACCTGATAATTATTACATACCTGTGTCAATAGTTTGCTGATTATGATCGATATATATTGATATCGCTTTCAATTCCTTCTCACATTTACAGTCAGCACCCTGTCATACATGGGACTTTGGTTTACTGTGGTGGAAATCCCATTAGACTGAATTTAGCCATTTTATTTTTAGCAGTAGTTATTTTACCTGCTATAAAATCTGCAAAATAATCGAACACACATATAAATACAAATACAGTACTGTTCAGAGGTGTGGGGTCAGTAGGATTTCTAAACGGTTTTTGTTTTAAAAGTTCTTTTTCAGCAAAACATTACAGTAATGCACAGTAATATTACTACAATGTACAATACGATTTCTCTTTTATATTTTTAAAATGCTAATTATTCCTGTAATGGCAAAGCTGAATTTCAGTTCTTCAGTGTCACATGATCCTTCAGATCATGTTGATTTGGGGCTCAAGAAACATTTATTATTATTATCAATGTTGAAAATAGTTGTGCTGCTATATTTCTGAGAACAACTGATACTTTTGGGGGGATTCTTGAATAGAAATTTCAAAAGAACAGAATGTATTTATTTTGTTACATTATAAATGTATTTACTGTGACTTTAGATCAATTCAATATGTCATTGCTGAATTTATTTCGAAAAACATCATACTTAAATATTTGATTTCACAGATGTCTCATCACCTTCTTGCTTCTTAAAGCTTTTGTTCATTAAACTGTCAATTAGATTATATTTTTAAATTATATTTTAAATTGTATTTTTCATTATATAAACTGTAAAAAAATAGAAATAATAATGAATACCACATAAAAAAAAATGTAACCATGACTGTCTTTCCATCATGTTTCCCATAGAAACTAATGGTTAACTCTGTGGTAAACATCTGTTTTTCATGCGGAACCCAAACCTCTCCTCTAATCCTCTCTCCCTTCCCTCTCCTTTATGATACATCACCAACAAGATTCATAACATTGTGTTATTTCTTATGATGTTATTTCTAACATCTCCATTAAAGTTATAATGCTGTTTATGTAGATCACTACCCACGTAGGCATTAGACAGCAGTGACACTTGGGTAGTTGCAATTCAAATAATGTTCAATAAAGAGAAAGCGAGTGAGCTCTAACTGTCTAAGTACGTACAGAGCATGACATGTACCTCTCAGGCTGCTATGCCTTAATCTCATTAGTAAGAAAATGAAGTCTCGATTATTGGCATGTTGTCAAGCATAACCACCCCCATTACTGGTGGCAGGCAACCTGTTCATCTGTGCCTTTGACGGATTCAGTGTGCACATCCAGAAGGCTAATAAAGCTAATAAACGTCAACACGAATACCAGATATATCTTATTCACATCACAGAAAGAAAAGAGTGTATTTGTAATACACAGGTAAGCTGCTGTATCTGTGCATATCACATCACAGGTTATTAACAACCTAATGATAGAATCGCACAGGGAAAGAAAACATTAGCTCAGTTTGTTGTTACAGGCGGTGGCACAACCCTTGTGAAAATATTTCTAATATTTATGACACTATTTTATTTAAAAACATTTAGTAGAGCATTAAACACGTTTTAATTAATTGCATGATTTTGTTAGTTTATATTGACTTTATTTCTTCTGTTGAACACAAAAGTAGATATTTTTAAGAATGTTGATAGCCAAACAGCTGCTGGTAGCCAGTGACTTTCGTAGTATTAACAAAATATACTGTGGAGGTCAATGGCTACCAGGAACTGTTTGTTTATACACAATCTGTGTTCAGCAGAAGAAAGAAACCCATACAGGTTTGGAACAACACGAAGGTAAGTTAGGCCTTGTTCAGACTGTCAGCACAAATCTGATTTTTTGCATACCAAGATATTATCCAGACGGGTTTGTGAAAATCTGAACAGAAAAAAATAAAATAAATAAAATAAATGCATCATCATACATCATACATACATACATACATAAATAAAAATGTATCTGACCCAAACCACATATGGAGGTGGTTTGAAATGTGATTCCAATCGGCTTTTTACTAGCGTGTCTCATTCTGGATGCTCTAGCTGCTCAAATCGAATTTCAAATTGTCTTTTGCATCACTCTTAATGCAACACACAATGAGACCGTCAAAAGCAGTGACAGAAATGTCAGAAGTATTCATACCATATTCAAACTACAGCACAGAACAACACAATACACAATAGGGCAGTCGTGGCCTAATGGTTAGAGAGCTGGTCACAGGTTTGAGTCTCGGGTCCAGCAAGGGATTGTAGGTGGGGGGAGTGAATAACCAGCACTGTCTTCCACCTTCAATACTACGACTGAGATGAGACCCTTGAGCAAGACACCAAACCACCAACTGCTCCCCGGGCACTGCAGCAAAAAAATGGCTGCCCACTGCTCCATGTGTGTGTGTGTGTTCACTACTCACTGCTGTGTGCACTTGGATGGGTTAAATGCAGAGCACAAATTCCAAGTATGTGACGCCATACTTGGCCACACTTCACTTCAATACATACCAGTCTCCTACCTCACTGAGATTTTCTTGTGTGACTTGAGTTCTGCACCATGACTTGACAGGGTGCTTATTTGAAGATCAAGATGATGCACCTCCACTTTTCCTGCATCTGTTTTGAAAACCTCATCAAAAATGTGCATACACCTGCATCGTATCCAAAACAACCCATGCAGATAGGCTGGTTATGTCTGGACACACAAATCTGATTTGTGATCTGATGATCACTTGCAATTAATAGTGTGGACAGTCTGCCTGAAAATATCTGATTTGAGAAGAAAAAAAAACTGATTTGCCTGCAGTCTGAACATCGTAATTATTTATTTTTTTGGTGAATTGTCTCTTTCAATCTATAGCACACCCCTTTGCAAGAAGCCACATAATCTGATATATCTGTAGCGCTACATGGTCACTACTTGAACCTTAGCAAGACACAGACATGTTACGTGTGTATACATTCACATGTGTAGATTTGGAACAGGACATGCTTTTTGACCTCGCTCCAGACATTCCTTCCAGGATTTCCCATGTTTTTATCACACATTTCATGTTTTCTCCCTCACAGGTCATTACCTCACTCATGCTTGTCATCTTTTATGTGGCTGTCAGTGGAAACACCACTGTGAAGCTCCCACCTGGGAGGGAGTTCAGAATCATTTTTACGTCAAGACAACGAATTGCCTCGGCTTACATCAGTCTTTCGATCCTGGAAAGAGAGCACCTGTGAGAAAACTGTTAATTATAATCTAGACTAACACAATTCAAATTATCAATCTTACTAATTCTTCTTTAATGTCCTGCACTGATAGTGGTGGTTATTCATGGAAAGAAGTCTTGAAAGAGGATGATTCATGAGTGTAATGTGTTCACTAGAGTCTAGACAAGCAGACTCCTGGTTCTCAGCCACACCTGATCTTCGAGTACGTGTTCGTCTACTACCAGCAACAAGCTAACATACCAGACTACTGCATTATTAACCACACCGATGGGGGAAAGAAAGAGTTATAGTCAAGAACGAGGAATCCACAACGACCTAATGAAGCTGATTCCTGTCAAATTCACAGACTTGATTTTGGAAGACAGCAGGCAACCATTTACATCTTTGAGCAACATTTTGGTTGCGGCTGTATTTTCACAGAGTAAATTCTCCAAGAGATTTGAAATTTGAAATCACAATGACAGCAGCAGATATCCGGTGAATGCTAGATCAGCAAGTCTTAAATTATTCATACTTCCCACTCTCTTCCATCAAAGCCTTTGAATAGATGCATGCAACAAATAAGGAAGGAAAGGACCTGGTCTCTTATAATAGCTCTGATGTGTGGTTCTTAATTGTTTGGGAAATTGAGCAAGGGAAGTACTAGATTTCAAATGTTTGTGGCACATTTCCCAGGTTTCCGATGGGTTTTTTTTTTTCAGCCCATTGATTTGTTAGTCTCATTTTCAAATTATTAAAATTCCAAACAGTTTTTATTCTCCTGTGTGTGTTTTTACCAGTGAGCAGTTACCTCCAGGAAACTCTCAAATTCCCACATAGCCTGAAAAGACAAGGAATTTTTTTTAAATATATTTTTAAATACTGAAGCTTAAATACAGTACAGTTAAAAGTGCACGGTTAAAAAAAAAATCAATCATTTAAATTGAATTTTAAAATAAATTAATTATACATAATGAAAAATCATAATCCACCTGTGTGTACATACACACGGCTATATTCGATCCGAGATGAGATTATATATGATTTATAGATGGAGAGATTAGTATCAAGAACAGATTATTGTATATCACTTAATTTTTTTTCAGCAAAATGCATTTGTATTCCAGGCAAACATGTTGAGATTCTAACAAATTGTGTGAAACCACCAATATTTCCTCGCGGTTGTCTTCGCAAGACAAAGTGCACCACACATCGCCCACAACACTGCTAGCAGCATGTAGACCATACAATCAGTTTCCTGACTACAGTTTTCAGGAAATGGGTCACCCCTTTTCCCCCTATTCTGAAGAAAGCAAATAGAAAGACACTTGTGTGCTTTGAGGTATAATGTGTACATTGTCACAACAGAGTCCGAAAAGTCATGCATGGGCCACTCCCCCAGATCAGCATCCTGGAAGCTGACACAATGGAGCTGCAGTACCGTCACTCCGCTCAGAGCCGGTTTAATTAAAACATATCACTAGAGAAGAGTCTGCCATTGTAACCAGCCCATCAGATTTCAACTTCACCATCTGAGAAGAAACCAAATAAACGGAAATGTCAAACTGCTCCGAGACACGAAGGCTGAGGGTCCAAACGCAGTGTTTATTCAGAGGATAATCCACAATCATGATCCAAAAACAAGCAAAAATCATAAACCAGCAAAACGGTCCAAACAATAACAATAAACACAGACAAAGAGAAAGCCAGAACACAGAGCAGAAAAAAAAACTAGATTCAGAAATGCAGTAGCCTACTTAAAACATGCAAGACTTAGAAAACAATTACTGACTGAACCAGGCTATATATAGGGTGAGCAGACAGGGTTAACTAGACACAGGTGCAAACAATAAGTGCTAATGAGTCCGGGCAAAGGATTATGGAAAATGAAGTCCAAGACTGAGTGACAGAGGTATGGGATGGAATGCCCTCTGGTGGTTATCAAGGGCACTCCAGCTGGTGATTGTGACAGGAAAGCATTTAAAGGGGTCATATGATGCTTTTTAAGCTTCATTATTTTGTGTATTTGGTGTAACAGAATATTTTGACATGTTTTAATGTTCAAAAAACAAATTATTTTCAAATACTGTACATTATTGTAGAACTGCTATGCCCCGCCTCTCTCAAACACGTAATTTTCAACAAAGCCCCCTCCTTTGACAAACGCAGTCTGCTCTGATTGGCCAGCTGACCCAGTGCATTGTGATTGGCCGAAAACCGCAAGCACTCGTCAGAAATGTAACGCCCCTTACCATAATCGTGAGCTTCATCTTTCAAAATAAATGTAAAGACAGAGCCTGAAAGGGGAACAGAGTCGCGTGACAGACACAGTAGTGAATGATGAAGCACTTCTCCACCCCCTCTCCCTCTCTTACCACACACACACACACACACACACACACGATGCGCAAAACTCCGCATTTAAACAGTCAATAGCAAACACTTAAACTAATAACAAAACATAGGCTGATTCAGGCGCAGATTGTCATAGCAAAGTCAGAAGACATCCTCTTCCTAGGTTGCACGGAAAACGGTCGTCCAGAAAAATGCATTGCTGTTCTGTTTGCAAGTACTCTTAAGCATCTACTTCGGAAGGCCAATAAAGTGCTTTGCTTCGCCAAATAACACACAGCATCTCCCTGACATGGCGGCTTCAACACTATGCGGTTACTGAAACCACGCCTTCTTTCTTTGCGTGAACATTTGGGCGGCATTATGCAAATATTTCCACATAGTGAGGTAGATATGTGGGGGCGTGTTAGAACGAGCCATTTAAGGTAGGCGTGGTTGACTCTTAACTTTTATAAAGAATCTCTCTTTGGTTTTGAGACTTTAGTCTTTGCAACTTCAGGGATCGTATCTATGCACAATCAGCTTGAAACACTCCAAAGAGAAAGGAAAACTTGAAATCGCATCATATGACCCCTTTTAACAAAAACGTCTGTTATAGGTGCGTTTCGACTTGACGCACGCTACAGACGGCAGCAACGAGAGTAGCCGGCTTGCAGTCGAGGTGGAGTTGAAAAACGGAGCCGTCAGCCGGACAATTTAGCGCCAGTTAGTGACGCTCGCGCGGATGTTTGACGTACTCTATCACAGATGAAGTGAATTAAATGCAATATTTGTCAGATATACAGACGTTTCAGAAATGTTTTCATGAGAAACAGAAACACTTTTTATATACTGTTTAATACGGCGCCATCTGTTCAAGAATAAAGTTCTACGTAAATATATACTATTTAAATACTAATAAAGTAGGGGTATATATGCTTTCATGGTAAACGTGACTCAATATAACATTGCGAATATAGTCTTTAAAAAAGCTTTTAATGTTCTAAAAATACAGATTTATGAGCAGTATTGGATTTGAAGATGTTAGAAATACACGTCATTGTTGTCATGTGGTGAATTTAGCCAATCGTGAAACAGCTGTGTCTTCATCAGCACTCCTGCAGTAGCTCTGAAAAAGCTGCCGAGGACGGCTAGAGCGGGGTCGTTGATGAGCCACGGGACAGTGACGTAGAGTCGGCGCGGTTCAAGTGGACAAAATTTCTTAGGCACTGCAGCTTCAAGTCAGCCGCCGATCGCAGCATGAAGTCGAACGCACCTAATGAGATTTGTATCCCATTTTAAGTTTGTGGGGAAAATGGTTAGGCTATTAGGAGAGACAAAAGCTCTACACAAAATTATTGTATGCATGCATACATATACAGTATATATTAGTTGCTTGATCAATTAAATTACTTAAAAATATGCTAAAACAACAATTCTTGATCATTTTGTCACATTTAATTGCGTTCAATCCACTTAAAATTTCAAAATCTAAGTTAAACCTTTTTTTGAGACTACATGAGTGATTTTTGTTGAATGAAATTTGTATTTCCCATCATTTATACATTAGCATAAATGTTGAAATAGCAACAAAAAGAGATAGTATTTAGCATGATATTCTGTTTTTAAATTAATATTAAATATTATTGTTTATCATTAAGATTAGATATATTTAGCATGCATGTGCTACATTAGAATGTAGCTTCCTATGTAGATAAATATCTCACTTTGTTTAGGACAAGAGCAAAAATGTCTCTTCTAAAGCAATATCTCAGTTCATGTTTTTCAGGCAAGGCAATAAGGGAGTGCAGGTTATTTTTGCCTTTTGGGCATGTCACAGTTTGCGATGTTTTACCAAAGGTCAAATAGAGTGCTTTCTAAGGAAGCTGACCAATGGTGGTCGTACAACCTGCAAGAAATTCTGCCCCAGTCTCACATATATAATTTACTTCTGATGCTCTTATAAAATTAGATTATCCTCAGATGGTAATGCAATGTCCATGGAAAAAATACTTTTTTTTTGTTAGGGTATTTATCTCTATATATATATATTATATATAATTATAATTTCTTCAATAAGAAAGTAAAAATGTTCAGGTGTAAGAAATAATATATAAATATTAAATAACAATAGTCATATTTTAAAAACTCTCTGTAAAACATTTACTTTCACTTAAGAGGATGGTGTACCTTTTTTGTACCTTACTGGCCAATAGAATAATTTGTGAATGATCATAATTGTCCACCAGTGTTTAGAAAACAGAATGAAATGGTAATAAATGTCAAACACTATAAATTAACATTTCCTTATTATTAGTAGTATTATTTAAAACGGTTTCTTTGAAAAAGACACTTCAAAAACAGTTTTGTCCCATTCAAAAGTCTTAAACTGTGAACATTTACACTGCCCCAATTTTACACATCCTGCACAAATTTACAGCTAATGTACAGCACACGGCATCCAGAAAATAACTCTAAAATCATCATGACCACACATAAAAAGGAGCAGACTTTTTTTTATTTCTTAGATAAGCAATCAGAGAAGCCGGAATGTTTCTCTGACAGCATACGGGTAATACTTCAAAACAACAGGCTCTGTCAGCTTTGAGAATGGCACTTTGAATTAAAGTCCAACTTCATCAGACAGAAATGAGCGGCTGGATCAAAAAAAAAAGCATGAAATGCATGCATAGCTTTTGTTACCAATTTCCCCCGTCCTAGGGCACACATGCTGAAGTGGAGGTAGCCAAATTAGACAGCAAATTGCACACTGAATTGATGCATATTTTGAGGCTGGTGTGTGTGTGTGTGTTGGGGGGGGGCGGGGGGTAAAACATGCCTTCATCAGAAAAGTGTCATGAAATCTTCCAACCTCTAACGAGGACTGATAATGACATCCACTTCAGTCTATAGTGTCTTACTCATTAGATGCGCCATCATGCATAAGAGGATGTAAAATAAATGTAAAAAAGCATACTTGCTTACAGACGTGTAAGACATGTCATTGCAATCATTAGAGAAAAGGTGACAATGCAGAGACGTATGTGAAACTGCATGGCTTGCTATAGTAAACATCATTACTCACAATTACCCTGCATTGAATTTTTGCCACTAAAATGTCTTCCATCCGCTGAATAGCATGTGATTTGTGTCTTACTTAAAGATGTGCTAATGGTTTCCACTGTCTATGAAGTCCAGTTGAATCATCACTGCCTTATGCTTGAATCAATATCAGGATGTGAGACTGAAGACTTTTTTCTTTCACCTGCTGATTTGAGATGGCCTTAATTGCTGAAGGCTATTCAATTGATAAGGAATCCCTCCCATTAATGTGCAGCTCATTAACTCACAGCTAATTAAAGGGGTGAAATGAGAGACAGGCTAGTTCGAGGTTAATTAATTGAGCTAGGCTCGATTATATTCAAACAGCATTGATGCCATGATCGTTGTTTCAACTGTACACATTCTAGCTGGCAAGATGAGGCTGGCTGTGAAACAAAGAAAAATGGTTCTTTTCATCAAATTCATTCTCCAAGCATCTAATTTCCTTACAAACACGCACTTTAACAAGGTCTATCAGCAGGGAAATGGTTGTTATGTGACTGTTTGGCATTCTTAAAGAAATAGCCTACCTAGAAAAGAAAATGCTGTTATTATTCACTCACATCGTTCCAAACCCATTATGCTGTTGTTTATTCAGTAAAACACAATAGTAGAATTTCTTTTAAGAATCATTATGCTGCACGTTGACAAAAGGGACAAAAAAGTGGTCCATATGACTTATGCAATATATTCAATGTCTTCTAAGTCCATCATACTTTTGTGTGAAGAACAGACTGAAAACAGATTAAGTAATTGTCTCTGGAAACATGATGCTTCATGCTGAATTACGATTTGTTTATGTTGATTTTATAATTATTAGCCTGGAGAATCAGATTCAAGAAATAAAAATAAATACATACGTACCGTGACTGAATGATATTGAATCTACGGTAACTGTTGAACTTTGTAAGCTTGCAGTCTGAATTCTACATGTATACTGAGAGACAAAGACTCGATGCTGCAAAATAAGACAATACATTTGTCATATGCAGAAAATTACTTTTTTGATTGAATAATTATTTTTGAATTAATCAGTAAAAAAGATTCATAAATTGATCATGAACTCATCAATTGCCCATTTGAATAATTTAAAGACTCATTGAACCACAAATCATTACTTTTGACCGACTCAAAATGAACAAAGGAATCATAAATGAATGAACAAACCAATCAATCAATACCTTCTAACAGAAAGCAAAGGCAAAGAAATATATGCTGTTACCCTGCCCTCAACACACACACACACACACACACATACACAATTACTGGTTCTATTCTTTGTGGGGACATTCCATAGACGTTTTTATACTGTACAAACTGTATTTTCTATCCCCTTACCCCAACCTACTCCTCACAGGAAACCTTCTGCTGTTTTAGATTTTCAGCACTTCTATATGGTTTATAAGCTTGTTTCCTTATGGGGACCAAAAAATGTCCAGACAAGGTCAAAATTTACTGATATAACTATACTCGTGGTGACATTTGGTCCTGATAATGTAGGGAGTACCACACACACACACACACGAGCACATATGCACGTTGGGTTTCCATGTTTTATATGGACATTCAATAGATTTTCAATAGGTTTTTGTACTGTACAAACTGTGTTTTCTATCCCCTCACCCTAACCCTTAACCTACAAAACTTTCTACATTTGTAGATTTTCAAAAAACTTAATTTTGTATGATTTATAAGCTGTTTGATTTCTAAGCTGTTCCTCATGGGGACTGAAAAAAATATCTCCACAAGGTCAAAATGATTTGTAGTACTATCCATGTGGGGACATTTGGTCCCCATAAAGTAGGAAATACCAGGACCACACACACACACACACACACAACATACTTGCAGTGCAATTACACTGCAGGAAAGTCATATCTGGGTGCTGCTCTATGGATTATAATAGCAGTCATTTTATAAATATTAGTGCTGGTGCATATTTTCAGCTTGGCTGGTTTCATTCATTCTTATTAGATGACAAACAGGAACAGACGCCCTTGTTTTGGAGGCGAAAAGCTATGCCTGCCTTCTCAGAAAAACAATATACTTTTAAAAGTTAATGCTACACTGCCAAAAATGGAAATAAAAATATAATGTATGCTTAAAAACAAAGTATATTGCAATTGAAAATAGATTCTACATACATTTTCTGCAAATTAGTACTACTTCATTAGACAGACTTAATGTGGTAATTACTGAGATCAAATTACCTTAATTCCGACTATGATTAGAATAGCCAGATTTGAACAATAAACCATATTACATATAACCATATATAACCATATATGTCAGAACTATTATTTATTCCAACTGCTATTGCCAGTTTTTGTTTATTGAATATTGGTAGCTTTTATTATATTGCTGTTGCCAGCATTTTATAAGCAATAAGCATCATGAACTCATCAATTGCCCATTTGAATCATTTAAAGACTCACTTGAACCACAAATCATTACTTTTGACCAACTCAAAATGAACGAATGAATCATAAATGAATGAATGAGCCAATCAATCAATACCTTCTAACAGAAAGCAAAGGCAAAGAAATATATGCTGTTACCCTGCCCTCAACACACACACACACACACACGTTGTGTTTCCATGGTTTGTGGGGACATTCCATAGGCGTAATGGTTTTTATACTGTACAAACTGTATGCGCTATTGCCCTACACCAACCCTACCCCTAAACCTACCCCTTACAGGAAACGTTCTGCATTTTTACTTTCTCAAAAAAACTCATTCTGTACGATTTATAAGCTTGTTTCCTCATGGGGACCTCAAAAATGTCCCCACAAGGTCAACATTTACTGGTATTACTATCCTTGTGGGGACATTTGGTCCCCATAACGTGATGAATACCAGGTGCACGCACACACACACACACACACAATTACTGGTTCTATTATTTGTGGGGACATTCCATCCATTTTATAAGCAATAAGCACTGAATAGTTCTGCTCCCTGTGCAATGTCATTGGTCCAAAATCCCTCTCCTACATCAAGTAGCAACAATTTCGTGATCAGTATGAAAAGAAAAATCTCATAATAGTGTTTTGCTTTATGGGATGATAAGATATTTTTTACTGAAAACAGGACAAACACATCGATTAACACTGGGGAACTTGGTCACATTGTCCTTTTTTGACCACAAACAGAGTAAAACAGTCCAGAATAGCATTTGTAGTGCATTTAGGTCAGCTTATTGTACTTTTTCAAAGGTTGTGTCAATAATTTAATAACAAATGCTGCTTTTAATGTCAAAACATGACCTTGAATCATTTGCAATGAGTTCTGAGAGTTAACGCCAAGGCCTCACAGTGGAACTTTTCATCCCTATGTTTCTATGGGTGTTTTCATGCCTCCCCTTCCCTCCTTTTCCCCTTGAGGATGTTTCATCCTCAGTTAATCAGCTCTTTTTTCTCCTCATGAAATATTTGTGAACAGATGTCCGTTAGAAAAAAAAAAGTGCATTGGGGAAGAGCGGAGAGGGAGAAATGGAGATTAAAAAAATGAAATAAATAAAACAAAAAATGAAGTCCTGAACTGTGGTTCCATGGACACACATGCCAGCTCAGCTATTTTTAGCTGCTGGTACTGAGCCAGGGGACATGAGCTGTTGCAGCCAAGGTGGCACGGACAGAAAGAGAGAGAGAGAGAAAGAAATTCATGAGAGCTGGCCGTTCCTTATCAGGGAGTTGGAGATTACTCCTGGTACTTTTTACTGCAGCCCATCACCTCTGCAGCCCTATAGGCTGCACTCATTTACAGAGTTCAGACGTAGAGGACAGCAAGCTGAGAGAGTAAACACGTAAACAGACCTGCCTCACTCCTTCTGTGAGATACCGCATGGTGCTTCCTTTACCCACAGCAACTAATGCCCTTCTCTGTACTGAAAAAAACATCCATACTGCCTGGAGTCTGTTTGTCTAAAGCTTCCACTGTCACAGATTGTGTTTTTTCCACTGCTACATTTTATGACAGTTAGGAACATAATGTTTTGGGGTTTTTAAAGAAATAAATACCTGTATGAAAGCTGATGCTAAGGCAACAGAATAGCTAGTTGTCACACTTTTTATATGAAAAGTCTACACACAAAGCTTGAAAGTGAATGTTTCCAGACAAAAGTTAAAAGCAGAACTGAATTATGTGGGATTAATCATAGGTATTGATGCATTGCAGCCTTATTAAAAATGTGTTGTTATTTATTGTAGTAAAAGTAAATTTATTGAATTTCCTCTTTTAAGATACAAAAAAAGTGTTAATGCGGTAGAAAAAAATATTTTAATGATGTAGAAGATCAATAAAATATTCAATTGAAAATATGTACTGTTTATTTAATTGTTCACTTTAAAAGCCTTAAAGGGGTCATAAGATGTTGCTAAAAAGAACATTATTTTGTGAATTTGGTGTAATGCAATGTGTTTATGTGGTTTAAGGTTCAAAAAACACATTCTTTTCCACATAATGTACATTATTGTTTCTCCTCTATGCCCAGCCTTTCTGAAACGAGTCGATTTTTACAAAGCTCATTGTTCTGAAAAGCGAGGTGTGCTCTGATTGGCCAGCTATCCAGTGTGTTGTGATTGGCTGAATACCTCAAACATGTGACAGAAATGTTACACCCCTTAACATACTGTGATGCCGTGTCCCGGAGCGACTAGACAAAAACATTAAAATCCATTATAAATGAGGTATTTGTTGCATCCAGTGAGGACATAAGTACTGATTATATGACTTACACTAATGCGTTGCGTTGCGTTGCATCGCGCCATGTAAACATAAAACCATGTCTGCATTTGTGATCAGAGAAATGACAAACAACAAGCACTACTCTACACTGTTCAAACTCGCGTTTGAATCATCAGTGGCAAATCTTTTAAAATGAAAACGTACTTACAGTCTATGAGTCAGATAGCGCCAGCGTCCTTGCAAAGTTGGACAGCCCACTTATAGAAAATATTATGTACTCTTTTGGAGGCCAAACAACGTAGTTTCACCTTCCCCAGAGAACACACTGTGGCTTGATTTTGAGCGCCGCCGACGAAGGAGGCTGTGGCAACCACATGTGACGACACCGTGCTAGACTCCGCTTCATCCACGGTGAAAGCGATACGGCGAATCGACAGCGCCGGAAGTTGGACGTATTTCCCCAGCGACCAGCCCGGGCTCAGGTCTAGCATGGACAAGCGGATATCGTCCATTTTTGGAAGGCCAAACAAAGTAGTTTCACTTTCACAACGAAACACACAGCGTCTCCACGACATGGCAGCGGCGGCAACAATACTACAGTGAATATAAAAGTTACGCCTTCTTTCTTTGTGTGAACGTTTGGGCGGTGTTATGCAAATTTTCCACACAGTGACATAGACACGTGGGGGCGTGCTTAAATGAGGCATGTTAGGAAGGCATGGACATGTCTTAAATTTTATAAAGAATATCTTTTTGTATTTGAGACTTTAGTCTTTGCAACTTTACAGATCTTCTTTATGCAACAAGAGCTTGTAAAACACTCCAAAGAGAAAGGAAAAATTGAAATCGCATCATATGACCCCTTTAATTACTGTGAAATATTTAATTATAGCAATATTAGTCATCAGTATTATACAATAGTATTCAAGAAAGCTTGGTTCCACTAAATAAACAAACAAATAAATAAATACAACTTCTAACAAAAGATGCCACTTTCAAGTAAATGATATAAAATTAAATTTAAAATGTGTCAACTTGCTCTTAGCTGACCTTCATGAAAAATATCAGTTCAACCTTTTCGTTTAAATCTTCCTTCATTATAGCTGGTCTTCATGGAAGATTGTTTCCACCACAGGCTAAAAAAACTTTTTTTATCTCACAATTCGGAAAAGAAAGAGAAAAAAACCCTCAACATTGTGAAATATAAACTCAGAATTCTGAAAAGAAAGTCAGAATTGCAAGATATAAACTCAGAATTGGAAGAAAGTCAGAATTTTATGCTTTTTATCATATTATATCATTGGATTCCGAGTTACATATTGCAACTCAAATTGCAAGAAAAATCAAATTGGGGATAGAAAGTCATTTACATTTTATATTTTTTTATTTATTTATTTTTGTTTGGCAGAAATTAGTTTCCATAGGCCCTTGCCAGAATGACTGCTAGTGTGATTATTATTTACTACCAAAAATATGACATATTTGTCTCTCTTTTTTTTTTTGGCCTCAAAATTTTTTGGTTCCTGAAATGCAGCCCTTGTAACAACTAGTCCCAATCTCCCTTATATAGGTCATAACTGTCCCCCGTCAGGTGTAATGAAACTACCCCGGTACCATTTGTGACCCTGGACCACAAAACAAAAAAAATAAGGGTAAATTTTTCGAAATTGAGAATTATACATAATCCGAAAACTGAATAAATAAGCTTTCCATTAATGCATAGTGTGTTAGGAGAGGACAATATTTGGCTGAAAATCTGGAATCTGAGGGTGCAAAAAAATCTAAATATTGAGAAAATCGCCTTTAAAGTTATCCAAATGAATTCCTTAGCAAAGCATATTACTAATAAAAAATTACGTTTTGATATATTTACGGTAGGAAATTTACAAAATATATTCATGGAACATGATCTTTACTTCATATTTATACTGATTTTGGCATTAAAATAAAATCTAGATTGAACATGTATGTATTTTGAGCTATTGCTACAAATATACCCCAGCGACTGGTTTTGTGCTCCAGGGTCACATTTGACCTTTCCCACCATGTGAATTTGCCTTTTTCTGTATTTCTATTCCTGCACAGATTCCCAAGCATCTCTCATTTCTCTGCGGTTTTGGCCGACATTTTAACTTATCTCATTAAGATATGGGAGACTGACATTTTTACGGGAAGCAGGCAGGCATCCTTCTGGCGATTCCCACACGAAGAAATGAAAAACACACACACAAATCCCCGGCTCTTGAGATACGCAGACGCACGGATGTTTATGCGATAACTACGAGCTGGCTCAGTATTTCAACACACGCCACTGGATTCGCAATCCCCTCTTGAGATGAGATTATGTCTGTCTGGATGTGTACACATGTCTGCGTGTGTCAAGGGGCTGAGCTGATGTTGATGTAGGTGGCCGGAGCCTTGTACTCACATGTTATTTGTGTTACGGGTTCAAGCCTTGAAGAGACATGTCAAATCATATTGTGTCTAATGAGACCCCAGCAAGCATCGGGAGATCAGTTCTCTCTCCCTCACCAGTCATCCATCCCATCAGCCCCAAACTCCCAGCCCCATCATGACAGAATGTCGATCCTTTGGGATGACCTTCTGGTCATTAAAGTCTATGGGTGGATGGACATTATTCACAGAGCATAACTGCGTTCCAACTTAACAAGATAACATGGAGCTTCTTGAAGGGTGAATTTCCCAGTAGGCAAGTTCTTGGTCACTGACTTGCACTAATTGATCTTAACAAGTGATAATGTTTAGTTCTAAGCTGGTAAGACACTCAAAGTAAAGATACATTAGCTACGGCAGGCGCAACTTTCTCACTTGGGACTAAAACCAAAAAAAGATGTCCGTTTATAAGATACTTTGATTGACAAACCACAGAGATTTAAGGATTTATTTCACCCAAAAATGAACATCCTGTCGTTTCATTTACTCATTCACATGTCAAAAATATGATCCCTTTTGAAAGGGACCCCGTTTATGAAACATGATGATATTTATTAAGCGTACCAAATGCTTATCATGATCGATGTTGAAAACGATTGTGCTGCTATATTTGTGGAAACCACAATTATTAACCGTACTTATGTAAAAAATAAATAAGTAAATAAAATACAATAAAATAAACTGTTACACATATTTAATATCCTATGCTTACAAGTTAACCTTGACGTCTATAAAAATGCTTTTTGTAAAATTCTCTAGATCCTAGTTTGAAAACTAAATTTTCTGAAACAACTGTGAAAATGTGTATTCACTGAAAATCTGACCCTTACCTGTTATCAAACTTTATATGTAGCTAAGACATGAAAACCAATGCTGTTCAGCATCTTTGACATCAAAACAATGCATCTTCATGCACTGTATTTAAATACACGCAAAAGTGAATTAGTTCTGAAAGCTGAACTTAAAGGTGAGAAAATTATGATAGAACATTCGTTTTTGTGTAAACCAGGGTTTTAAAATACAAGAAAACTAAATTTTCTTTACAGATAAAATACTGAAAGCTTCATTCTGACACCACAAGTTCAGGTTCTTTAATAGCTCTTGGGGTGATTTGTAATGGACTTGAGTACACACTCAGCATTCAAAAACACCTTTAGATGAAATGAAAGAGCATGGGGTTGGTTACAAAGTGCATTTTGTGCTTGAGCCACAAGCTACTCTGTGGAGCTGTCTACTTTGTCAACATTTCCCAGTGAACTGCCCCTTGAAATGATCCAAAGGTATATTTGCACAATACTCTCATGTGAAGTACGATAACACACTACATCAAGATCTTCCAAGTCCTCTATGCAGAACCTTACCCATCATCCCTCTCTCACACATATAACCATAACACACAGTGGCATTCACAGTGCACTCTTGCTTCCTTTCAGATCTACCATTTCATGCTCATTCTGCAGAAATATCGCTTTAACCCAAAGCCACTCTGCGTAAATAAAATTCAAGGAGAACATCAATTCATCAAGTAGTCGATTGCTCTGTTCAGCTCCCTAAACCTCGGGCAGCTGCAATTAGTGTCTCTTACATGACATCATTTGAAATCTTCAAATGGAAGCGGAGGAAGTCTACAAGAAACCACTAAATGGTGATTAATAGCTATTATTTACTGGATATATTGATTGTTTGAACAGAGGCTACATTCAAGATGTTTCATGATGAATGAGAGTGAACAAAAGATCAATGTGCAAAGATTTACTACACTAAAATTTCGACAAATAATTATTGTTCTTATGAGTATTTTGGAGTTTTCAATACCATACAGTGCAATAACAGGATAGTTCACCTAAAAATTCCGATGGAATTGAGACTTCCATGCTTACCGAGACACTCTGCTCACTTTGCGCTAGACTCCAGTCTTCTTAATTGGCCTCATTGATGATTGGAGGTGAACAACATTGCACACACAAACCTCAACACATAGGCCTGCTTCTCCACTTAAATCAGTAGTTCTGTCATCATTTACTCACCCTCATGTCATTCCAAACCCGTTGCTGTTGTTTCTGTTGAACAACCAAAGAATTTCGAAATGTTTATATTGACCAAGGGCTGACAAGCTCCAAAAAGGACAAAAGAGCACTATAGAAGCACCCTAAATGTAGTCCAAATGGCTTGTGCACTACATTTGAAGACTTCTGAAGCTAAACGATAGCTTTAAGTAAAGAAGGGACTTTATTTCACTAACTGCAACACTGCTTCAGTGTTACTTTTACTCTATGGATTGGGACCGTATAAAAACTGAGAAGTGTTTAACACTGAGGGTTTTGCTGTGCCATTAAGCATGTTAACCTGCATCATGTGTTTCCCTTATAATAATTACTTAAAATGATTTATTTAAATGAACTGGATAATTGATCTTTATTTAACTATGAACACACACTAAGAAACATGATATGTTACACGTAGCTAGCTACATGAGATTTGTTGTGGTTTTGCTAGGATCATACCAGCACCCAAAAGATCCACCAGCACACAAGCATTCCAAGCTGGTCCCAGTGTGCAAAACATACTTTATGCTGGTCCACCAGCACACCCACTTCCCATGTTTGAGACCAGCAAACCAACAACCAGCGTCCCATGTTGGAGACCAGCAAACCAGCAACCAAACCAGCATCCCATACTGGTCCCAGCATGCAAAACAAACCTTATGCTGGTGACCAGCTATGCTGGATTTTTCAGCAGGGATCCCTTTAAATTTCAGACTGTTCATCACATAAAGTTATAATCTGAAGACATGATGATGATTAAATAGTAAAGGAATTTTCATACTAATTTTGATTACTAAATACTTTGCATTAAACACTTGCTGTGTGAGTGTAAGTGTTTGAATCCAGTCCACATCATGTCCTGACCCGGTTTCTTTGTTTATACTGTCCTACACTTTAAAATATTTTTCTAAGTTCAGTGTGTTACTTGCAGTTTCTTTGTAATTATTTGTGAAATTTTACTAGCAATTTCTGACTGAAAATTGTTTCTACACCATTTTTTCCAGTGTGGCGAAAAATAAAAGAAAGCCTTTTTATTCTAAAACGACAACCATTTATTGTTATCAGCGTTTTTGTTTGAAGTCATGAAGCATGGGCTTGTTAGGTGGTTAGTTTTACCATAGTTTGTTTGCCTATGAATAGCAATTCATCTTCTCTCAGTGCTAATTAATCTGAAAGTGCAGTGCAGGTGGCAAAGTCAGATTGAAACCAATCAAATGACTTTGAAACCCCATAATAGCTTGCGTTCGGTTAATGCTACAGCATGTTTCCCAGTCTGCTATGAGGCACTGCCATCTCAGAAGTGAACATAAATTACTGTGCCATGTTTTAAGCCATTATGTGCCATTGATACGCTTGCCATGTGATGATAAAGGCTGTGATAGACACTGAGAGAAAGGAAAAAGGCAGAAGGAAAGAGATGTGTGTGGTGCGTTTCTTGTGAGTGTTGGAGCTCTGGGGGTGGCAGAGAGAAAGAGATCATACAGCATAGAGGATGATGTTTTTGGGAGTGATACAAAGGCTACAGCATTTGAGGATGTCTCCAGAGCTCCAGCATCAGTTTGAGGGAGATGGATAAATATGAACTGATGGAAACTAAGTTCCCAGCAGCATGTGAAATGTGCTATGCGCTATGCTGTTTATAGTGGAAGATTGGTGCCAGCTGAACTTTTTTTGCTGTTCTTACGGGAGGTAGATCCCAGAAGGGTAAATCCCAAGAATTTCTTTTAATGTGTGAATAACTCTATTGACCATTTTTTAGCAATATAGTCTTAGGCAATATGTGCAATAATATATGGATTTTTCAAGGTTTAACCAGTGAAGATTGTGTAAAATATTCCTAAGGTAGGAGAGATCAGGGATGATTGTACCACTTTTTTCTTTAACATCTGTAACTCAGTGTTTTTGCTCTGTTTATCTAAAGTTTTAAAATATTTTTCCCACATATATCTGCTACAAATCAAAGTGTGTTGTTGTAACGCTATAGAAACTATATATTTTTTAGAATACTATGGATTTTTTTTTAATTACTAGCAACTCCTATCAACCCCTTCCCCAACTCACATTTCAAGCATTTTAATTAAAAAATGTAAAACAAAAATAAAAGAAAATCAGCAAACAAATTGGAAAAAATATTGAATAAATACATAAAATACAGGCCAACAGTTAACAAAAAATATATAAATCCATTATATTTGTCCACACAGACTTGCAACTTACTGAATGGTGCTCATGTATGATGTACCCTGTTTCTAACTGATTGTTACTGCATGTTACAATCATCCCCAGTCTCCCTGTATTTAGTATTCGCTGAGGCCATCAGCAGTGATGCAAACTTCTGCAAGAAAGTTTTTCTAAACATAGTGTGTTGTTAATTAGTCAAATCAAACTTCGGATTTATGGCAACGTCTGTAAATGATGTCCTTGAGATTAATCTAGTGCCATGCCGATCATAATAGATGTTAATATCAGGCAATTATCGTTCATATAATTCAAATACAGCTCCTGAGAAATGCTGACTGTGAGAATCAATCCCTTTGATTAATGATAATGCCTCTTTATTCAACATAGCATCTGCCATTGTTCTCTTTATGAGCTATGAGTTATACCTATGGCTGGAAATATTTCGTACACGCTTAACAGTTTAATCATGCTTGGTTGTTCTCTTCTGAAAATTTATCATAACCCATTTGTACATTATGGAGTGTGTTTGTGGGTAAATTTCAGTGCCACTGCTCCATATACATTATAGCAAGTAGATTTCCAGCATCACTGAAAAAGCCAATTCCTCAGTGTTTTATGAATAGGCCCCTCCCCTGGACGATGTATTATTATTTCTCATTACCAACAGAGTTAACCACCAGGGGAGTATGTTTGGAAGAGCAGTGCACTTAGGCGATTGGCTTCCCTTGCTCTCTCTTTCACTCTCTTTCTAGAATTGATTGCATTTGTTCTCCCACCGTTTCTGTTTAATCTCAAACTCAAAATACATTGACCCCAATCTCCATGAGAAATGCTCTGTTAATGGATGTGGCCATGTGGCAGGTTTGGGCCACTTTTAACAAAAATGAATACTTAATTTGCAAATTACACCTGCAAAGAGATCATATGGATATTGCGTTACACAACAGCAATAACAGTGGATTGTGCTGCAATACAAATATGTAGCTCTACTGATTGAATTCATATTACTGTTCTCCTAGATATCTGATTGAGACTGGGAAATGAGGCATGCTGTTACATTTTAAAAGATAAAAATTACCTATACAAAAAGTGATGTTCTTACTATTGTACAAAAATGTGAATTCTGTATTATATTTAAGCAGCTCAGCTCCTGCGTGAATCAAGCAGTGTGCAATTGTGAGTGTGATTTTGCTTTTATACAACAGACCAATAATGAATTAGTAACTTACATTTTATATGCAATATTTCCCTCAATTAAATGTTTTTGAATGAATAGGTTTCAGTGAATAATTCAGTGATTCAATCACCAGTTTCGTTCCTGAATGAAATTCAGTGACTCACTCATAAAGACAGTTATTTGTCTTTACAGCATAACAATATAACCTGTAGGAAGAGTCACTGAAAAAATCCCCACTGCTAATAGACAAACTAGCTTCAGGATCTAAAATGCCTTTGATGTTGTATATATCTGTAGCCTAATATAGGCTGAGACTTTCTTAAAATCAGAAATAAAAGATGGCATAAGAAACAGAGTAAGATGGAGATATAATTGGCTTTTCTTCCTGAAATACACATCACAGTCACTATGGACGTCAATAGCTGGTGAATCACCATATTGCATCCAGTTTTTTGTTTAATACGTTCAGTACTGCACGGTACTCAATGTTTTTCACATGTAAAACAGGTTAGTTTACTGATTAATAGCTTGATCCAGGTAATTTTTTCCCCGTAGTGGCATAAAGCAAGCTTTTATGAAGTCACAAAGCTACTGATCAGGAAAATGTGGATTACATTCACAGAAGGAGATCCCCTGGAGGGAAACTGAGAAGGGTATGGAAAGCGGTCTGTTGCATGATTAGAAACCAGGCATTATTGACGTCAGAAGCAATATCAAAGTCTGACACAGAAGTATAGTAGGCCTATTCCACCAGCACTCTTGCATGCAGAGAAGCATTTGGAAACTTAAAGGAATTTCACTGCATTAGATAACAAAACCCCAAACCAAATGGGATCTGCTAACAAATTATGCTTGACCTTTTCTAAGAATCAAATTCACTATTCTTAGCCTTTTTGCAATTACTTTTAACCTCATCCCAGTGTCATTTATAGTGGATGTGTAAGAATAATAAGAGCGTGAAATAAATTAAGCTTTCTGACCACACTGCTTCCAATTACAGTATCTAGGGCAGGAGACACAGTAACAATTCGGCTCTAAGTTATTTTGCAAGATTAATAGGCGAGTGTTGCCAAACATCAAGACTACTGTATAGGGATTTAGTCTCATAGTCATTTAGAGCCTTTAAGCAATAACTTATGGCAAAGTATTAAAAGTGTCTTAAGTGTCTGAGCTTTAAACACTTAACACTCATGTCAAAGCGATAGCTAAAACTTATTGCAGCCAAGTTCAACAGCATAAAAACCAGCACTAGGTGACACAGCATAGTGTCTGCAGCAGTGAGTATCAAAACTACACCTTTAAAAGGGCAATGTAGCACCAACAACTAAAAAACTCTTAAAAGGAGTCAAGCAACAAACTTAGGAACAAGACACAGTTACAGATGCAGCACAAAGGCAGAAAATTAGAGAGTGCAGTTGAGCATGTTCACAAGATAATATGCAAATTGGGTAATTTCATAATCATGTCAGATTATAATTAGCAACTGAAAGCCAATAACCCACCCACACTGAAAAAATCATTCTAAAAACACTATATAAGATAATACCAGTTACCACAGAATACCTCCTAATCAACACATGCATGCTATCTTTCTTTAACATAAATGCCACTTGGTTTGATATTTTGAAATGCAATGACATTCATGCATTTTTAAGTGCGGTTTAAGGCTTTGCTTACACTGCACACAAATCCAGTCAGGTTTTTACATCCAGTCTTAAGGACTGACTGTAATTTTGCAAATGATGGATTCTGAACATCAGCCTGCTATACTAATGATGTAAGCATCAGCACAATGCTAAGAGACTTTCTCATACTAGGACAAAACTGGACATTTGCTGAACTCTGCTTACATTTATCATGTCACGGCGGTGCTGAACTCACAACATGCATGAGGGAACATAAGCGGCAGAGACATTTTACCTATTCATGCATATACTTTGTCCAATACTGCTGACTCATGCAGTCTTTCCCTATTTACTACATAGTGGATGTCATATGAAATATGATTCGGAATAAAATAAAATATAAAAAATGAGACAGTCTTGCACACATTGTACGACGTTACATGTCACATTCTGAGTCACAGAAATTTTTTTATTTTTTTTGCTGCTGCTGCTGCTCAGTCTACAAGAAAATAAACAGATTTGATGTTTTTGGTGTCAGTGTCTTTGAATCTGATGGACTGTGTTATGAACTAAAACTTGATGTTTATATTTATTTAGAGTTGGCGAGAGGCCAGCATTTAGGGCACAGAGCCTGCAGGTTTCTGTGAGTGAGCTGACAGAGAAACCATGAAAGAGAGACGAGAAAAGAAGTGGGTAAACATGGACTTTTCCTCTAAAAGGTAACAGCAGTAGGTGTACGACTAAATTGTCAGGGGGTGAGTGAGCAAAGGTCGACAGTATGTTCAGGGGAGGCACATCTCCTGAAGAACCAGGTCAAGTTTGTTTGCCAGGCTTGTGAGGAGAGAGCTTTCAGTAAGATCAAAGACATGTGAGAGAACACTTGTAGAGCAGAACACTGACGTCTCCTTGAGGAATAAGTGTGGAGTAATCATCGGGGAGTGGCTGAGCAGCACGACTTCATCCTGATAATTGCCCGGTGGACCTGAACGAGGGCACAAAACTACAATATTTTAGCTTAGCAAGGTAGGCTGGTAATTGAAAAGAGAGACTAGAAAGTTCAGATGGGTTTGAGACGAGTGAACCAGTGTTCTCTCGTGACTAGAAGGGTGCGAATGCGGTGAAGAATTTGTAAAGTAATTGAAGTCTCTGTGAGTGCCTAAAGATGAAGCTATCAAACTGGGCTGTGAGTGATTCTATTTTCGTTAAGAGACATCCAATGACGTGAGCTGTTATCGGATCACTAGGTTTACTAGCTCACAGAAAAGATGTCTGGACAATGTTTGAGAGAAAAATAAAGAGAGCAAACAAATACATACTGTGCTTTGAGCGGTTAATTAAATAAATACATTTCTTGGAATAAACAAAAATGTTTTTTTATGATTAACAATTCCAAATAGATCTTTTGTCCAACAAGGAGACAAAAAGAAAGGCAACTGCTACAAAGCACGATTCCGTTTAATGACTAGCAGTACTAATTAGTTAATTGAAAGGTAGATGTCTTTTTGGCCAATTTTTTTATAATTATTTTTATTTTTTTTACAGTGCTCAGCTCTCATTTTATTAACTTACCAAGAAAAAATACTTTTCATTAAAAATAAGTATTTTAAGCAAAAATAAAGCAATAGCATGTTCTAAAATACTAAACTGAGGTTTTAATATCAACAACGCATCACAATGTTAATGATATGAGAAAACTGAAAAAGTCATCTCCGTCTTATTAGTTGCAATGATCACTATACTTTTAAGATGGTGAAACACTTTTCACACAAAGAGAATATTTCAAAAGAATATTTTTATTGATTCATGGAGAGCTCATTTGAATTATACATATATGTGGTGGTTTTGTTTTCTCTGAACATCAAAAGATTTAGAAGATCTTCTTTTACTTTCTACAAGACATGCTTAAAATTAATAATCTGTTGCATGTTATGCCTCCTCTCAACACAAAACCTCTGAACAATCTTGAACAGGAATATTCCAAAAGCTTTGACATTTGGATTCTGCCGGGAGGGGGCAGAATCCAAATAATTAGAGATTAGTTTATCTCTAATTAAAAATAAGATTTATATAATGTTGCTGTTACGGGGCTGACGAGACGTGAAACGTGCAGATCCATATGCAAAGCTTTATTAACCAGAGAGGTCAGAAACACAGGCAGGGTCAAAACAGTGGCAAACAGGTATATGGCGGGCAAAACAAGAATAGTCCTAGGGCTAGCGCAGGTCGACGAGCGGCAGACAGAATCAAAAAGGGGCAAAACTAAGGGAGAAATCCAGGAAAACAGGCGAAGATCAAAAACCAAGGCTAAGGCTAAGGCTAAGGCTAAAGCTAATGACTAGGGGCTAAGGCTAAGGCTAAGGCTAAGGCATGACTTAGGGCTCTGTAGAGTAGCTATCGCTAAGAGAGGGATAAACGCATACAATATTCGGCAGAGGGAAGGGATCAGAGTGAATGTTAAATAGTGAGGGAGTGATATGAAACAGAGGGGTGCAATCAGTGTTAACAGCTGTGCGCAATCCGTGCTGAGTGCAATCAGTGAAATGCATGATGGGAAATGTTGTCCGGGGTGATGTGCAACAGTGTGTGTGCGAGAGTCAATGAATAGGAAAGTTCGGGGACCGGATTCGTGACAGAGCCCCCCCCCCCCACCAAGGAGCGGCTTCCAGACGCTCAAAAAAACTGACGAGTCGGCGAGGGCGGGGGGTGGAGTGGAGGCGGAACAGGGGGAGGGACAGAGGACCAGGTCCAAGAATAGGAGAGACCAGGGACTGAGGCAGAACCGGCAGAGCTGAGGACCACCACAGCAAAGCAAACGGGACCGAAGATCCCCACGGCGGAACAGAGGACCACCAGAGCCAGACAGTAGAACACCACGGCGGAGCAGAGGACCACCACGGTGGAGAAGAGGACCCCCACGGCGGAGCGGAGGGTCACCATGGCGGAGCAGAGGACCACCAAAGCCAGAGCAGAGGACCACCAGAGCCAGACAGAGCCAGACAGACCACCACGGCGGAGCAGAAAACCACCAGAACCAGACAGTAGACCACCACGGCGGAACAGAAGGAACAGGAAACCCTCTTGGTGAACCACACCGATCAGGAGACCATGGCGGAGACTGTAACAACGAGAGAGCAGAGACAGACAACACAGACAGAACATTGGGGTTGATAGACAAGACTGAGCATGCAGGGGCAACCTCCCTGGCAGACACAAAAAATTCACAATCGGCCTCCATAGCCAGGACAGGACAGAATGAGGATTCCCCGACGGCCTCCATAACCATGACAGGACGAGCAGGGAGTTCGCAAACGGCCTCTATAGCTGTGACAGGACGAGCAGGGAGCTCGCAAACGGCCTCTATAGCTGTGACAGGACGAGCAGGGAGCTCGCAAACGGCCTCTATAGCTGTGACAGGACGAGCAGGGAGCTCGCAAACGGCCTCTATAGCCGTGACAAGAAGAGCAGGGAGCTTGCAAACGGCCTCTATACGAGCAGGGAGCTCGCAAACGGTCTCTATAGCTGTGACAGGACGAGCAGGGAGCTCGCAAACGGGCTCTATAGCTGTGACAGGATGAGCAGGGAGTTCATAGACGGCCTCCTTGGCTGGAACAGGATGGGCAGAGAGTTCATAGACGGCCTCCTTGGCCGGGACAGGACGAGCAGAGTGTTCATAGACTGCCTCCTTGGCCGGAACGGGACAGGCGGGAAGTTCGAGGACGGCCTCCTTGGCCGGAACGGGACAGGCAGGAAGTTCAGAGGCGGCCTCCTTGGCCGGAACAGAACAAACAGAGAGTTCATAGGCGGCCTCCTTAGCCGTGACAGGACAAGCAGGGAGTTCATAGACGGCCTCCTTGGCCGGAAACAGGACAGGCAGAAAGTGCGTTGCTGGGCGCCAACACCACGCAAGGAACTGAGGCAAGTGCCGCTATCTTGGGAGGTTCTGCAGCCTGCGCCGCCATCTCTGAAGAGACTTCAGTGGACACCGTGGACTCTGGGAGCACGGCAGTTGACACCGCCACCTCGGGAGGTTCTGCAGCATACGCCGCCACCTCTGGAGATGTTGTAGCAGGTGCCGCTGCCTCTAGCAAATCGGCGGTGGAGTACCGGCCCAGATGCACCATAAAGCGATCCCCATCGTGGGAAGGTGAAGACAGGGAATCAGTTCAGGAACAGGAGGGCTAGAGTGAGTGGTTTTGGGGATACCAGCTGCGCGTGCAGAAACCAGCGGTGCATCCCTCACACTGGACACCAGACTGGGATACCGACTGACCGACCACGACAATCTGGGTGCAACAGACAGGATGTGACCTTACTCTGGATGATCAGCTGTGATGCGAAGTGAATCTGGATGAATAGCTGAGACGCGACGAGGTTCTGGATGAACAGCTGAGACATGATGAGGCTCTGGAAGATCAGCTGAGATGTGACAAGGCTCTGGATGAACAGCTGAGACGTGAAGAGGCTCTGGATGAACAGCTGAGACGTGACGAGGCTTTGGCAGATCAGCTGAGACTTGACTGGACTCAGCACTCTCAACTGTGGCTTGACTAGACTCATGAATATCAGTTGTGACTTGACTAGATTCATGAATATCAGCTGCGAATTGATGACTAATGAAGATTAGAAGTGGGGGGGGGGGGGGGGAAAAACCGACTTGACCATTATGATCAACTGTGACGAGACTTGACTCGTGATAATGAATGGTAACTTGACTTGACCCATGACAATCAACTGTGACTGGACTAGACTCATGACAGAAAACTGTGACTTGATTTGCCCCATGATGATCAACTGTGAATTGACTAGACTCATGATCAGAAACTGACTTGATTTGCCCCATGATGATCAACTATGACTTGACTAGACTCATAACTATCAACAGTGACTTGACTAGACTCATAACCATCAACTGTGACCCGACTAGACTCATGATCATAAACTGTGAATTGATTTGCCCCATGATGATCAACTGTGACTTGACTAGAATCATAACTATCAACTGTGAATTGACTAGACTCATAACCATCAGCTGCGACTTGACTTGACTCCTGAATATCAGCTGCGACTTGACTAGAATCATAACTATCAGCTGTGACTAGACTTGACTCAGGAAGATCAGCTGTGACTAGACTTGGCTCAGGAAGATCAGCTGTGACTTGACTTGACTTATGACGATCAACTGTGACTTAACTTGACTCCTGTAGATTAGTTGTGACTTGACTAGATTCATGAATATCAGTTGTGACTTGACTGAACTCAGAGAGATCAACGGTGACATGATGGAGAGCGCTGGTGTCAGCAATTGTGTCAGGATCTTGTCGACGCCATCTTGTGAGCATGCTCTGATACAGCCATTATTTCAGTCACAGACATGGTGTCGCTTCCCTCCTCTGCGACACCCACTGTGAACGCTGAACCAGCAGTCAGCAAGGCATAGTCAATAAAGTCTTTTAAGCTATAGTTGCATTCACTCCTTGGCATACGAGATTTTGTGGGTTCATTAAGTCCAAAACGGAACAAGTCTTTAAATAAAATTTCATCATATAGGGGTACCTGGTAAGTTAGTTCACAGAACCGGTGAACATACTCCTCAATCGAACGACCTCCCTGTCGAAGATGTAGTAGCTCGGTGACCGGTCCATACCAGGCCATGTCCACTTGAAAAGCCGCTGGATCCTTGTGTGGGCGAGTATTCTGTTACGGGGCTGACGAAACGTGAGACTTGCGGATCCATTCGCAAAGATTTATTAAGCAGAAGACAGAGACGTGGTCATAAAACAGGCACGGGTCAGATAATGGCAGACAGGTATATGGTGGGCAAAACACAAGAATAGTCCTAGGCCTAGCGCAGGTCGACGATCGGCAGACAGAATCAAAAGGGGCAAGACAAAAGGGGTGAATCCAGGGAACCAGGCGAAGATCAGAAACCGAGAAGGCTAAGGCTAAGGCTAAGGCTAAGGCTAATGACTAGGGCTAAGGCTAATGAATAGGGCTAAGGCTAATGACTAGGGCTAAGACTAGGGCTAAGGCAAATGACTAGGGCTCAGTAAGGGAGATATTCTAGGGGAGGATAAAATGCTAAACAATTACTCGGCAGAGGGAAGGGATAAGAGTGAATGTTATATAGTGAGGGAGTGATATGAAAAAGCTGGGTGAAATCAGTGTCAACAGCTGTGTGCAATCCATGCTGAGTGCAATCAGTGCAATGCATGATGGAAATGTAGTCCGGGGTGATGTGCAACAGTGTGTAGTGCGAGAGTCAATGAATAGGAAAGTTCGTGGACCGGATTCGTGACAGTTGCGCTTTCTTGAACACACTTTGGAGGATAACATTACTTGGCTAAAGGCTAAATATTTAGAATGAAAATAAAATTATGTCTTCATTTATTCACCCCCATGTCCTTTCAAACCTTTATGATTTTCTGTCTTCAGTGGAATGGACACTGATTTTTACTGTCATGCTCCAAAATGTCACAAGAGCATCATTTTGGTGGTGCAAGATATAACGATGCTACGTTGAGTTTTCCTTAGCGATGGCCTTGTCAGAGATACTGTACGTGGGGTATTTGATCTCAATCTAGCGTGAGTCCATGTAGTGCGAGTGGGGTTAATAGAGTTCACTTTAATGATACATGCAATTCCAGCTGAAAAGGCATCATGTCACATTCTGCAGAAAAAAAATACATTATGCAGTTTATTGACTGAAACCAAAGCCAGAGGGAAGTGCCACAAAATAAAAGGGATGAGCAGGCAAGGAAAGTGTAGTGTCAGAAGTGTAGTTTCAATTTACATTTTAGGAACATTTAAAGCATCATTGGCATGCTTTTGCACCGAAAGTTTTTCCAAACGGCAGGCATCAAAACTATTTTGCCTTCTAAAATGATTAGTTTTGGCTAAATTCTGAAGCAGCAAAGCATATATCCGTTGCAGAAAAGGCATTGCCTTTGACCCCAAAACAAAGGATAGATCAAAGATAAAGTATACATTAGCTTAGTATATATTATTTAAATTATTTACTTATTAACAACTACTATAATACCCATGTGTGTTCTGCATGTTATTATTATTAAAGCATTATATTCATATATTCAACATGCTGACATTAAACAGTTGCCAACTATAGAGTGTTAAAAAATGGGGCACTTATGAGGTTCCATGACAGTGCCATCTAGACAGCAGGCAATGTGGCAGCTCACTAGGTTTTGGATCACAGCTAGCCTGAGATGCATGATTGAAAGATTTAATTTGTGGCGAAATACAGTGAAAAACACTAACAATTGGCATTAAAATTGAGGTGTCTATTTACTAATAATATAAGCAGGCAAAACAGTTTGCTCAAGTTGACTAATGAAGTCAGAAATCTCAGCAAGACCACCCTACTACCCTAAACTTGTCATGGAAATTAAAAAACACGAAGCAGCATTCGTTTCTGCCAACGGAAACAAGTTTGAGAAATTAGAGCATTAAATTACTTGATTAAGTTCACTCCAATGCTCCGTGCGGGACAGCAGCCATCAAATTGATTCTGCGGACACAGGACATTAAACATCATGCATAACAAGCAGTGGGTATGATGTGTTGCATTAGCATTTAATTACTTCTGATTACAATTAAACAGAAACATTGCAACCAACATTATTTCTCAGGAAATTGTTCTAAACCTTTTTCAGTTTTCCTATTAAGTAAACGGGTAGAGAGAGAAAACATTGACTAGGAGGTAACTCACCCATAAATGTGTAGACGACGTAGCAGAAACCGTGTAAAATTGATCAACCCATCTGTGTGGCACCCTCAGGAATAGCACTTCTCTATCAGTGTCACTGGCAGGCTGCAAGTGCTAAAATATGATGTGTGCCTAGAATAGTGTTCCATATGGTGTGTGTATTTTGACAGAACTGTGACCTTAAACAGATGTGTCAGTTTTTTTGGGTGTGCATGCTGGGTGGGTGTCACACCAGTTTTTTAATGAGTTAGTTTGCCCATATAATCTTAAGGAAATTGTGTGTAAACTTATTTTGCTTGCTGTCCACTGATGAGGGGCTTGATGAAGCAGCTTCAACTCGAGCTCTTATATACCCCCAGGGACTTGATCTAGGATGATTACGAAGGGCAAGGTACCAAGGTGGAGTTTTGGGGAGGTGGAGGGATGCTGGAACAGCTGAGACTGGAGAGAGGTAAGTGCTGCTTATATACCCTGGCTGTTGATTGAAAGATTAGGTGGGCTCGCTCCTCCCTAACTTACGTTAAGGAACTTCATTTCATGACAACGCAAGCACAAGAACGGCAGTTTGTGTAAAATGACATCTCAAAGAATCACTGGTTTGTAAAAGGATACAGATTTTACGACGCAGCACAGAACAAAAATTGTTTATCTTACAAAATAAAAAATAAAAAATCCAAAAATAAACATGATGTTCATTAATGTATTTGAATGTAAGGCCAACAAAATTGCCGGTAAAGTACTAACCCTCAGGCAAGAGGCAGAGATTTTAATTAATTTATTAATTTAATATTTTTTTCATCGGAACAGATTGAGAGAAATTTAGCATTACATCACTTACTCACCAAAGGATCCTCTGCAGTGAATGGGTGCCGTCAGAATGAGAGTTCAAACAGCTGATAAAAACATCACAATAATCCACAAGGATTTTGATAGATGAGAGGGTAAAATTATGGACTTTTTTCACTGGAGGTAGAGTTATTATGGACTCATAGAAGTGGTTTAAAGTTAAAATACATTGATGATGGATTTGTTTCTCTCAAACACACAGCTTTTCACTTCAAAAGGCGTTAATTGATGGACTGGAGTCGTGTAAATTACATGTGGATTATTGTGATGTTTTAATCAGATGTGTGACTCTCATTCTGACGGCACCCATTCACTGCAAGGGATCCATTTGTGAGCAAAATTGCCCCAAATCATAATCCCAAGAAATATTATATGTTTATATTTCATTTATTAATAAGCAACAGAATTGTGATTTGCCAAATGCAGTTTTTGTATATAGTACACTTCTCTTAATAAGCTGCATAGATAGGTAATACTTTGGTTTAGAGTCAAGTCCCTAACCCTATAAGCAGCAGTACTAGTAATTCAACCCACCACTAATAATTACTGAATGATCATAACATTCACCACAGGGAGCTTTTTTCCAACATTTATGACTCATGTGCCAGTGATGTAGCACTGAGTGCAGCATATTTTCCAGTAGACTAATGCTGTAAATTATGAAGCCTGTCATTCTTGATTTAGTGCATTATCTCCATTTCTAACATAAGTATGTTACATAGGGTTAACTGACTGTATATGACTTGGTTCGATATTATAGTGTGAAAGCACACAACAGCGTGGCTAGTATAATAATTTCTTGTAAATGTGTTTGATGAATAATTTGTAGTTCTTGACTGCATTAGGTATTTGATGCTAGCCAGAGGATGAAAATGAGGAACTATACATATGGTTATGGCCAATGTAATATCTGCCATAAAGGCCAAAAGTAACCCCGAGAAAATGTGTAGTGCTAAATCTACAGAAGAAGAGCTTTAAATCAGGTCAAAGGATGAAGACAAATACATTTGTGTTAAAAAAAAATAAAAAAATTCAAATCACTATTCAGGAGACCAAGCTTGCATTCATGTAGACAAATAGCCATTTAATGTGCAATTGACAATTTTAATTGTTTAAATGATTTTTTATAAATATATAAAAATACTACTATAAAAAAGCTCTACTACAGACTCGATCTACAAATTATTTGTGATGTAACATTAAAAGGTAAAAATATCTGAGCATATGTAAAACTGGCTTGATACTGCAGCTTAATAAATTAACAGTGGCACAACAAGGTAAAGTTTTTGGCTCATGAATATTTATTACATTACCTGACTGGACAGCCTTTAGAAGTTGAACTGTTTTTAACTTGACAAAGCATGTTAAATCCATAGTGCTCATGACCTGCAAAACAACCAGAGACATTCATCTAGTGCATGTTTACAGAGAAAAACAATTAAATAACAGCACAAGAATGTATCCTGTGTGAAAGGCCCGAGGAAGATTGCCTAGCAATGCCAGTCCAAGCTAATTAATATTCATGAGCTCAGTCAAACCTCCTACGTTTGTCCGCCCCAAACTCCTTCTAACACCACTGGTTGAAGTGAAACCAAGTAATTGATTTCCACTAGCAGTCAACAGTAGCAGCCAACCTCTGCCATCACAGGCTTTTAATCCAGAATAATTTGAAAAATGTGTAATTTCACATTTCAGGTAGCTGTGCTGCGAAGGACACTGATTGTCACTTTAGAGGTGAAGAACAGAATCCTTTCGAGGCTGTTGTGTAAATACTAGGAGCACCAGCAGCGCGCTTAAAACAAGCTTTACGGTTTGATACACCCACCATGTGAAGTACCATCAGACAGGAGACACTGTGATGTGGATTCTATGGATCCATTGTGTATTCTGAGCACAAGTGTTGAGCGTTGTGAACAGGTGTGAAGTACATTATGCTTCACGGCATAATTTTTCTCAATGACACATCTTTCAGCCATCTCTCTTTATTGAGGTGTGTCCGTTATACCTCAGAGTGCATCCAACAATTTTCCCCAAAAAACGGAGACAGAATCTGGAACCAGTTATGTGTGACGAAAACATGGGAGGTAGATTGATAGCTCACTGAAGAAAATTAAGAAAAGGAGGTATTAAGCATACCACATACCATTTTGTAGTGGGACAAAAACCTAATCAGTATTTGATACCTAAACATCTTTACAACAAGATACATAAAAAAAAAATACAACAAAAAACATAAAAATTAAACTTTTATATACAAAAACACTAAATTTCCAAAAAAAAAAAAACAGTTTTAAAGAAATTAATACTTTTTTATTCAGCAAGGACAAATTAAACTGATAAAAAGATATCTTTCAAATACATGCTGTTCTTTTGAACTTTATCATCAAAGAATCCTGGGGAAAAAATGTATCCCATTTCCACAAAAAAATATATATATTAAGCAGCTGTTTTAAGATTCTTAATAATATTTCTTGAGAACCAGATAATATTATATTCATCACCATTATCATTCTTTTATTCACAGGGTTTCTGCAGGTTTTATGAAGGTAAATTTAAGACTTTTAAAGAAGAAACTTTAATAAATCCATTGAATGGAACACAATATGTTAAAAGGGTCTTAAACGTAAATTTATTTATTACAAATGCTTAAAAAGTTGTAAAAATCTCCATAATAATATAATATAACATTAATATAAATATATTAATAATAATATTACTGTTACTATTAATATTAATAATAACTCTGCTCCCAATCACTAGAATATCAAAATAACTTTTATTGTACGTTCTGACCACACTGCAAAAAAAAAAGAAAAAGATGCTCCTCCTCAGTAATTTTGTCTTGTTTTCCAGTTCAAATGTTAAAAGATTCTGAAATCAATATAGATTTACTTGAGAAGCAAAAGTGACATTACGTCTTGTTTTCTGAAAAACTGATCAAAATGAAGCGAGTTTATGATTAAAACAAGAACAAATGTCTGCCAATGGAGTCAGAAAAATCATCTTAATTCAAAGGGAAAAGTTCAAAGTTTTCATTCTCCATTGACAGAGACAGTATTTGTTGTTGTTATAAGCATAAACTTAATTTCTCAGAAAACAAGACTTTACATGTGCAATTTGCATCTCGAGTAAATGCATCTTGATTTTTTTTTTTTATTGAAAAAAAAAACAAACAAACCAAAGTAAGGAAGACATTCTTTTCACAGTGAATGCAACATTTAATACTATAACTTTATGAATTATGCACTGCTTTAAGACCTTTTCAGGCCTTAAATTAATGGCACAAATATAAATACATATGAACTACCGAGAAACAAACAATCCGATTGTGTATGAAAACATGACATAGCCTGAGACCTGTAGAGGGAATCTTATTTGAATAATGAGGTACATCACCTGTTGGTGACCACAGATAATGGCATTTGTGCTGTATACAAGTTTTAAAAGAAGTAATGAAAATGACATTGATGCTGTCCTTAGACCAGATAGCTGTTCATCAGATAACACTCTCCAGTGTATTCCTGAACTTTTTAGAAATTAGGTGCATTCTGCACTTTTTTATAGATGAGGAGGGGTTCCATGTTTAAATCTAGTAATTAAAGTACAATTAAGGTCCACTAATAAAACCTCATCTGATCCCTTGATGATCAGCAAAGTCAATTACTTTGCATCTGTGCATTTTATTTTCTCATTACAATTTCCAGCGCTCCCCTATTTGCCACTTTTAAATTAAAGCAAGCACTCAGTGCATCAAGCTCGGGTTTAATCAAGTGGAAACCTCCAAAGCCTCTCTGACTCTGCGGCATGCAATCAAATCCAGCCTCTCAACCTATCACCAGGAGCCTGAGCCTCATCAGTATCAACCACACTGTGGCATATCTGCATTACAGTGGTCGGAAATATCGGCGACTTGCTGAAAAGGCCCTCGCTGTGACTAATGTCCAAAAGTGAGCTGAAATCTTGCCTGACTTTCAGAAGAAGATGAGGTGGGGAAGAGGAGCTAACCTCTCGACATTGTTTGAAAGCTATAATAACTTAAATGATGGCAGGCTGAAGTCTCATTGAATGATTTATGGCTAGCAAAGTGTAACATCTGTGGCGGGATGTCAGCTGTCAGCTGTCAAGAGATGAAAGCTTTCAGACGAGGCTCGCAGCATTTGCCAATATGCCACAGTATCCTGCAACCCCGGGATGGAGTGAGGGGCATGGGGTGTCTCGAGCAGATGTCATGCTTGAACACAGCCTCCGTAACACATTAAGATGTGAGACGTGGGATGAAAAATGCTGGAGGACACTAGCCAGACATAATGTGGTGACTAGTTCTCTTGTAGAACGTCTCGCTTCTCCCAAAGGTGTGATAATCCCATACTCACAGGAGAGTCTGCAGGTCATAAAACCACTAAATGCGACAACATGTGTTATGTATACACATTCAGGGTCAAAAACACCTCCTCTCCACATGCACATATGTATAAAAGACAGAGATGATGATATTCAGATAATCCTGATGATAATCAAAATGCCCTAATTCCTTAATACAGATGTTATAATACAGTTCTAGCTGTATTAAGCAAAAATGTTGACTAGTGCATTCATCTTTATTCATCTGCTTAAATATCACAACGTCATTAAGCTTTCTGCTGTCCCCATCAGCTCATAATGTCATTGCAAGTTATGTTTGAAGTAAGTTCACCCAAATTTTGCATCTGTTAAATTGGTAGAATTGCAAGACAAAGTCTTTCACTTTTGGCTGACCACACTTCGGAAGACTTCACATTGGATCATATTAATATTTTCTAGTCAATACAGCCTTCCTAAAACCTTCCCAGTAATGTTATGCTGGTAAATGTTCAATGGTAATGTTCAATTCAATGAAGGTTACAGTTGTAATAGCAATCAATGAGTGATTTGGAAAATAAATGCTATGTGTAAAAGACCATCAACCTCCATGTCATGCTCAAAAACGTCTCGGGTTACTTATGTAACCATGGTTCCCTGAGGGGAACGAGACACTGCGTCCTCTAGGGGTCGCTATGGGGAACGCCTCGTCGTGACCCGTGTCTGAAGCCTACATTGAAAAAACACCAACTCGTTTGGCCGGCGACAGCCATGACGTCACTACCGTCGCAACTAGTACAAAATAGGCGCCGGTAGCGCACATCATCACTTCTTCGTCTGAAGCTTGTGTCCGCAGCATGGCACAAAAGACTAGAGGACGCAGTGTCTCGTTCCCTACTCAGGGAACCATGGTTACATAAGGAACCCGAGACGTTCCCTTTCATGGGAACTACGAACTGCGTCCTCTAGGAGTCGCTATGGGGAACGGATTAACCACGCCGCCATGATGAGGGGAGTGCAATCCAGAACAGGCGAGCCACTAGTAACCAAAAATACACCCAATCGCTATGGGGTTGCATGTCTGGACTTAGACTGCTGTCAGTGACATTACTCCCGACGGCCAGAAGCCTAGGCTGTCAAGGGACATTACTAGAGCCTCACAGTGTGCTTGTCCCACCGGGACAAGATTGGTAGTAGAATCCAGGCTACCAATAGTCTACCACGGGTATCAGTCTCTCGAGATTAACCTCTGGTGTAATGAGGGCGGCTGGCTCGGTGCCCAGAACTGCGGGATGGCAGGGGCCACCGTACCAGCTGTGCCAAAGAAGCCTCCTCGGAGGTGGTGCCAGGGCCTAGAATCATGAAGGATTCTTTCCAGGGAATACGACCAAGAGCCTATTATTGGATCAATTACTAGTCTTGGCTTGTCACTCAGGGCTACCTCACTTTGCAGAAGGGCCTGTCTCAACAGGCCTCTAGTGGAAGCACCCTGTCAGAGCAGGTATTCGGGGTTACCATGAGGAGTGGGTCCCAGGCGGTACCTGGGTTTTAGACCACTCAGAAAAAGAGCACGAAGCTGTGCGCGTAACTCTTACCATATAGGATTTTAGAGAAGTGGGCAAAGTAGAACGTGCGCACTTACCACTTTCGTGGAATTTTAGAAAAGTGGGCAAAGATACCGTGCCCACTTACCACCATGTGGATTGTAGAATGTCCATATGTAGATGGATACAAACGTTCTAGGGGGTTCTCGTGGCACTTCTGGAGGGCAGCCTATAGATGGAGCTCTGAGTAGTCATCAGTCTCACCTACGGCTATCACGCTGGCGTGGCTAGCCGCGAACCTGTAGCTGAGGGAACAGACATCCATTCAGCGGGAGCTCGAACTACAGCATGTTCCATTGGTGGAACAGCTAGCAGTTATCAGCTGGGGGAGCAACACACCCAGTTCTCACCGAGAAGGGGACTCGACCCGCAGCACGTTCCAACTAGCGGAACCAGCTAGTAACAATTTCGGCGTGGGAACACACGCCTGGTCCTCAGACGCCCAGGGGACTCGACCCTTACTAACGCCGGGTTTTCCCCGGCTGGCAGTAGCTCATTCTAGCTGGGGGAGCCCAACCCACCTCTCACCGAGAGGGGGGGCCCCCAACCAGCAGCCTGATTAAAAAACCCAGAGGGGTAGCATACTGCAGGCTAGCCACATCGTCAGTGCATCAGGGAGGCGGAGGACGGCCCAGTCCTACTGATGCAGCTGGTTTGAGGTCTTTCTGGAAGACAGCGAGCTCAAGCATCTCATGAAAGAGGCACCTCCGTTTTTTCCTCAGCGGAGGAATACTGTTCCTATTCCAGGTGACCCTTTCCTGAAAGGGGGGCAGTGCTAAACATTACCACGAGGACAGCCCCTGGAGCGAGGGATTCAACTCCTCGGAGAGGAACCTGCTCGCCAGACAACACCCTCTTAGTACCCCTTGATATCAAAGGGGGCAGTGCCTCCTGAGTGCGTCGATCAAGACACACTGATTGAGAGGAGCCCAGGAAATCGGGGCCTAACCCTCTCCGAAACAGGGAACGAAGTCAGAAACGCGTAACCCTGACCATACAGGATTTTAGAGAGGTGGGCAAAGAAGAACGTGCGCACCTACCACTTTCGTGTGATTTTAGAGAAGTGGCAAAGCATAACGTGCACACCTAACACCTAGGTGGAATTTTAGACGGGTGGCAAAGCTTAACGTGCCCACCCACCACTTACGCGGATTTTAGAAAAGCGGCAAAGGATAACGTGCACACTTACCACTCGCGTGGATTTTAGAAGGTGCGCAAAGAGCACTCTTAGGGTTCTATTGTCACCCGGACGTAATGGCCAGTCGGGAACAGCAGCTCCAGCCCCCTCCTCAGAGGTGAGGGGAGTGCTGTCTCCAGGGTGTGTCGGCAAGACACACTATTTGAGTGGCACCCAGGGTACCGGGGTGTTACTCCACTTTAAACCAAAGGGAACGAAGACAGCACGCGTAACCATTACCTTCACAGGATTTTAGAGAAATTGGCAAAGAATCCCGTGCCCATTTACCACATACGTGGAATTTTTAGAAAATGGGCAAAGCAACACGTGCCCATCTACCAGCTATGTGGATTTTAGAGAAATGCGCACAGCTTCACGTGCACATCCCCCACTCACGTGGCATTTGGAGAGATGCGCAAAGCCTGCTTCACGTGGACACTTATCATCTTATCTGGAATTTAAGTTCATGGAGACCCGACCATATCGGCCCGCCGGAAGAGGCCGGCTCGCACATCTCAGTAGTGATGGGAGCCCTGCCTAGGACAGCTTACACAGGAGGATCCTGGTGATGCCCCCGTACCTCCTGTGCCTCAGCAAGAAGGAGTACACCGGCGGCCAGGAAGCCCCTCGGGGTGACCAAGCACTGTAGCCCCGTCCGGGTGCCTTCCAGCGTAGCACCGGGGGCCTGATGTTCACGAAGGCTCCCGCAAGAGCCCGTATTCGGCCGCATGATCCAGGAGGTATGAAGCCGAAGCCCGGCTTTTCTTACCGTCTGGATGTATGTCGACGAGTGACACGCCTACTGCAAGTAGAGCACCTGGCTTCTGAGCCCAGCAACGGCACCTCATTGAGGGCGTCTAGCAAGGGACAAAACCGCACAGGTCCCGGGAAACACTGCAAGGAACTATAGATGGTTACACACACACAGCCATCTCGGCCTGTCCTCGATATACAGATATCATGATATTTGGATCGTACTCACCCCCATGACCTCTGAGCTGGAGCTCTGCTCCGAGGATCTTTCTGACCGGATCATCCGCTACAGGTAACTTTATAAATTTTTTTTTTTTTACACATGACCACTTCAGTCTCTCATTAGTATACATGCTCTCATGACATATGGATCATACTCACCCACCACGAGCCTTGTTGCCGGGGCTCTGTTCGGGGATTTTTGACCGGACCATCAGTCATGCGGTTACTATGATCTAGCCATAGAACCACCAAAAACATCAGGGGCCAGTCGGAGAGTGTTTGAAAAGGGTTTACAGCTAACCTCGGCAGTGGCGATGGTGGTCATAACAGGGGAAGTGGAAAAAGGGGAGGACAGGGTAGATGTGGCACCCCCTGCGGGAGAGAGTGAATACATAAGTATTACTCTGACCCGGACGAAAACGCTGGCGCCTTGCCCAGGTCTCACCCATCGGGTTTCGCCTGCCTCCCCTTGACCCACAATACTTCCTACCCCCACCCACAGGTGAAGGCGGGGCGCGAGTCGCGACACTAGCCCCCTGTGCCCGTCTCTGATCCTCGAACCGAGATGGGCCAGGAACCCTGGGTTGTTCGGGCTCAGACCTGGAACTTCGTGGAATGAAGGACTTGAATGCTGCTGAGCGCGACTTTGCCTCCCTGAACTTTTCGACGACTGTCTCAACGTATGTACCAAAAAGTTCAGAGGGCGAATCTGGGGCATCGAGAAGAAAGCCCCTTTATTTCTTCCCGATGTCCGCCAAATTCACCCCACAACTGCCGCTCCGTCGCCACCATAGCAGCCATCGCTCTGCCCATCGCCATGCTCTGTCCCCTATGGCCCCAATTATGATGGGGCTTTTCTGCTTCCTTTTGCTTACTGCTTAGTAGCCCGGAGGGCCAAGTCTGTGGTGCGCCGCAGCTCCACTCCGACCGGCGTTCCGGCAGAGGAAAGGCCCTGCCCCTCACCCAGGTCCTTCAGCAGGTCAGCCTGATAGGGGCCTTGTTTGTGACCTTTCCCTTTGAGTCGTTTGCTTTGCATTAGAGGCCACAGCCTGCCCTGCCGCTGCGTACGCCTTGCCGTTCGTGCGAGAGGTGGCTTGAAGGGGCACGGATGGCAATAAGGGAGTTTTGAGAGATGACGTCTCCCCCAGAGAGAAGTAGCTGGCTAGCGTCTCTTCCACCGGGAGCATCATCTCATAGCCGCTTTCGCGCATCAACTCGATGTTCGCATAACTCGTATGCTGAAACCGGTATACGCGTGTAGGAAGGAAAAACGGCTTATTCCATTCCTTCTCGATCTCAGTATGGAGTTCAGGAAGGAAAGGAAGGCTCACTTGGGCTGGAGGTCTATGGTCAGAGAGATAACTTTCGTCGAGGCGACCTCGCGACGTCATCTCCTTGGCTCGTTTCCACGGTAATTTGAGCCTTGCCGTGGCCCGATCCATTACCTCTAATAGCTCATCATACGCAGGGCAGGTGGATTGGAAAAGCTCAGCCTCAGCTTCTTCACTCTCCGCCTCCATTTCCTGCTCTTGTTGGGCTGGGCCCAACGGAGCACTGGCCCCTGGATCAGATGATACTAGAGAGAGGATATCATCGTCCAGTGGCTATCTCTCGCCCGACACCGATGCGCGGAAAAGGGGAACCCCCCCTTCAGCCTCATCAGCTAGGTCCACCTGAGATCCCCACAAGCTCATTCCCTCCCGTGCCTCAGCAGCGGCAGGTCCTGAACCGCAGGAAGCAGATGGCTGCCCCTCTTACCTCGAAAAGAGAAACAAACGAGAGCAGAGCTTTTTCCCTTGGAAAAAACGCTCGCAGTGCACGCAGATTGCCCCCTCAAGGACATCGCGTGCATGCTCCTCGCCCAAACAAACAAAGCATAGATCGTGTGAATCATCGGGTGCCAGAAACCGCTGACACGGATGTACACACTCTAAACGCTCCGCTAGTGCTCGCCACAGTAGGAAAAGAAATACTCTTACTTTGCTTTTTGGAATGCACGCTTCAAACAGAACGGTCAGCGAAGACGAAGAAAGTGATGATGTGCGCTACCGGAGCCTATTTTGTACTAGTTGCGACGGTAGTGGCGTCATGGCTGTCGACGCGCCCAAAAAAGTGGTGTTTTTTCAAGGTAGGGCTCAGACACGGCGTCACGGCCGAGGGTTCCCATAGCGACCCCTAGAGGAACGACAGTTCGAAGTTCCACGAAAGGGAACATCAGTGACAGTGGTGTTTTAAGAGGGAAATGCACTCTTAAAAATAAAGGTCCTTTACTGACATCTATGGTTCCATGAAGATTCTTAAATAACCAAACTTATTTTATTATTATTATATTATTATTATATTATTATTATCATTAAATTAAAATACACTATAAATGCTTGTAAGAACTTTCACTGTAAGGGGAACTTAAGGGTAAACTTAAAGTGGATTTATGGCATCGCTGTGAAATCCTCCCTTTGGAAACTTTATTTATAGGACTCCACAATTAACTGCAAACTCTATTCTAACATGGCAACACCAACCTTTCATGATCCAATCAAAATGCCTTTAGATAAAATCTAGTCCCGCCCTATCATTTTCTTGTTTAATCCTGTGTTAATCACAAACCCATCTCATTCAACCCGGGCAAATCTAAAAGTACATTCAGTTTGATTGAAAAAAAGATGAGCATGATTTTGGCAATGTTTAATTAAGTTAGTTGTATATGTATTACGTCAGATCGGAGATATTAAATGTCGGCGATCGGAGATATTAAATGTATTAAATGTCATTATATAAAAATGGTTAAAAGTTGGTGTTTTACTGCCACTGGTGTTCATTTCAATTGGAAACTGCAATGAATTGAATGTTTAGCTGCGTTTTACAGATATTTAGGTACAGGTACGTATTTCCAGTATACGTATTAGCCTAGATTGACAGTAAAAGAAGTTGCAAATATCATTTCATATTCAATTTAGATGTAAAACCTTTTAAAGATACTACTCAGTGTACCTTTGATACTAACAGTAATGGCTTATGTTTATACACCTGAGCTGTATCCTGAATGACGTGTTTCCCTTGAGTCTCATCAGAAAAGATTCAGCTGCAACTAACTCAGAAGTCACAGATTCTGTATTTCACGTCCCCGCTTTAATGGCTTGTTTTTTAGGCTTATGTAACATCAGTATTCAGCAAAATTTCTGAATGGGAGGACAAACACAATAAGACAGCACAGATACAAAATAAAAGGTTTGTAAGACGAGTGAACATCAGATCAATATGACTGCAGACAATCATCTCAATCCAGACATTAATTTTGCCTCACAAGAGACACATATTGCAACAGCATCAAAATATCAGCACTCCAACAGCAAAATTGAAAATGAAGAGAATATATATCTATATAAACACACACACATTTATCTTAGACTGATAGAACTGGCTAGTGTTGCAGCTTTTACACAAAAGGCATTCTTGCCCAAAGCAGTCTTCATATTCGTTTCAACCCTAGCACTGGACAGGCACTGGAAATCAGTAATAGCATAGCAAGCTCGGTATTAGCCAAAGGTTGAGAGGAGGTCAGGATGTGCAAACGCTCTGTCTGAAACTACAGAGCATGTTGCCGATTATATTTTTATGGAAGAAAATAACGGATTTTTAATTGTGAAGAGTCATTGCCTGCAGAGTTCTGAACAAATGGGGGCAAGCTGCTGAGGTCAGTTTTATCAGATGCAGAATGCACAATATGTTAATTTTGAGTGAGCAGTTTGGATGAAAATGTCACGGCAGTGTTCCTCTCATATTACGCATTAATCTGTATGCTCTTGAATATGGACAAGGAATATTTTTACATTTTAAGGAGAGTGTGCCAGTGTTGGGAAACTATAAATAAAGTGTAGTTAGCTATAATAGCCTACCAAATACACCACAAATTAGCTAAAGTAAGCTGAAAGCTAGCCTTTGCAGCACTACAAATAGATTCTAAAAGTACCTAGCATTTAAAACATTATGACATTTTTTTAATATTCAGCTGTTGATCATCTAAAAAAAGGAAGTAAAATAGAAAAAGTATCTACAAAATAACTAAAGTAGCTACATTACTAGAAAGTAGCTAATTACTCTATACAAGCTACATGGCAAGCTACTTCATGTTTTTCTATATATTAAATTTGTTTTTAAATATTCGGCAGTAATTCGATTTTTAAAAATCTGTTAGAACATTTTTCATCATAAATATAAAATGTTAAAAATAGTCAACTGAAACATGAAGATTTGAACTTCCTCTGATTCACACTGAATCTGTAATCAAATTTTCTAACATGTAGAAAAGATCTGATTCAAATGAGTGATTCATTTAACAAGTCACTAGTTCTGATGCAAAAGAAACAGAAAATACACATAACTTTATTGCTAAAATAAGACCATTGTCTTCTGCTATGAATCATATTTGTTCATAAGTGATGACGTTAACATCTTGCTACAGCTGCAGAATTTGGATTTGCCTCATCTGTGAAGTTTGCATCACTTATTCTGTTATTTTCCAGTTTAATACCGTGAAGCTGCTTTGAAAATCGCTACTGTATAAAGCAGTATAAAAATAAATGTGACTTGATTTGACTTGAAATGCTGATAGAAATTATTATTTTATAATAATAGTAATATTTCAATCCATTAAAAAAGCTTTGGTACTGAAAAGCTATGCAAATTAAAATAGTGTTGCTGCCAAGAAATTAATTTAAATTACGATTTTTGCTATATGTTGCAACACTATCGCCCAGCGTTGATGTGTAAATCATAAACAGAGATATGTACAGTCTCGTTATATTTGGGGGTCTTTTTCCTGTTTCTCCTCCCGTCCTGTATCCAACATCATCAATAGACTCAAGCACCTTCTAGGGCTTCTAAAGATGAATTGTTCTTCAGGGGCCAGACCTGAGCATTCCTTCAGAAAAAAATCCAAACCTTTGAAAGTGTCTCTCTCGAGTTCTGGCATCAGGTTCACTATCCCATATAGAAGCATCTGTAGACACGTTTGATGCAAGCAGACATCCTGGTGCATAATTTAGTGGTCTGATGCAAAACGTCCAGCTATTCCTTCTCATCAGTTTACTTGCCACTCAAACTCACCAGATGAATCAATACTTTCATAATCTTAAACCAAAACTTATATCAATATGCACAACATATATGACACTGAAGACTAGAGTAAATCAGCTTACATCTTGATTACATAACTGTGCCACTCTTCTTACAGAACCATTTACAGAAACTTTTCTTGGCCTAACATTTAATTCTGATACCTGATTTATCCTCATACTGAATTTTCAAGATCACACAACTTAATAAGCACTCATGCTTTATAAACCCATCTGGGATAAAATGTCCTCTGGTCCAATAAAAGAGTAAGACTTGAGGTGTGTTCTTCCAGCTGACATTACTATTCCACATTAAATACTTCAGAACCAGTGCTAGAGATCAGATACCTTTTTAACACCTCTAAGAGATGTACTGGATAGGGACCCAAGCCCTCCGACCAAAAAACATGAAAAATACTGCCTGACAGAAAATGGAAGGATTTAGCAAGGATTTGAAAATGAATCTTTGCTTCTGTTATCAGGCAGGATCAGCCGCAGCAGAGAGATGGAGAAGCTCGTCCTTCCCCTGTAACATGAACCATCACATTCTCTCGGCTCTTCTCTTGATCTGACGACACACGTGTCTACTCAGCAGTGTGCAGGGAACATGTTGGTCAGAGCAGTGTGCCTGAAGATGTATATACATCTATATCTATATATCTATCTAGAAAAAAAACAGCTTAAACCAACAAATCTTTGCTCAATCCAGTGTTATTTTAGTATAATTTTTATATATATTGAGTTTTTATTTTAATTTTAGTTAGTTTTAGTAATTTTGTTATGTGCATTTGCCATTTTATTATTTTTTTATATTCCTATTTAGCTTTAATTTACCTTAGTAAATGAATTGACCTTTGTAGTATTTCAGTGTAAACATTTTATTTGAGTTAGATGCCAACATTTAATTTTTTTGTTTAAGTTTTATTTATTTGAGCTTTATTTAAATTAATGAAACGTTTCTTGGTTGTGAGTTTGTTTGATGTAAAGATGGTGTTGTCTGCAGATCTGCCCATATTCTTTGTTTAATGTATTAATCATGTGCTGGTTGTGTAGTACTCAACTTTTATTTTAACATGATCAGGTTATGCCAAGTTCACACTGCACGATTTTCAAACTCGTCAGATCGCCGTTGTTTTCACACTGCACGACTATCTGAGGAAGCATTCAGTTGCTGCTGTGTTCACAATGCACGATGGAACGACGACAGTGGTTTTGCACACTGCATGACTTCACAATAGTGAAAATCGCCGCAGCTCTGGTTGGTCCGCAAATACGTTTCACAACAAAACACGCGCGAGAGTGATGAGAATAACGCGATAACCCTGAGCGTCAGACCGATATACTGCGGGCACTATGTAATTATTTAAATATATAGATATATATAATCTATTATTATATATAAGCCCGCTCAATTGTCCTGTGGCTGATGTCCGCTACACGGAGAAAAAATAAAGACAATTAATGCGGAGGGAGTGCATGGAACAGGGATTGGGTGTTCGCAAAGAGAGAGTTGGAGGTAAATAATTTTGCTGATGTAACTGTTATGCTGATGTTGTGGCTTGTCAAGCAAATGTTTGTGCTTGTTTCTGTATGATATAATTGTTCATATATCTATTACAATACTGATATTCTGGTCTATAACTCTTCCCCGAACTTCCCTCTGCCCTGTATCTTGGTCTCTCATTGGCTGTAGTTCATCGCCGGTGTAGTTTTCAGTCAGAAATCATTCCACACTGCGTGATTGTGAATCGCCGACAGCTCCCGATATTTAGCCGAGTTTCACACTGCACGATTTTAGCCCGATATTCCACTCGCCGTCAGGTTTTGTGAAATCGCCGACAGATGCCCGAAATCGGAGGCAAATCGGTGCTCGTTCACGCGAGAGACAATCACGCAGTGTGAATTATCAAAGACTCGATCTGAGGGAATCGCCGACACGTCGCCCGTGAAATATTTGGCATGCTAAATATCTGGAGCTGTCGGCGATTCACAATCACGCAGTGTGAAATGAGTTCTGACTGAAAACACATCGGCGATGACCTACAGCAAATGAGAGACCAAGATACAGGGCAGAAGGAAGTTCGGGGAGGAGTTATAGAAACGTATTTTTTCGGCCCAGTGTTGGTCAAATCGCGTTGCCGCCTGGTGTTTTTTAATGTCGCAAGGGTTGAAGCACCCAAAACGGGAGTATTTAGGGCCTGGAATGTGAATTGTACCTGGAGAACCCCGCCAAAAATTTGTATTTTACACCCCCGTATCCTCCCAATTTATACTTTTTTTAATTGGGCGGGTTTTGTAGCGAAAACCTGGCAACCCTGCACCAGACAGAGCTGTCGGCGATTCTTAGGAGTGAAAAGTCTTCAGTTGATAACGTCTCTAGGTTACGTATGTAACCATTGTTCCCCGATGGAACGAGACACTGCGTCGAGAACGCTAGGGGAACGCCTTCAGCGATACCAAGCTCTGAATCATATGTGTAATCAGTCGAACGATGGGCGAGACGTGCGCGGCGGGTGACGTCATGACCAGGAAGCTTTAAAAGCACGTGAGGTGCCGCCGGCGCTAGCTTCTTAGGAGTGAAGCAAGCTCTAGTAGGGATGCCGGAAGTATTGCCTTCGATGCAGCGTCTCGTTCCCTCGGGAACCATGGTTACATACGTAACCTGGGATGTTCCCCTTCGGGAACTCGAGCTTTGTCGGAAAACGCTAGGGGAATGAGATGTCCACGCCGCCAGACTTGCAAATCACTGCCAAGTGTGGAAGGGCATGGCTATGGCAAGAGAATAGAGGGGCCTGGATTGGCTCGCAAATGTAGGTCATAGAACCTGACGAAAGTGAGGGGCGTAGACCATCCTGCAGCGTTGCAGATGTCCTGCATAGGAACTCCTGCCAGAAAGGCCTTGGAGTGCCGTCGAGGAGAGAAATCAAGTCCGAGAACCATACTCGGCCCGGCCAGAACGGGGCTACTAGCAATAGATGGACCCCGTCCCGACGTACTCTCTCTAAAACTCCCGGTGGGGATGGGGGAAAAGGGGGGGGGGGGGAAAAGGGGCAGAGCGATCGGGGGAAAAGCGTACAGCCGAAGCCTCGGCCAAATGTGTACCAACGCATCCAGCCCCAGTGGCGCTGGATGAATCAGAGAGAACCAGAGAGGACAGTGCGATGTCATATGAGTCGCAAACAGGTCCACCTGACTGGCAAAAAATTCTCCATATCTGCTTCACCACCTGCCTTGACAGGATGTCTGCTCCCATATTGAGATGCCTAGGAATATGCACTGCCCTCAGCGAGAGGAGCTTGCCCTGGGACAACACAAGGATCTGATGCGCCAGCTTGCACAAGGGGCGCGAACGCAGAACTCCCTGATGGTTGATGTAAGAGACCACCACTGTGCTGTCGGTGCGCACCAAGACGTGGTGACCTCTTAGGTCTGGGAGAAAGTGTTTCAGAGCTCGAAACACAACCAGCATCTCCAGGCAATTGATGTGCCACATGAGATGGCGACCACTCCACAGACCACGGGCAGGGTAGCCACTCATGACTGCTCCCCAACCAGTGAGGGACGTGTCCTTCGTTAGCGTTACGTGGCGACAAGGAGCTCCCAACACCGGTCCCTGAGACAAGAACCAATGTTTCCTCCACATGTCCAATGCACGTAGGCCTCGCCGTGTGACCTTGATCATACGAAGCGGGTTTCCCCTCGGGGAGAACCCCTTGGTCTTGAGCCACCACTGTAGGGGTCTCATGTACAGCAGGCCAAAAGGTATCACGTTGGACGCCGCTGCCATCAGACCCAGCAGCCTCTGAAACCGCTTGACAGTGAGTGACCGGCCTTCTCAGACTCCCACGACTGTAGTGAGGATCGACTCGATCCAAGCAGGAGATAAACGTGCCTGCATCGTGGTCGAATCCCACACCACGCCCAGATAAGTTGTCCTCTGTACTGGAGAAAGCACACTTTTCTTGGCTTTCAGTTTTAACCCCAGCTCTTTCATATGGGCGAGAACGAAATCTCGATGCCGAACCGCCATCTGCTCTGATTGAGCTAAAATCAACCAATCGTCGATGTAATTGAGTATGCTGATGCCCTGGAGCCGCAGAGGAGCCAGGGCAGCGTCCACACACTTCGTGAAAGTACGGGGTGAGAGTGCTAGGCCGAAGGGAAGGACCCGATATTGGTAAGCTTTGCCCCTGAAAGCAAACCTCAGGAGCTTCCTGTGCCTGGGAAGGATGGAGACATGGAAATAAGCATCTTTTAGATCTATCGTGACGAACCAGTCCTCGGACCTGATCTGAGACACGAACTGTTTGACAGTGAGCATTTTGAACTTCAGACGCATTACTGAGCGGTTCAATAGCCGCAGATCTAAAATTGGACGCAACCCTCCATCCTTCTTCGGCACGATGAAGTACCGGCTGTAGAACCCTACCTCCCTGTCGAGAGGAGGGACCACCTCGATGGCCTCCTTCCTCAGAGAGTGTCTACTTCTGTCTAATCCATAGAGCCTGCTCTGGGCTCACTACTGTGAGAAAAACCCCTTTGAAAGGTGGCGGAGCGCCGGACTGAATGCGATAACCTCTTTCTACAGTCTGCAACAGTCTGCAGGCCCATTGAGATACATTTGGCAGTAGTTTCCACGCTGCTAAATAATCTACTAAGGAACCAGTCTCTCGAGACTGGCCTCCGGTGTACTTGTAGCTGCTAATTCGGTGCCCTGAAGCGGCGGACCGGCAGGCGTTCGCCGAACTAGTTGCTTGAGAGACCCCCGAAGGGGTGGCAAGGCTCTGGGCTCCGCTACGTTTCCGGGCGGAAAATACAGAGAAAAACCTTCGCTGGAGACCGCTGCACCCTGGCACACTGGCAGGGTTGGCAGAACGGTTTCCTGAGGGCACTGAGGAGAGACGGACACCGTGTAATGCGATGCTCCCCGCTCTTCCCCAGTAGGGGCCACCCTCAGCAGTCCTGGGCTTAAATTTGTCAGGACCGCTTCGTCGAGGGCTTCCTTGATTGAAGCACGACCCTCAGATCGGGCCTCGCCTTAGAAGCCCCCGACTTAGAGCGCCGCCGGCCTCGGTCCCGCTGCGGGGGAGCGCGAGAGGCAACGCTCTGTTTTTGGACCTCCCTATATTAGGAGCTGGTACCCGGCTGGGGCTGCTCCCACCCAGCAGCCCCTGGAGCTAGAGAGCGGCGAGGGAGAAACCGCTGTAATGCCGCCGCCTGTTTACGGGTCTCCTGGTATCTGTCGACGACCGAATCGACGGCGTCACCGAACAGACCAGAAGGCGCAAGCGGGGCATCCATAAGGCAGACCCTGTCCTTCTTTTTCATATCGGACAGGGTCAGCCACAAATGCCTCTCCGCCGCCACCAGAGCTGCCATGGACCGCCCAATAGCACGGGCGGTTTCCTTGGTGGCGCGAAGGGCTAAATCAGCGGTTCTCCTCAGTTCTAAAATGTCACCTGCTTTGACCTGCTCGTCTTCATCTAGCTCTTTTAGCAGGTCGGCCTGGTACGCCTGTAATACTGACATAGTGTGCAGACACGCACCAGCCTGACCTGCTGCCGAGTACCCCTTGCCCACCAGCGGTGAGGTGGTTCGCAGTGGCTTGGAGGGCAATACCGGAGCCTTCAGAGACGATGCCGCGCCGGGTGACAGATAGCTCGCAAGCGTCTGCTCTACCCGGGGCATCGCTCTGTAACCACATTCACTCAACCCTGCCACATTTCCATAATAATCAGAGGCAGGGACGAATAAGCGGGCCGAGAATGGTTTCTTCCACGATCTCGACACCTCGGTGTGGAGATCGGGAAAAAACGGCAGGCTCCGGCGTGGAGGTAGCGACCTGGCCCGCAGAAAGCGTTCATCGAGTTTGCTTCTCTGTGGCTCAGTCTGTTTCTCTGCGGGCCATTCGATGTTCAACTTGGCAACCACACGTGTAACTACCTCCATTAGCTCCTCATATTGTGGGGATTGAGTGGGCGAATCTTCGACGCTCTCCACATCAAACTCCTCGGAGGAAGATAGGAGAAGCGCCGAGCCCGCTCTCCGGGGGGAAGTAGCCGCAGAACGGGCTTCCGATCCCAGCGAGCGGGCAGCGGATCTGGCAGGTGAGGAAGAAGATAGGGACTCGCCCGTCTCCATTCCCTCCACCAGATCCAACTGCGAACCCCCACGAACGCAGCCGCCGCTTCGACTCGACGGAAGTGGGGCCAGCACTGCGAGGAACGCTGGTGAAGGCTCCCTCGTCAAAGAGAGCCTTCCGGGAGCGAAGCAAACGTAGTGGCAACTGCTCACAATGCGGACAGTCGGTCCTCTCGAGAGCCGACGCCGCGTGCTCCGATCCCAAGCAGACCACGCACAGACTGTGTGTATCCCCGCTCGTGATGTAGCGTGGGCAGGGAGGAACACACAGTCTGTAACGCGATCTACTTTCGCCCTTTTTTGTCTTTTGCTTAGACATTTCCTTTTTTTTTCTGCTGGAGCTTATTTTGGATGCTTGTGCACTTTTTTGGACAGACAACAATAAATAAGACTCACAGAACATAAATCGTGACCGACACACACAGAGAGCTTCGCTGAATGACAGAAAGCTAGCGCCGGCGGCACCTCACGTGCTTTTAAAGCTTCCTGGTCATGACGTCACCCGCCGCGGACATCTCGCCCATCGTTCGACTGATTACACACATGATTCAGAGCACGGTCACGCTGAAGGCATTCCCCTAGCGTTTTCCGACGCAGCTCGAGTTCCCGAAGGGGAACTCCTGTCGTCGTTCCATCGTGCAGTGTGAACACAGCAACAACTGAATGCTACCCCAGATAGTCGTTCAGTGTGAAACCAACAATGATGCGACGTCTTTGAAAATCGTGCAGTGTGAACTCGGCATTAGCATGCCAAATATTTTGCGGGCGTCGGCGACGTGTCGGCGATTCCCTCAGATCGCGTCTTTGATAATTCACACTGAGTGATTGTCACTCGCGTGAACGAGCACCGATTTGCCTCCGATTTCGGGCATTTGTCGGCGATTTCGCAAAATCTGTCGGCGAGTGAAAAATCGGACTAAAATCGTGCAGTGTGAACTCGGCGTTAAATATGCTACATATTGTATGAAAGCCTCTGTATTTGATCTGTGATTTGCTTGACAGTTTTGATGTCAGGGCAGCAGGCATAAAGAGTTTTCATAGACTTACATAGCCTTTCTCATCAAATATCCGCTATTAGTATGCACCAATAATCTCCAACAATATAACATGATGTGCCATCTAGAGTGTGATCACCTTAGAAAATCGCAGAATCATATCACTCAGTACCACCGTCATTATCCTGATTAAAATGATGGTGCAATTTATATGAGCTGTGAATGTCCTCTTGAGCCCTGTTAAGTTGTATTGTTGTATTTTTACGGCTGTGATTTTACCCCAGCTTTGAATCTACAAGGTCAAGCACTGGGTATGAAATGTTGTCCAAATTCAGTATGATTAAAAATATCAGAGACATGAGAGACAGCAACACTGTCTGTGTGGCCTCGTAGCATAACCTTCTAGTTTTGGTGGAGTGTTTATCAAAAAAACACGTATACCTTTACAAATGTTCATTCACAAGCAACTTCAGAAGCATCCGCAGGCATATACTTCTGGCTGGATACCAAACAGAGTCATATCCTTGTGTTATTGTGGGCCAAGTAAGAACTAATAAATCAGACAAACCCATTTGGAGACCCCAAAGCTGGAAAGGAACTAAATTGGATCTTAAGCAAGATAAGAATGACCATTTATCTAAAACAGCACCTTACAAAGATTACCAGAGGTGCAATTTTTGGGTGAGTAACTAGAAAAACGTATGTTTTCTTGGCCACAGATCAGTCTGTTAAAATTTCTACAAAGAAAAATAGAGTCCATTACATATAAACCAATTGCCCTAACAACAAGACAAAAACTGCAAATAATACTGATGTAATATCAAAACTTTAGTTCTCTGGGGTCATTTCTACTACAACTGTTAATTGCAGTGCAAATTAACGGCGGCATTTGCATTTGTATGAAAAGAAAGAGAGCAAGTTTATGGTATGATACAAGAGACATGATCTTAGCATGATTATCTGATGAATGGCTTGATATACAAGTACAGCGTTGTCATAGATGACAACAGAAATTGGAAATATCTGACTGCTGAATATCATGACCAATCTGGATTAAAGGAATAGTTGGTAACACTGTACTTGAAGGGGTGTGCATAAGACTGACATGACACCTTCATAATCCTGACAATATGAAGGAGATTTTATGCATGTTTATGACAACTGTCATTAAGTGTCATTCGCTCAGTTGTCATTTCTAATGCAAATATGACATTATTTAACCTAACCCTAACCTAACCCTACCCTTACTCCTAACCATAGCCCATAACAAAGACAAACAAATGTCATCTTTGCATTAAAAATTACATAACTGAGCGAATGACACTTAATGACAGTTGTCATAAACATGCATAAAAAACCTTCATATTCATGACATGTGTCATGTCAGGATTATGTAGGTGTCATGTCATGATTATGAAGGTGTCATGTCAGTCTTATGCACACCCCTTCAAGTAAAGTGTAACCATAGTTCACCCCCCAAAAAAATTGCATTAAATAATTTGCCCACCAATGGATCCTCTGCAGGGAATGGGTGCCATCAGAACGAGTGTTAGTAAGAAACAAATTCATCATTAAGGCATGTTGAATATAGACTGTTGCATCCAAAGCATGAGTCCATAATCCATAATAAAGATGAAGAAACTACTCATCAACATCTTGAATGGCCTGATGATGGGTACATATTCAGCAAATTTTCATCTGGGTGAACTATTTCTTTAAGTATTCCAGTGAGTTATAATTATAAAACGACAATAATGAAGTTAGATTTAAACTGTGCATTAAATTTTTTAGGTTCATGTTTTTTTTGGTAAAATAATTATAAATGTGGAAATTAAGCAATCCTTTTTAACATCTACAGAAATAGAATTTCAATAAAAAATATATTTACTGATAACATAAATACTTACTGATAAAGTGTGACACCTTCCCTGATGGCAGATTTAGTCAGTTTTACAAACAGTATTAATATCCCTGATGTTTCAGTAAGCATTTATGATAATGGGGGGTGATAAATAATGAATGAAATATTCATGAATGTACACATGGCAGATACATATGGCCCTGTGTCTTTGTCTAGAACAATTTGACTTAATATTACACCATGCTGGATGCTTGTAAAGTGCTAAAGTATAGTTTACCAATTGGCACACTAACCGTATTTCAATGTAATCTTTCAGTTTTACATGTTACCCCAACCTTGTGCAAAAAAGCTTGCGTTCTGCATTTGAATGAAAGTTTAACAGGCTTGATTTCTTTTGAGCTTTCACACATTTGCCCTAGCATAATTTCAGCTCTTTCATGCCGGTGGCTTTTAAAAAGGGTAGCCTAGTCCATCATACAACTTCACCTGACAGGGTTTAATCCCTTCAACCAATTCTTTTTCTTTCTTTTTTTCACCCCTCAACCGGCATTTCCCTTCTGCACCTGACTCTCTGACTTGAAATGGATTTCGTCTCGTCAGCCTTGAATGTATAATACAAAGGGATACCTTTGTCCTCTCTGTAAGTGCTGGGTAATGAACTGTGTGGAATGCAATCTGGCACTAACTAAAAACCTCTTTTCAGCCCCATTTTAGAAGGACGGCACTTTAGACTGAAGAGACTGACTGGCTCCCCCTCCTTTTTTTTTTTTTTTTTTTTTCTCTTTAAATTGAGAAATTCTTACCAACATGAACTTCACTACTAGACCCTCATAACAACATTCATGATTCTTTTTGCCATGTTTAAAAAAAATTAAAAAGGACTTTTGAACAATTATCAGGCCTTGAGACTAAAGGTTACCTATTTCAATTACATCCGCCTCATAAAAGCTGTTTTTGATAAATATCATACAAAGTCTCAAATGTAGAAGAAATATTTATTTGCTGGTGTCTCTTAAGAGTTTTTGTGCCAAGTAGGCCAAAGAGCTTAATAAAAAATAAAAAAAAAAAAAACCTTTTTTATTAAATTGGGTGCAATTTTATAAAGTTTTACTTAAGCTTTTAATGCTAAAAGGATGACACTTGAAATAACACTGCCTGCATTTACTTCCATAATGTGCAGAAAAAAAGTATGGTGAGACCTGAGTGAATCTTGAAATATTCTCTATATGTGTTTGGAGAGGAGGGACTTTGGTGGCGCAAAATTACATTTTAATGAAATATTACTGCGCAAAGGTGAATATTTTCTTCAGCTTTAATTAGACCAAACATTTTTACATAGACATATCACTATCAAGCAGGGCCGTTTCTAGGCATAGGCGAGCTAGGCGGTCGCCCTAGGGTGCCACCAGCTGAAGGGGCGCCAATAAGCACACGTACTGGCACTTTTAGCAGGGTTAAGATAAAGAGTGGCACGGTCACCCTGAAAAATGACTGCTGCCCCCACTGGATCCCCCAACAATATTGGGCTAGAGTACTGTCAATCTGACGATGCCTGTATGCCACTAGATCAGAGTGCTGTCAATTGCTGCCTGATTGTTGCATGCAAAGTTTGCATTTGGAGCGCTCAACAACGCCATTAGATCAGTGGGCTCTGTCAGTGCATTAGCAAGGTAACACTTTATTTTTGCCATGCAATAAAGCTAAGTTCAAAGGCCAATTTAAAATATTGCATTGCCAATGCATTGTTAAATGATCAGCGTGTCATGTAATATTCCCATATAAACTAACATCCAATTAAAAAATATTTGTATAGTAAAATTCGCTAATTCACGAGATCAATACATCCTTTATTAGACCGCTTTGTCGAGTTAAATGCATCCTTACGGAGGTGTCGAAAGGCTGAATCAATTAATTCACTTCCAACAGAGCTTAATGGGAGCAACGTCATAGAGGGCAAAGCGTCACGTTATTTAAAGGGGACGTTAACGTGTTAACAAGTAGCAAATTATTTAAGTAGCTGCATTGGTTACTTTTATGCCACTGATATAGTTTTTATATGTAGTTTGGGGTAACAAAAGGGTTTTATAGGTTTGACTGAAATAATAATGCAATAGCTGACACTTTAAATCAATGTTTCAAGAAACAACAACAAAAAAATTGAACAAAAAACAGATAAAGACAAAAAAGTAGCCATTGATAATATCTAAACAATATGTAGTAGTATAGTATATAGTATCCAAAGCAAAATGTAATAAAATTAATTTATGTGTGATTTATGTGTAAATTATGTGCATTCTTAGCCACTAGGATTGTTACATAGGGCTATACAGGCATCTAGTGGCAACACAATGATATTATAGATACTAAATTGTGCAAAATGTTTATCTTAACATTCAATTTACAAATAATGCATTCAGATTTGTGGAAATCAATGCACTGAATCTCCACAAATTAGTGTCATTACTATGACAACCAATTTGAATGTGACAAGCAGGTGTCTGAAATAATATATATATATATATATCTATCTATATATATATATATATATTTTTTTTTTTTATATATATATATATATATAGTATAATTTGGGGTGGTGGGGGTGGGGACAATAGGGATTTCGCCCTAGGGCGTCAAATTGGCTAGAAACTGCCCTGACTAATCAGTTATACTCATAACTGATCATCTGAGATGAGGCTCTTTGAGCACAAAAGATCATCCTCTGAATAAAGGCTGGAACAGGACTGTCAGGAGAAGGAAAGGACAGAGAGGGTGCACACTGATGAGTGATGTAGGATCTTCTTTGACACCGCTGTTACTCTCCCAAGGCACAAGCACCTAAATCTGAAGTAACTGCTTGAATAGGCAGATCACGTGTTCTTATACTGTCCCCTTGTGGTTGAAAAATACTTCTGGACAATGGTTAGCATGATTGGGATTCATGCACAGCACATGTTCAGGACCTTGTTTGTTCCAACCAAACCAATTCACAACTGAAATGCCATTTAAATTCTAATTCAGTTCCTATAGTGTTTTGAATTGAGGTGGCAAACAGGATGCACAATTTAATTCTAAATTGAATTTAAAGAACTTAAAATGGAATAGATCTGTTCAACAGCTGTAGTTAATGTATTTTTTAAATATTAATAAAACAAATACTGAGAGATCATAATAATAATAATAATGGTCAATTTTATTCCAATTCCAGCTCATGAATTGACCAATATCCAAACCTTAAATTCTAATTTTATCCCAACCTCGGTAAAGAAGGACATAAGCCTCAACCAAATCCAACTAATCTAATTCCACCACCAAAGCCATATTTATTTTATCCTGGTTTGCCACATTATAAACGTAAATCAGATTCATCACACAAATATGGAAACGGTCAGTTAAGGTCTTGTATAATTTTGAAGACTGCAACTCAAATAAACAGACCTAACCTTCATTTGTAGCGTGGAAACTAATTTTAACATTTAAACTGAAAGTGTGGGGACTTGGGATTTAGTAAACCAGTCCCAGATGTGCTCGAGCAGCCCTGTCCAAACCAAACGCTGCTGGAACGCATACAGTAGATGGTTGCAGAGAAGTTCTGCAGCACAGTGCAGTTCAGCTGAGGTTGAGAATATTGTTAAGGGGGGTTCCCGAGGTGGCCAGATCTAAATGCTAAAAAGGTCAAACATGATTCTGGAAGCGAGTCATTCACCAGAAGGGGGCGAAATAACGCTCTAGATGTTTTTATCTGTCTCATTCATGTGTTGGCCCTTTTTGCCATCACACTTAGGAAAAATGTGTCCTTCATAATGGCTGACTGGCTGCCCAGCCTTTAAGGGTTTGGGTTAAGGGCTCAATCAATTTGCGGGGGAACTTTTGCCAGTGGGCTTTTGCCATTTCTATCTAAGCCAACCAAATGAGATGGGGGAAATGAGCACTTCTAATAGTGCTTTAGTACTCGCTTTCATTTGTTTGTTCTAAATTAGCTTTTTAAATGACACTAGCCTTGTACAAAACAAATGTTGCCCTGATGTTTAGACAAAAAAAAACAAATCATGGTGAGTTTGGAAACAGAACAGAAGAGCAAAAGTCTAAATTTAACAATCTTGCACATTGATTATATATGTCATCTCTTTTTAATGAGAGCAGTTTAACACACGCGCACAGAAGCACAATCCCACAGATATACAAATATACCAATACACACACGTTCAGACTCACAGCCCAGTAATAACCACCTTGTAAATCTGACTGAGGTTGAGCATTCACATGTCTTGGCCAAGGACACAATCCTTACATAGACATTCAGTTGACCCATGTGCTGATTAAAAGATTCATACTCTTCAATCTGGGCTTGTCCCACCAAACTAAACATCCCAGCCCATTTTCATTAACTTCCAGAGGCCTATCAAAACACATTTGTGGCCAACATATACTTAAAGGAGAGGAGAATTAAATCGAATGGTCTTTTTGAAATAGAATCTGGAACTAAATTTGGTGGGGGATTTATCTTATTGGCTCTTAAAAAATGTCGAAAGGCGGCCATACTGTAAACACTCTCTGTTTCCCTTTTTCTCTTCTCTTTTCTACTCTTATGCGCTCAACAGGTATTGTTTTGCTGACCTAGAATCCATTACAGCCCTTTACATAGTGACTTTTTTCACAAATATACAGAGAGAAATGTACATTTGCAGCCACTCACTCGTTGCTAGATCTGAAGCTTTTGGCACCAAGCAACAACCTTTGATGTTTCAGCGTGTTATTCTGAGGTTAAATGTCAAAATGCGTTCAGTTAAATTGAGAACTCGTATAAAAAAATAATAATTTAAATAAGTTAAAATGCACTAACAATGCCATAAATCACAAACATGCCATAAACATTAATAAACTGTTCAAAAAATTTTGCAAATAAAAACATCACCCTCGGCCCGTTCGCCGTGGTGCCCCCTCAAGCGCGGGGCCCAGTGCGGCCACACCAGTTGCACCCCCTAAGGACGGCCCTGATTCATAGCAAACATATGAGTGGAGTAACATATCTAAAATCTACGGAGGAGAGTGGGGTTCCTCTTATGGTTCTACATACCACCATTTGACAAAGGTGCTGTGTAGCACCTTTAAAGATAGGAGCTATATAGCACTTAAAGTGGTTCCCCTATGATTACGAACCAATGAACCACTTTTAGTGCTATTTAGAACCATTTTTTTAGTGCATTCGATTTCAAACTATCACTTCCACCGCTATTTACACCTAAAGGTTGATATGCATAGTGTCTACTGACACCTAGTGGTGTGAACGCAAAATCATGCAAAAAAAAAACAGTTATTAATTGTAGAAATATGTCATTTGTAGTCATTCATGACTGTTTTTTTCTCTTTGCAAAAGAAATATATATTTATTTAAAAATCTTGGGACTGTAAGTGTTTTTGAGAGAAATCTCTTCTGCTCACAGGCTGCATTTATTTGATTAAAAATACAGTAAAATATTGTAATATTTACAGTAATTTAAAATAACCGTTTTGTACTTTAATATATTTTACAGTGTAATTTATTTCTGTGATGGTAAAGCTGAATTTTCAGCAGCCATTACTTACAGTCTACAGTGTCACATGATCCTTCAGAAATCATTCTAATATGTTGATTTTCTGCTCAAGAAACATTTTTTTATTATTATTTATTATTAGCAATGTTGTGCTGCTGTTTAACAGCAATTGTTTGAAATAGAAATCTTTATAAAACATTATAAATGTATTTGCTGTGATTTGCTGTTATGCATATATGTATATTATTATTATATTATACAGATATTGAAGTCCAAATCCATGCTTAACAAGCATTTCATAAACATTATAAAACTTTTCAAAATAAATTTCCAACTATGTTTTAATTTAGGGCTGTTTTCAATCTATCATTTGCCCTGTGGACTTTTTCAATAACTTCAATAAAGAACTCAATATTTCAGTATTTCATGGGTCAAACTGAAGTCTTACTCCATCTCAGCGAAGTCCAACACACACACACACACACACACATAGATGAATGTACTGCACCTGGTCTCCATCATTCAAAACCGACACAAAAGGTCAGATGACGCGTATCCTTTTAAGGGGTCATGTTTTAAGATATCTTTCCACCCTATGCTTTTTCCCTCCGCCTGTACATGTGGAGAGGTGCTCTACCACTTATGAAAAAAGTGGCAGTTAAGTGTTTAGGAGACAAAAGTGGTTGTTGCATTTTGAAGGGGTGGGTTGGGAGAAGTAAGGAGTCTGTTCACGATAGGTGTGGTGTGAAAAGTGGGTTAAAAGTGAGTTTAGCTGCGATAAATGGAGCAGTGGTTCAGTGAGGCTTAAACGTTATCTCTTTTTAGTTATTCATGCATGCATATTGAGAGACGCGAGGTGGAGAGCTGTGGTGTTAAGTATTCAGATGATTACAGGAAACAGGAGTGGATGCACTAAAGAATCACTGTATGCACTCCACATGCTTCTTTTACTCTCTATTTGTTTTGCTCACTTAATCTGTCTCCCAGTAAACTTCACATATCTCTTCATGCTGCTCAATGCATGGTGCTGGGAACTTCAAGATTATGAGTGTGATTTCCAGGTAAAAACACATACTAATAAAACATATATCTTTATTTCATTTGAGCTGTGGCTTGGTTGACGCATATGCTTTGACGGTTCCTGTCCTCATCTACTGTACCTATCCTTGATAAATATGGTGTACACATATAAAAACATAAAATGCCTTTCACCCTGTAATATGTAAATGTTTAGCATGCATGTGTGAACAAAAATGTATGTTGATATGTCACTGCTAGACACTAATCCAGATGCTAACCTAACAGCAATAAGCTTTTCAATAAGTTAATCAAAATTAAACACAATCCATAAAGGTGTATTGAATTTAAATTGCGATATAATTGCAGTTCAAATTTGAAAGTAAGATGTAAAGTCGAAATTGATGGATGGATGGTTGGACGGATCAATAGCATTAATTGATGGCTTTTAGAGATAGTAAAATAAGCGCTAAAATTATACACTAAAAATTCATGAAACTTTAGAAAAGTAGCACACACAAATATCAGCTCTAAAATGTCATGCATTTCATGTCACTATATACAGAAAACTCTCCTGGCACATATTTTGATCTGTATTAGACGTCTTACATATAAGATATACTAAAATAAAATGTATTTGGTCGAGCTGAATGCTAACTGTTGCTTCTGGGCTTTTCTGAAAATCTTCTGATACCACTTTAAGTAAACAGCGTGTAATTCCTGAACATCAGCCTGTGGCTAACCATTTCCCATGTGTTTTATTTTGTTTGTTAGTCTGTAATATTCAGCATTTAAATTATATCATTATAGGTCAGACCCTGAAACTACTGGGGAGTGACACTCAAACCATATACTTATTGGCTGGATGCTTCCTCCTACTTCTGTTCAGACATGCTTCCATTTCCTACACAGATCTGAATCTGTGTATTCAACCACATTCTTTTCACTCCAAAACCTGTGAAATTCCAGCACTCCACACAGTCATTTCTTTCTGTCTCTCCGGGATTGTTCATGCCAATTTTAACACTGCAGAACAACTTTAGCCATACCTTAGCTATCTCCTATGGTTTAACGAGATTAAATTTGTGCTTTGCAACTCTAGAATGAGTCTTGCATTGTTCTTTAAAGTAGTTTACAGCAGAAATATTGCGTTCAGTTCAAAGATAAGCTCAACTGCACATTTTGCATAATGCTGATTACCTCTAAAATCATAAAAATGTATTTATAATATATTACATAAAAAGTCCAACTTGTCCCTCCCTTTACTTAAAATTAAATTCTTAAAATGGGTTGCAGTGAGGCATTTAAAATGGAAGCTAACGGGGCCAATCCATAAACATTAAAATACATTTTAATATTATACTGTAGCCACAAGACATTAACGATATGCATGTAAACATGGTTTTAGTGTGGAAAAAATAATTTACTAATCCTTTCTGTCTCATGTTGTATTCAGTTTTGATATTCATGCATGACAATGCAATGCCATAAACCTAAAATGACTGTACATATAGCCAAAAAAAACTTTACAGCTCAAATAATGCATAGCAGACAGTTATAAAATTACGAACTTCACATTGCTGCTTTTAAATCCTTCAAAAATTGGCCCCAATAACTTCCATTGATAGTGTCACACCATAAAATTTACTGTAATAATGTCACAAATACTGTCAATTTAGCTTAGACTGTAACACAAATACTCCTATAAGATGTAATTTAAGCTGGCTTAGCATCAACACAACATCTTTAGCTAAGAGATGTATCCACCTAGCAGAGAATCAGAGCAAAGATTTGATATAGTCAAAATACAGACAGCACGTCACATGTCCCACCGAGACAGAATGCATATCACTCTGTTCCATGGGCAGCTTTGGGGCTCTCTGATCACTGTTTGGTTCATCTTATACCGACCTACAGGCAGAAACTGAAATCAGCTAAACCTGTATTAAGGACTGTAAAAAGATGGACTAATGAAGCAGAGCAGGATTTACAAGCTTGTTTTGACCTCACTGATTGGAGTGTTTTTGAAGCTGCTGCCTGGATGAGCTCAAAGAGACTGTAACATCTTATATCAGTTTCTGTGAAGACATGTGCATTCCTACCAGGACTCATTTAACTTACAACAACGACAAACCATGGTTCACTGCAAAACTCAGACAGCTCCGTCAGGCCAAAGAAGATGCTTACAGGAAGGGGGATAATGTCTTGTATAAAGAGGCTAAATACACACTGGAAAAGGAGATCAGAGTGGCAAAGAGGAATTATTCAGAAATAATAAGGATTCAATTCCCTTCCAGCGACTCGGCATCAGTGTGGAAAAGTCTAAAAGAAATCACCAATTACAAGACACCATCCCCCAGCACTGTGGAGAATCAACACCTGGCAGACGATCTGAACGAGTTCTACTGCAGGTTTGAAAAGACACCTCACACCCGCCATGAACACTTCTCCACACAACCATTCACACCTCCATCAACCCCCCTCTCCCCCACACCTGCAATTCAGATCAGTGAAGACGAGGTGCGCCAGGTCTTCCGGAAGCAGAAAAGGAAAAAAGCACCAGGCCCAGACTGTGTTACACCAGTCTGTCTGAAATTCTGTGCTGACCAGCTGGCCCCCATCTCCACACAGATCTTCAACAGATCACTGGAACTGTCCAAAGTCCCTTCATGCTTCAAACGCTCCACCATCATCCCCGTCCCAAAGAAACCCAAAAATTACTGGATTTAATGACTACAGACCTGTGGCTCTAACGTATTTGGTCATGAAGTCTTTTGAAAAACTGTTGCTGGCCCACCTGAAGGACATCACTGAACCCTTGCTGGATCCTCTTCAGTTTGCCTACAGAGCAAACAGGTCTGTGGATGATGCAGTGAACATGGGACTGCATTATGTTCTGCAACATCTAGACAGACCAGGGACTTATGTGAGGATCCTGTTTGTGGACTTCAGCTCGGCTTTTAACACGATCATCCCAAACCTCCTCCTGTCCAAACTATCTCAGCTCTCCGTGCCCACCTCCGTCTGTCAGTGGATCAACAGCTTCCTGACAGACAGGCAGCAGCTATTGAGGCTGGGAAAATTCTCATCCAGCACCCGTATGATCAGCACTGGTGCTCCTCAGGGTTTTGTTCTCTCTCCACTGCTCTTCTCCCTCTGCACCAACGACTGCAGGTCTAAAGACCCCTCTGTCAAGCTCCTGAAGTTTGCAGACGACACCACACTCATCGGCCTCATTCAGGACGGTGATGAGTCTGCTTACAGACAGGAGGTCGATCAGCTGGCTGTCTGGTGCAGTCTCAACAACCTGGAGCTCAACACGCTCAAAACTGTGGAGATGACCGTGGACTTCAGGAGAAACCCCCCTGCACTTCCCCCACTCACTATCATGGACAGCACTGTGACTGCAGTTTAGTCATTCAGGTTCCTGGGCACCACAGTCTCTCAGGACCTGAAGTGGGACACTCATATTGACTCCATTGTGAAAAAGGCCCAACAAAGGTTGTACTTCTTTTCGCCAGCTGAGGAAGTTCAACCTGTTACAGGATCTGCTGAAACAGTTCTACTCTGCTATTATTGAATTCGTCCTCTGCATTTCAGTAACTGTCTGGTTCAGCTCAGTTACCAAATCTGACCTCAGAAGACTTCATAGGGTAGTCCGGATTGCTGAGCGAATCATTGGTACAACCCTCCCTTCTCTCCAAGAACTGTACTCATCCAGAGTGAGCAAAAGGGCTGGCAGAATCACTCTGGACCCCTCACATCCAGCACACTCCCTCTTTGAACTGTTGCCATCTGGTCGACGCTACAGAGCTCTGAGCACCAGAACGGCCAGACACAGGAACAGTTTCTTCCCTCAGGCAATCCATCTCATGAACACTTAACAATAACTGTGGAACACACACTATTTATTCACTCATACACTTATTTATCTAACACACATACTCAGTCTACACCTCAAATTTGCACATAATATACAGTACCTGTACATACAAAAACTGTCCATTGTAATATACCTGCACATACAACTGTCAATTTATATATTTTTATTCCTTATTTACTTGTTCTATTTTTTTTTTTATATTATCTGTGTTTTTTGTTCTGTCACTGTCATTCTGTTACACTGTGGAAGCTTCTGTCACGAAAACAAATTCCTCGTATGTGTAAACATACCTGGCAATAAAGCTCATTCTGATTCTGATATCCAACCCACTTTTACAGGATTCAGTTTTGTTCCTATTGTCACTCTTCATCTATATTACAAGGCAGATTTGTTTCTGAATCCTCCCACTGCCATTTCACAATTACAGTTCTCAAAATTCCTTAAAGCGAGCTGATATCAGTCATCAGGAATACTTAGGCAGACTTTCAATGATAAAATAAGTTAAATCTATTTAGAAAGGAAAAGCTTTGTCAGGATAATCCTAGCTAACGCAAGCCACCTAGACAAATAAGAGGACATCTTTCTACCAGATGTGCATTCATTTCTCCATTTTGACGTTATTGTTGTTTCATTTTGAGCCTAACTGACAGGTCTTGCTCATTCAATTGCATCTTAACATTCAATTATTTGGTGCCGGGATGTCTCATGCCTGTTTCTTTTCGCTGATTTTCACATTCAGTCATATCAGGCTGCCTGGCGGATGGATATTAGCTGTATAATTTTGTGGTCTGCGGACTGATGGATTGCACTATCTGACATCTCCAGAATTTTTCAGGTCAATAAATGTTTATTTTGAGAAACATCCAGATGGGATGAGAATAGAGAATGGTTTTGATGGAAAAGGATGATAAAGTGGTCTTCGTTATTGAGCACGCTTTGCCTCTCTTCACGTGGAAGCTATGTCTCTCTGGTTTCCTTCACCCTACACCTCTCGACTCCTTAGCTTAGCGTTTCTCCTTCAGTCTCCCTCTCAGATGAATGCTTTATCTGATAACTCGTTTCATAGCCTTGTAAATCTTCTATAGGCATTGTCAGACTCTCGCCACGGGGCCAAAGTGCCCACCCTCAGAAGAAAGTGCACTCTTTCAACTTTGGCCCATCTGCTTGTTCGGCAGTGCAACTGCCGACTTTACGAGATATTTGCAGCGCATGACGGCGAGAGACAGAAAGACTCCTGTAGGTTATGATTTTGGTCACTCCGTCAATACCTTCACGGCAACATCTTGTAAGAAGCCAGGAGGTTGGAAACGATCTAGTTAGAAACTGTTAAACGCATTAACTGTTCAAATCAACTGTGCTGGCTATGCTGACCTCTGTGCCACTCATTTTCTCCAAGCTAACCACCAACTCCTCATTGCTCTTTCTCTGTTGGAGAGGGAAAGTCCCCTCAATGATCTTTCAGTACTGCTTCAATGTTATCTGAATTTTTTAATTAGTCTCAATGCAGTCCAGAGAGACATTGGCGTAAAAACAGACTTGGCTTGAATGTCTCTAAATGTCCTTTCAACATCAGAACACCAAAGCTTCTTTTAGTACGCTTCTTTTTATTCTAAAACCTCTACAAATGTTTATACTTATTTGGGTAGAATGTAAAGAATGCAGCTGGTCTCACCAAACTTTACATGTTTCCAGCTATGCATGTTACATGCATGGGCTGAACATCTGCACAGCTGTAAACGGACCGTAAACTTTCATCAGCTGCTCGGTTTCAAGTGCTGGTACAAAGTCATTGGGTCCAAGGGCTTTGTGGCAACTTCTGAGCAGGAACGCCATGAGTCATTTAGCCCAGCTTTACCTCAATCTTGTAATCCTCAGGTCACTTTAGTTTAGGTTTTTGATGTGGACTTTAAAGGATGGAATTTTTTTTCAAAGTATAAGTCATTGTAATATTGTTCCATGTTATGCAATGTTATCTCTAATTTTGTGATACTTAAAAAAACAAAAAAACCTTTAGATACAGTTAATTTCACTGGGCTTATTTAGGTAAAAAAAAGACCCAAAACAGGATGGGTATATAAAAAAATATGCCTGAAATCTGTATTAAATTGTGTCTGTATTCAAATGGGAAAAAAGTAGTGTTTTACTGGCAAAAAAAATTACAATAACAAAATATTAATTTAATAAATGTCAGATAATAGCAATTTGTAGCTTTAGTTAATGCAACTAACAGTATCAACAATAATTTTATATATTTATCTAAAGGTTAAAAGATTACAAATCTAATGTTTATTTTACTACTTATACCAATAGATTTTTTTTAATTTTCAATTATTTAACATTTATATATGATGAACATTTTAAGTTAATTAACAGTAATATATGACAAATGCTCACAACTATTTGTAAATTAACATTAACAGACTAAAATAAGATGCAAAAATTGTTGCTCATAGTTAATTCATGTCTAATTAATTAATGAATATGAATGTAAAGTGTTACTAAACGTTTTATGATTTTAATATAATGAATAAACCAGTAGGTGGAATAGGGCATAGGATAATAATGTTAAAGACAATCTAAACCTTAACCTACATAAAGAAAAAAATTGCCCAAATATGATTACTAAGATACAGCTCCTAATATTAAATGAACAAATGCTTTTGGAAATAATCCAGGGATTAGTTTTAATGTGGTCAAATGTACAAGGTCAGTTCCCTCCAGTCGGCTCAGTGAGGTGGACAGCTGCTCAACTGTGCTTTCACTCACTCTGCACCAGGAAGCAGATGTGTTCTGAGGTTAATCTGAGGGTAAACAGAACCTAGGAACATTCAACCAATGCCTGTGCTCTGTCTGTAGCCATCTGGTCCTTCAATTCAGCCTAGAATTGTTCAAATGTAACCTCCGCATGGAACAGAACACATGCTTTTATTAAAAGTGTCATCACCATACTCAAACAGGCGTGGAATGCCTTGCATTGGACTTTAACACAAGCATCTGTAAAGGGTTACCACCTCAGGCTGTTGATTATAAATGGCACTTTTTCAAAATGGAGCATAAAGTTATCTTCGTGCTCAGGAGCTGTGTTTCAGTGCGTTTGTTTTGGGTGAAGAGCGTAGGCTTTTTCTGAAGCGGAAAACTAGATAACTGAGGTCTCTTTGCTTATCTAACCTAGCAGTCATCCTGAATATGAAGTGGTGACATGTATAATAAAGGTTTATGACTCACCGTAGTGGTGGGAGATCTTTATTTTATTTCTTTATTTATTTTTAAACACAACTATTTAATAATTTATATGTAAAGGTTCAAAGAGCTGCAGACATTCAAGGGAAATTTTATCAGTTGCGTTGATTTATACTATTACGCAGGGCATGAATGTGTAGCGCTGTGGATATTTCTCATAAGACAAGGGCGGTTTTTGTACTTAACAAAACACAAGAATTTGCCCTATTGACCTCCATGATTATGATTATAGGCCTCGGTTTATTATATGAAGTGTTAATACAATCTTATTCTAAGATAAATTCTAACTCCTTATTGATCGAATTGCATGCAACAGCAAGAATCGTAAACTTTGGCACATTAATTGTTCTGAATGTCATTGTTACAGACATGAATGGGAATTGTTAGAATTGTACTTTTAGTTCCATTTAATGCATTCCATTTATAATTCTAATCAGCAGGATTTCCTCTAAAATCATGCAGATTATGTGGTGATAGGTGAGAAATCTGTGCCACCTGTCTGTATAAAACCAGAGCTGATCCTAGACTTCTGGGGGCCCTACGCAAAACTGTGGCAGTGAAGTGGGGTATGAGTGGTTATGAACGAATGAATGAAACGCATTTGTCCGTGTTTTACTCAGTCTCGACTCACGCCTGCGGAAACCGATTGAGAAACAGTGTCTCTTTCACGGCTCGGTACGCTTTCAACTTGTTTTTTTAGTCTTGAGCAAGACTGTACGACATTCACATTACATGATTTGACTGATTTTTACATAGAAAGGGCGACAGCGAACCGCATTAAAAGAAATTACCGTTCATGTTTTCATAACCGCTGGCCAAATTCAAAAACTAAGCTAAAATTAAATAATCTTTGAGAGCAAGGGGGCCCTTTGGTGTTTCGGGGCCCAACGCAGCTTGCGTATTTTGCGTATAGGGAGGATCGGCTCTGTATAAAACCATCTGCGACTAGCTTCAACCTGACAGACTTCTTGTCTTCTCAATCTCCGAGCTCCTTCACCCCTGGTACAAGAGCGGACATGAGCACGTCCCCGTTCCCCCGCATGCATCCCTGCATCTGTGTGCATTTTTTTTATGTGTGCTGCTTAGAATATGAAGATAGGATGTTTGATTCCTGCACAAAGAACAAGAGATCACTGATGCTTCTCATAACTCAGGCCTGATTGGGAACGACGATAACGTCTTCTCATTCCTGGATGTCTTCCCAAAGCCCATTCTGAATTCTTCCATGTCTGCTGCTCCACTTTTTGGTTTGGCGGCATTTTCATTTTCTTTTGTTGCATTTTTCTATAATTACATTCTATGATACCATCAATGTCATCAATTCATATAAGTCTTCTGACCAGAGTTTGTTTTTGAGATACAAAAATTGACAAATCCATTTTGGAAATATTCCACCATTTCTAACCACATAAAGAAGACGTGTTTGGATTGTGATTACATCTTGTAACTAAAAACTAAAACTTCATTTTACCAAAAAAAGGAAAAATTAAAAAATAATTTTACATTTTATTTTTAGATGTAAGTATGCTTGCCTGTAATAAACAAAAATTAAACAATTAAAATAGAGAAATTATTTTTTACAAATTATTAAAATAAATAATAATATCATCCACCGGGCACAAATCCTATATTTTATCATCTACCAGGCAAAAATCCCAAATCTAATCAGTTAGAAATGTAATAGCACAACTCTCCTCAACAAGCCACACATTTTTGGGTATTATTCATGCAAGTAGCACAAACGGTGCAGGACGTTGTGCCGAGGTTTAACATTTAAAGTTTACGTTCCACTATGCATGCTTTCTCTCTCTGTCTTCACTTTAGTTTACATATCCCATGGTTGTTCCAGATGTTGCCGATGATTAGAAGTATGCATTCTGATAAATGACTTAAAAAGCATATGTGTTGAAAGCTTTCATCAGTGACACACATCATTACAGATGATGTCTACAACTGTGTCAACATCAAGTCATTCTCCATGGGATGTCGTAAACAGAAACAGCTAACTGCTGTGGAAAGTTTCACAAATGCAGTTGCTTTCATTTGTTAGTAATTTGCTAACAAAACAGTGGTGTCACAGCGCATTAATCCATGACCGAAATTTCCTGTCACATCGAACATCACTGTGTTACAGAATGTCAGAATGTGCATGTTAACACTGTAACACTCAGTAGTTTAACCACAAAATCATAACGCGGGCCAAAATATTCATCGTCTAAAGGAATTAAAAATCATCCACAAATTATTTATCATGAAGTGTTGCATGAAATAAAAAATCTTGGGACCTTTGGAAGCACACATTACTGTGCAAAAACAGGGTGCCTGGCATCTGCCACATATTTAAAGATTCCAGGCTTGTTTAAGACACAAATAATGATAATAGGACCACCCATAGTTTGGCATGCTCTGTTTGTTGATATGCCTGATGTGGGACAGACTAAAAGTCCTTACCAGATTTGGAAGGAGGCCACTTTGGTTGAAATGCCCTGATATGTTTGTCTGCTGCTGAAATGTATGTTACAGATATACTGCTCTTTTTATATGGGGGAGGAGAAGTGTGATAAATTACATGAGACTTATTAAAAAAACAGGCTCTTTGTACTTGTATTTAAGTTGACTGGAGCTAACCAATCATACATTTATCATTTTTATTTCTTGTGCTGTTGATGGACGGTTAGAGGAGATTTATAAGCTAAAAAAGAAGGGGAAAAAATAACAGAAAAATCAAAATTTACAGTAAATAGCTATGCAATTAGAAGAAAAATTGCTTAGCCTCTTCTGGAATTGGTTTAAGATGCACGTGTAATTTGAGACGATGTGGTACCTCGGCCTTAACCAAGACGTTTCAACTACCTCTTTTGAAAACGTTCTCTTTGGTGGTAAATGATGATGGCTCCCTTTTTTCTTCTTCCTTCCACTGACAACTCTGATGGTCTATTATATTTAATAAACAGTTTTAGCGCTGAAATAAATCAATTTCAGGAGTGCCTAATCCTCGACTCAAGCAGACTGTAAAGCCACAAGTTCTGGAGAAATGTTTGAGACATCTAGTAATGGTACACATTGTGTCACAAAAAGAGAGCCTTTGGGAACCTTGTATCTACCAATGCTTAATGTCAGATGGTGGAGCTTTGAAAAAAACATTCAAAGTGTCTTAGATATGATGGAAGCCTTAAACAGCAAAAAAGTACCAACTGTTCCAATTCTTCTAGTGATGGCATAGTATTTCATGGTATTACCGTGGAACTGAATACCATATTCATACAGTATTGTATTATTATGCCAATTAAATAAATTGTTAAAATCAGTAAAATCAATAAAAATGTCTGTATTTGAATTTAGGTTCCCTTGCATGCCGAACAATTACTGAACAAAAGACTGGACTGACAAAAAATAAATAAATTCTAAAAAACCACAGCAATAGCATGGTACGTTAAACCATGAATTTTGCTACCTGTATCCAGGAAACTCATGGTCATATTCTGTTTCAGGTGTGCTGTACTTACAGTAAGCATTGGGATTTCTGATTAACCAGTCAACTCCTTATAGCCGTGTTTCAGCTGCAAGTCTGAACTCATGTGGTAAAGATAGTTTACAAACGGTTGGGTCAGAGGTTTACTCTTCACTGCTGCTGGGTTTAGCTGGGAAAACCCAAAGCTTCTTCTGGCACTAGCTCAATCGACAGCAGAGTCAATTTGAAGAGTCTCAGTAGCACAGTTGTGCAGTAGGATAAATACAGCAAAAAGGTCAAACAGACTTACTATATGATCCTTTTTTGGGACTTTCCTTTGTTACTGCTGAATGGGATCTTTCTTAGCTCATGATTACAGAAGAGATGCAAAACTGATATAGTATAACAAAGAAAATTTTGTATAGCAATTTGTACTCTTAAATGATCAGCGCTGTGGTTCCTAGAAGCATCATGAGCCATAGACAGGAATGATGGCAATGGTTTCTATGATCTATTTACAATGCTTTCGGGAAACATAGCCAGGCTGATTGGTTGTATTGTAAATAGCCGTTTTTCTGGGTAAATCTGAAGATACTTGCAAAACTAGTTGAAGTGTCGACTAGAATGCAATATATTTGACTTATATCTGTTCCTTCACCAAAAGACTATATATTTCTTCTGTAATTAAATGCATAGAAATTATATGTGAGTGCAGCCACTTCCTGGCCTCATCTTCCTCCCAAATGCCTTAATGATTTGAATGCTCTGTTTTGTATGGTTGGTTTTGCATTACTAAGCAACCATGGAAATGTTCAGTTATTGCTGGGGAGCATCCAGGAGGTTAATGAGAAAGGGGTTGACCACTGGGTTTTGTGATCTTTCCTGCTTATCCTTTGTGGTTTACTGTCAAATGTCTTTAGCATGCTAAAAAATGGTGGAGGAGTGGGGGTAAGATCATTCTACTGCCAAACTGGAGGATACTAAAGATTTTCCTTCTACTGAACCAATCCTGGATAAATGATGTTGCTAATTGGAAAATTGTGCAGTTCAGAGAAGAAAAAAAAAGGCAAATTACAGATAGACAAGCCTAATTGGAAAAACAAATATTCAACTGTCCTGGAATCAGTAGTTACAAAGACCAAGATTAACTACATGGAGACCTAGCCAAATGTTTTCTTACCAAATGTGTAATCCATAAAAACACAGCTGGTCCTGCTTAAACCTTTTGGGCTCTCGGAAGTGTCCTAAAAAAATTATTTTTAATCTGGAAAATATTTTTCCTATCTATTTGTACAGAATACAAAGAGGATGCAGTCAGAATCTGTCTCATTTATGGACAACTGTGTGGCAATATCTGGCCATTACTGTAAAATAAACCCCAACAGGTTGATCTTACTATAGGCCACTTAACAAATAAATGAATGGACATGTTTACTATTACTGGTTTTCAGTTTAAAGTTAATAATAAAAAATAAAAAACTTTTATTATTGACTTTCCCTCAAATAGTTTTTAAACCTATACTTGTTTTACATTTATAGTTTATACTTAAATATTAAATTATTTGATATTTTAAAGAAAGCTTGAGTCCAAACAACATCGGACCCCCTTTGACTCTCTTTTAATCTTTTCTGTTCTTTTTTTCCCCCCACAGAATAAAACTTAATTCAAGTTTGAAATGACGCAAAGGTAAATGATGACAGAATTTTCATTTTTGGCTGAACTATTCCTTTATGATTTTTTTTTAAACTTGACTGTTTTAGACAACAGAGGTCATAAAAAGGTAGAGATATCACCCATAACTTCAATGGCAGATGGATAAATGAATGGATAATATAGATCATTGTATGATAAGGATAATATCCCTTACTATAGAATAATAGTTCATTGTTATGGCCCACTGCATACAGCAAGACACACTTATTTACACTCATTCACAATATGATCCCTTCTTTCAGCAGCGAGTCAAGAATTTATTGTGGTCTGCCATGTTAGCTGATTAGCACAGCTTTTATCCTTGTTGCTAAACTCCAAGCCTTTGATGTTTCATGCCCCAGATATTATATCCCTAACTCCTGACATAAATGCTTTAGCTGGGAGCTCAGCTGTTTTGCTTTTATTTTTATTGTCATCGCGAGGAAGACTTTAATTGAAGACTCATTAAAACGGGAAAACAGTGGTATTTAATTCTTAAATTATTTATTGTGGTCCCAGTTTTACGTGCAGACAGTACAATTTTTCGCAATATCACACCCTACGACTTAATTAGTGCAGATCTTTAAAAAAGCCTTTAATCTCTTAATTAGTCTTATTTAATCACTTGCGTTCACTCACAGCTGATGTTGTAGCAGTTTTAATCCACCGCAGATGTTATGCTTGAGTTACTTTACCATATGTTGGTGTGTTTACATTTAAAAGCACGTGAGGCACATTAGCGGACAGATCTGTACAGGAGGAAAGCTTCCTGTAAGAAATATGAACAAAATACTAAACAATATACCTGCCTGTTTTGTGAAAAAAATGCTTTAACCTCACGTCAGTTTGTATTGCTTCAATTTAGCCTTACAATCAACATTTAATAGCCGTTCTCCTCATAGCAGGAATGGCATTTCGCTACTCACTAAAATGAGTAAATAAAACAAGAAAATAAGACGTCAAGCAGGGAGGACATGCTTACATGCTGTTAATGTTTCCTGTTTATGTGGTCTGGAAAGGATGAACTACTTTCTATGAGCCCATAACCTCACCCAGGGCCGGTTCTAGACATTTGGAGGCCCTAGGTAAAATTCATGTTGGAGGCTCCCCACCCCCAATAAAACAAACTTGAAACAAATATGATTCCTAACCTTTTCATTTATACAGCATTTCATTACAATTTTTACTTTTACCGTACCAGTCAAATTTTTGGACACATTACTATTTTTAATATTTTTGAAAGAAGTCTCTTATGCTCATCAAGCCTGGATTTATTTTATCAAAGTACAATAAAAATTAACAGTAATATTGTGAAATATTATTAAAATTTAAAATAATGGTTATCTATTTTACTATCCTTTAAAATATAATCTATTTAGATGTTACGGTCATGGAGGCCCCGGGCGCCTCAAAGCCCAAGCAATTGCCTGCTCTGCCTACAGGTAGGGCCGCCAGCCCTGTGCTCACCAGTGCTTCACAGAAGGTGATGAGACATCTGCCACATTTGATCAAAACATAAGAGTGCTAGTGCACACCAAGTCCATATGTCACTCTGATTATCTGGAGGGGAAGTGAAGCTGTGTGACAGTCTCACACTGAAAGGCCAGTGGAAAGTTTCGAAAGGCCTACCGGTGAACTTTTCAAGTTAGTTAAAAGTGCAAAGAGCTCTCAAATTGGTAACAAAACACATCTTCAGACAGAGTGATTTTTTTTGCAATCAAATTTAGCATCGCGACACGCCGTCTTTTAGTAAAGAGACACATACAATTGTTCAAAGTATCATGCCCTACAGTGTGTGGGTGTGTGTGGTGTGTTTGTGTGTGTGTGTGTGTGTGTTTGTGTGTGTGTGTGTGTGTGTGTGTGTGTGTGTGTGTGTGTGTGTGTGTGTGTGTGATGTGTATAAACCCTTAAAAAAATACATTTTCATTACTTGAAATAAAATAAAATTAAATATATTAAAAGATTTTTTATTACAGAAAAAAACTTATGATTCATCTAGTTGGCAAGACACGTTTTTCGCATTTTATTTCTGCAATACAAAGAATAAAACTATATAGACTTTATTATAAGAGATTTAATAATAATAATAATAAACAATAGACAAAAAATAATAACAATTACAAAAACACACAACAAAGTTACTAAAACTTCAACTAAAATTAAAATGAAAGATATAAAAAGAAAATATGAATAAAACAGCAAATGGAAATTATCTTCATGTCTGGTATGTTGTTTGTTTTTGTACTCTGTGCTGCACATAGAGGAAAGTATCACTATCTCTACTCTCATCTGGTTTAACAGAAAGGGGCAGAGGTATGGCAAGAGGAAAGCAGAAGATGGAGTCCAGGTATTTGCCTCTGAGGCATCTTCCTGTCAGCAACCCTCCACTCACAGGGCTGATAGCTACTCCAAGCTACAATAGGCCAAGTGTACCCAGAATGCACTGCAGTGGTCACGACCTTGCAGTGTACCATAATTTTTACAGAGTATAGGAGGACATTGACCACACCTAAAAAAAGAAAAGATTTACTTAAAGTGTGCTTTGAGAAAATAGAAATGTAGAGTTCAGATAATGACTAGAAAGGAAGAAAGTGGTAACCTGTGATGTGGTGCATGATACAACATTGCTAGGTCTTTTAATTATCCATGTGTTCTTTTTTTTTTTTTTAAATGTAAGTGTACGTTTTTAGACATCCAGAAGTTTTATCAGAAAAAGGGGAGAAATAATCAATTGAATATATTGGAATATAACTATTCCTTTATAATAAATTAAAATAGTATTTTTTACATTTATTATAACCTTTTGTAAATGTAAATGTAATTTTCAAGTTTTAAGTAATGTTTAAAAAATACATTTAATAACACTAAAGCCTGAAGCCTGCAACATATTCATTCTTTACTCTACGTGTATGAGGAGCACAAAAGGCAACTTATGACAAACTGTAGGTAAGCATCTTTGTGAATTTCTCAGTGCTGGTAGTGCAAATTCTCTTCTAGCAACACATCTGCTGAGAAGTGTTATCTACCCCATTTTTTTCAGATATCTTTACTACAAACAGATAGACATATTGTAAAAATACAGTGTCATTTATTTGTTGCTATAGCCAATTTATAGCCTGACCTACCAAAGAATTTCCCGCAAGGGACTGTAACAATGGTCATGACTTCAGCTCATTATTTCTGTGATGGATAATTAGAGCGGGGTTGTTTCTGATTAGATCCTCATGTTACTCAGGCAGACTGTTGCCTTGTTTCCGTGCTGATTAAATTATACCGCTGTGAGCCACTACTACAGCACTGCAGCTGAGCATTACGCTTAATACTGCCCACAAGGACTTTCGTTAACTGCACACTTTTGTTTTCATGCTCTCAGAAGTCTTTGAGCCAGATTGTTTATTCATGTTTGCTAACAGAATTTGTCTAAATTGTATAAATGTGACATTTATCTAAGCACTAAAAAATAAAGGAAAATATTCTCTTTTGTGAATAGTTGTTAAAGATTCTTAGAGATGCTGCTCCATTCCTGAGCTATGTAAACATGATTAAAGAAGCTTTATGGCTCCTCAAAGCCGAATCACTTGTAAATACACATGCTCTTTGACATCTTATTCCCTCCAGGACAAAACCAAGGATAACAAAGGCAATGTTTGTGTTGTTTACATAAGATTGTTCTCGAATGCTCAATGTCCTTTAGGCAGTGGTCCAAAGCTCATTGTCGAGAACTGGTTCAACTTGATGCTGATCCTGTTCCTCCCTTCTGCCCCCTTTGTGACTTAAGATTGAGCAATATTCAAACATACTAATTCACAGCAAGATGTTCTGGGTTTGAGATCTCATTGGATCTGTCTATCTTGCACAATATTTAAACCAGTAATTCTGCTCGGATTCTTGTATTTCTAAAATCGTAGCATTTAGTCATTGAATATAAATCTATTGAACTGGCCTGCTAAATCCATGAGCTTTATACTACATGTAAAAAATATGGAATGCAAAGGTGTACAAAAAGATGCATGAGTCCAGTGTAAAATGATGGACCTGTGAATAGGTCATTGCATCTGTTTCAGAGATTATTTTACAAGCCTTGGAAACAAAGTGAATTCACTTTGTTTCCAAGGCTTGTAAAATAATTTCTGAAACAGATGGCATATGTTAACATTTGCCAAACTTCAATATCAGACCTATGTTTTTTTAAACATATAGATGAAGCTGGCCTTCCTGCCTTTAACAAATGTAATCCCAAAGGCAAAACAAAATCTGTGAAGACAAAATATAATATTTGCTGATGAATGCTTTATGAAGGTGTTTTATGAAGATATTGTATCCCATATGCACATTTAAGTATAATGGTTTCCTCCAATTCAACATAAGCGCCCAGCAGAATGCGAGAATGCTTTCCTGCATGTTGACTCCTCATCAGTTATAACTGCTCAGCTACTTACTTTCACCACTCATCTCATCAGGATGAGACACATGTCTAGTTCCAATGCTGTTACACTCTTAAAAATAAATAAATAATTCAAAAGGTTCTTCAAGCGATGCCATAGAAGAACCATTTTTGGTTCCTCAAAGAACCATTCAGTCAAAGGTTCTTTAAAGAACCATCTCTTTCTTACCTTTTTGTAATCTGAAGAACCTTATTTCACCACAAAGAACCTTTTGTGAAACAGAAAGGTTCTTCAGATGTTAAAGGTTCTTTATGGAACCATTTAGACAAAAAGGTTCTTCTATGGCATCGTAAAGCACCTTTATTTTTAAGAGTGTATCATCTCCCCTCAGGTCTCTGCTGTAGCCATCAAACATCAGGATCAGCTTCCAACTCAAACATCTCCACGTGCCTAAAGCAGATAGAAGAACATGGAGATGATAATATATCAGAATGAATGGTTAAATAAAGCACAGGTTTAAAGGGTTGGTTTGATGGGTTTGGCTTTCAATGTATGATGTGGAACACAGCCTTTCACGGTTTATTGATTTCATGAAATGTGGAAATAATTAACAATTTTTCCACCAAGTAATATAGTTCTTAAAAAAAATTTCACATACCTTTTATCCCCATAATTTAGGACAATTTACATTACAAGTTATATTAATCAACATAACCTGAAGTTCAGAATCTATCTAAAAGGCTTCTGATTCATTTGAAGTCATAACCTTTCTTTGTTTTAAATTTTTCAAAACCCTAAAACTTTTTAAACTCTGTTTATTTCCAGGTTTAAATGAAAAGTCCCAGATTCTCAATGTGGTCTGACTTTTTGTAAGCTTTTGTAACAAACCTTATTTTGATTCAAGGTCAGCCGAGTGTTTTGAATAATAAGTTGAACTTTGAAATCAATTCAATCAAAAAAAAAAAAAAAGCAGATGCAAGACCACACAGTAAAACAAGCCTAATCAATTATATCTGTTTCGTCTCTCAGGGATGAACAAAAACAATGATGTTTAACACTGCAGTCTTTAGTTGTTTTTCTTATTTTGCTCTGTTTCAAGCAGTTGGGGTCGTCCGCTTTGTAAAAGAAGTCATCTGTTTCTAATATTACACACTTGTTATTTGGGAACCTCAATGGCGAATGCACTACACTAGCTCAGTTGCCAAAAGCATTTAATACAAGATTGAATGCAGACCCACTCCGCTGATGAAAGATATTGTGGAGGAGGTCCCAGAGTTCCTGGACCTATTGTATTCCTGCATTACATCAACACTGAAGTCGACCAACGTAAAACTTATGTCATCTCTGTGTCTGACTTAAAGTTCATCGCTAAACTCTCTAAGGGATAAAGGATGATATTCATCTTTTCCCCTTATTCTTATTTCTCTAAAACACAGCTGTCTCCTAACCACACTCTCCATCTGGTTAGTTTTGGATCAGGATTTGTCTTTCCACAAAGAATGTATTTTCAATTTAATTTCCCTTTAGACTTGAATTTGCACTGTCAGCAAAGTCTGTCAGCAAGTGGTTTGCACAAAAGGCAAAGTCACGGTTTTTGATTCTTTCCATACAAAGTGGAAATTAATGTACCTGATCTTTCACTTTACTAAATGTTCTCAGATATCCCAACAAATGTATGTTTTAAGGGGTGTTGAATGAATGGTCCCTAAAAGCTAAATGAAGATATCCACCTTATTTTGTAATGTGGAAGCAAGCTATTTTCTGTGAATGTGCAAGACTTCCAATTCATTAGCCACTAGGGTTAAATAACTTAACAAATACCAATTTGCAGTATCAAGCAAAGGACTGTTTCTATATAGCTAAAATAACAGAAAAAAGTGACACCAGGGGCCTTGCACATTCACAAATGGCCACACCCACTCTTACGTTAAAAATAAGGTGGACGAATGTACTGTATTTTTTTTTTATAAGAGAATCTTTTTGAAAGTTAATTTCTGTATACAAATAATTTTTTGGTCAACCACTTGTGATAATTAAGATTAAACAGTTCAATCTGCAAAATTATAAAAGAAAAAGTATTAAGTTGTATGTAGTGTAATGTCACCCAACAGAACACTCCTCCTTCTCTCATTGGTTACACAATCAGAAGGCCCCGCTCCAGACTCACGTCACTGGTTGAGCCTCTGTTGCTATGCCAGGCTGTTTGGGATTCTCAAAAACACAGTGCAATATTTTGAAAACACTGAGGAGTAATCGTGTTTACACTTTTTGAGGGAATCAGCCTTTGGCTAACTTATCCCAGCTTAATTTGCCGAGACAAGTACAAGTATTTTTAACCCTGAAAAAATAAAGTTTAAAAATTGTGTTCCTGATATTGGATTTGTGTGTTGATTTTTCACATCTCTCCATATATAAACACAGAAATATAAAGGCGATCACTCTGCTGTCATGAGTTTTGCTCACACCATCTGTCATCAACATTTTCCAGGAGACAAGTGTGGCCTTGCATGTATCGCATCAAGGCCCATTTCCTTATCAGTTCACAAAAACAAAATCACAAGGTCACCATAAGATCTGCATAGACTTGTCTAACTCCCACTGCAAAACAAAGTATACACAAACTAAGCATAAAGACCCTAAAAAGGTCCATGAAGAATGTAGGAATAGTGCTTCATTTTTGGGTGAACTACAGTAATCCTATAAGCCAGTTACTGTACTGGTTCCTTTCAACTGATCCTATGATGACCCGGGTGACTGAAAAACTTCACAGACAATTGCCAGACATTTTATAATAAACTGCAACTGGTACGAGAATATAAAGGAATGTCAAAGAAAAAGCAGCAGATAGGAAACATCTGTTTCTCAGCCTCAGGTGGACACAACATGGGCTCACCGCTAACAGTCTCTGATTGGGGTCAGCAGCAGAGGGCTACAGACCTAATAAAATAAAACGAATGGATAACTAAGTCCAGTTGCTTTCAACTAAATTGAACTGACTCATATGCATGTGGGTGTGTGGAACAATGTGCACAAGTGAGCAAACAAATTCAAAGAAAATATGAAAATGCATCAACGCATATATATAAGCAGATGCATTTCATAGTTCAGTGTTTACTGCAATACAAGCATGATAAAGAAAAAATGCCTTATGAAATGGGGACAGGTTTTACCGTTGCATGCTCTCATTTCACTCATTGCCTTTGATAGCAACTCTGTTCAGAATTAGAATCAGAAAGAGCCTTATTGCCAAGTGTGTTTACACACACAAGGAATTCGTCTTAGTGACAGGAGCTTCCAGTACAGAAAGTGCAGACATACATATAATTTAAGGTAATAAAGTGAAATAAAGTGAAATAAAACACTAATAATAAAGAGAATAGACACAATAAATAAAAAATATAATATGGTAATAAAATACAGAGAAAAAGAAAATATCAATAGACAGAATTGTGAATGTGCATGTGTAAATGTGCATACGTTTTGATAAGGTATTTACAGATATACAATCTGAGATGTGTTATGTATTGCTCAAGTGGAATATGGCCTGGGGGGGGAAAGCTGTTCTTGTGTCTTGGCTGTTTTGGTGCTCAGTGCTCTGTAGCGCCGGCCAGAGGGCAACAGTTCAAAGAGGAAGTGTGCTGGGTGTGAGGGGTCCAGAGTAATTTTACCAGCCCTTTTCCTCACTCTAGAGGTGTAAAGTTATTGGAGGTTAGGCAGGGGGCCCCAATAATCCTCTCTGCAGTCCTGACTGTCCATTGTAGTCTCCTGATGTCTGATTTGGTAGCTGAGCCAAACCAAAGATGAATACAGGACAGACTCAGTGACAGTTGAGTAGAACTATGTGAGAGAAGCTCCTGCAGCAAGCTGAACTTCCTCAGCTGGCGAAGAAAATACAGCCTCTGCTGGGACTTTTTTACAATAGAGTCACAGTGCTGTTTATGATGGTGAGTGGGGAGAGTGCAGGGGGGTTTCTTCTGAAGTCCACAATCATCTCCACTGCAAACTGAAAAGGATCCAGCAAGGGTCCAGTGATGTTCTTCAGGTAGGCCAAGACCAGTCTCTCAAATGACTTCATGACCACAGACGTGCAATGCAGGATGAAAACGTATATCCAGAAAAGCAATTAGTCTTTACAAGATCCCGCAATCCCACATCGCCCTCATGTTTTTGACATATCATCACTATAGCTGAGTGGTAATCACTGCAGTATGGCTGGCATCCAAAGCTCTAAATCAAGCCCTCATCTAAAGAAATGTAGATCTTTCTGTATCCCTCTAAATGAGGTAAAGGGTTCTGCGATTACAAGCCTATAACTTATTACATAAGGACTCTACAGTACTATATGGGCTTAGGAATTCTCAGTCTATTCATGGACTTAAAAGTGGGAGCTTTGTTTCTATAAGGAAATAAAGTATTATACAAATGCATGCACAATCCAGAAAAAGCTCAAGAAATGGGCTAGCGTGTGTATTTAGAAAATGATTCCCAAATGCTTTAAAGAGTAGTTAATTTCCTATCAACTTATGACAATGTTTTAATAACAGATTTGCAATGCAAACAACCAATGCATTGTTTTACTGAGCCTATTTTACTCTTTAATATAACAAAACGCCCTCTAAAAACATTCTGGCATGCCATCAAGCCACCAAAAATATTTCTATACATTATGAAAAGATGCAATATATCTTACAATACTTTAAACTGCCACTGCAGAAGTCCGAGGGTCTCTTCTGACAAATATTCAAGTTCATTACATCCAGAAGGGTGGGGTTAAAACTCTTAGACATGTGAGCTAAGATGGAAGAAATGTAGAGCATGAGAAATGGTTCAGTAACATCCAATACAGCCTAAGAGCTACATCAAATCTTATCACAAATGATCTTTATTTTTAACCTTGAATTACATGATCTAAGTCATCGGAGTTCTCTGCCACAGCCAACAAATAAACAAGACTTAAGTTCAAGATTATGTTTTTGGAAAGTGCACTTCAGTGACTATTGTTTATTTTGAATGTTTTGTATTACAACGTAATGATGTGTATCCAAACTCGGCATCTGTAATGTAATTATCTGGTTGCACATGATCCATTTGAATAATAGCTTGGCAGGTGATTAAATCAAAGCTATAGTATTAATGATACTACATCAAGGTTAAAATCATACCAACTTTGAAAAAAAAAATCTTATTACAAATATATTTGTTTATCTGTATGATACTTGATGGAAGATAAATTAATTAGTGTTGGCAGTACTTTTTGGAAAGTAACATTCAATATCTTTGGCTCCTTTGAAGTAATAATTGGATTACTTAAAGCTTCTATCAGTGCCAGTATTAAATTACTGAGCCACTCCTTTTTCTGAACTACAGATTTCCATCTGAAGACTAGAAAAAAAGTCACAAATGTATGCGTGATTGCAAACGTTCTTTGCTTTTTTCGTTTCATTTTCCCCCATACCCTGGAGTCAGTAATGAACTTGGGAGTTGCTATTTAGTAATGCACATGTGGATTGAATCGCTATGTCATGGCACAGCAATGGAATTTGATTTCACAGAATATTGATTAGTAAAAGAATTTCCCATCTTCAGATCAGTCAATAGCAGGAGAGATGGACGCTGTACACAAAGGATGGTTAAGCTGCAAAAGTAAAGGCCTTTCTTGTCCCCTCACTGCCAGCGACTCTCAGTCATTTACAATTCAAATGCTTTTATGACCGTGCTACTTCCTACCGAGATGGAAAAATATCCTTATTTAAATGAGCTGTATTTAAACTCCAGGTTTCTCTATACACAAAATACACTGAACACAAATACACATTTTTAGGCAAAATCATACGCTCACAAGCTCCCATTTACTTATTAGAAAACTGTTCAGACAGATGATTATTTTCCTCCAAAGAGACATTATTGGCCACTCATGCAAACCGAGAGGATGTGAAGGAACATCTTTAGCTTTGGGGCTTTTAGAGTTTGAAATCTGTAATCTCCATCGTTTGAGTTTCTCAGCTGCTCTGAGAACTGAACTGAACTGGAAGATGACATCACTGAATCAATGAAGCACTGCCTTTAACTGAAAAATTGACTGTTACTATTGTCCTCTTTTTAGAACTGCTTTATGGCAGAATTGTATTTTGTTTGCAATACTGACTCACTCCTGTTTAACACTGTAAGCTGCTTTGACAATCTGTATTGGCTGTATAAAGCGCTAGGCCTATATAAATAAAAGTGACTAGACTTGACTTATATATATAAAAAATGTGCGGGTTCAAAAAACAGTTCAAATATTTTAACTATCTTAATATATATAGAGGTTTCAGATGCCCCGCCTCTAAGTGCCATCCAACATTTCTGCTCAATTGTATTTCTCATGCTCCTCTATGTTTTATGTTCATTTTTTACTTTATGGGAATAAAAGAACGTATTTATTGCCATTAGGTGAAATTACTGATCCTACACATGGGAGCCTGATACAAATGCTAGATTTTTAGAATAAAATTTCAAACGGCCTTCGATCTTTTGCATCTGAACTCTTCATCTATACTATGATATAATTACATTTAGACTTTATTTAAATTAAAGATGATATTACAGTATAATATTATCAAAAGATGAAACTAAAAATAAGTATAAAACTATAATTTTATATTTTCATTAATCATTTACTGTTTCCTAAATTCTAAATATCATAAGTAGAATGACTTTCAAAAATATCCCTCTCTGGAAATATATATAAAAAACAAAAAAAAACAAAAAAAAAAAAAATATATACTATAATATATATATATATGTATATTATAACCGATCTCCATCTAATCTACTGTTTTATCTATCTTTAAAACGGTAACACTTTACAATAAGGTGGATTAGTTAACATAAGTTTACTACTTTAGTTAACATGAACTAAGTATGAAGAATAGTTCTACAGCATTTATTAATCTCAGTTCAAGTTAATTCCAACATTTACAAATGCATTATTAAAAACAAAAGTTGTGCTTGTTAACATTAGTTAATGCACAGTGAATTAATTTACTAACAACTACTACTTAAAACGAATTGTTTCGCTTGAAAAGTGTGCTTGCACTTCTTTGTATAAATGTCGCTTGCCTTCATTTTGTTATCTAGCGAACAACATTCATACGTTTTAAGTTTGGCTTAAGCGTCAAAACTTTTTAGGCTAGTCTAAACACCTCTTGTTGAGTGCGCAGTTCTTCAGAACGTTACGGTACCCAAATCGGCAACACTTCTCTCCCCCCATAGGAAGTCTCAGGCAATTAGTTCAGTCAGTAGAAGCGCTCGTAGCCTCGTACTAGTCTACTCAGTTTCTCTGAGCTCTTCTAATGACTAAGTCCGAAGAGCGATTAAACCCCTGAACTATTCTGTGGGAGGCCCGGGTCTATTTTGGATTTTCCCTTTCTAAAAAAAATGGGATTTGAGTTGGATCGTTTCAAGGGGGCTGTGGACCCAGACTTCAAATGCAACTTGTGTAATAAAGTTTTGGAGGATCCGCTCACTACCCCGTGCGGTCACGTCTTCTGCGCCGGCTGTGTGCTGCCGTGGGTCGTCCAGCAGAGCAGCTGCCCGGTCAGATGCCAAAGGATCTCCACCAAAGAGCTCAACCACGTCCTCCCTCTGAAAAACTTAATATTGAAGTTAGACATTAAATGTGACAATCACGCGCGGGGCTGCGAGAAGATCGTCAAACTCCAGCATCTGGCGGAGCACGCGGAGATGTGCGATTATTCCCCTGCCAAATGTAGGAATAAGGGCTGCAGCGAAGTGCTGAACCTTAAAGATATGGATGCTCACATGCGTGAATCGTGTGATTACAGGGCGGTCGGGATATGCGAGAGTGGATGCGGATTGATGCTCACTCATAAGGAGCAGAAGTTGGACAACCACTGCTGTTTGAAAGCCCTCAAAGCGCACAACGGCGCGCTGCAAGGGAAAGTTGTCAGCTTGGATAAGGAGCTGAAGAAACAAGCTCTCAAATCGACTAAAAGAGAGAAATCACTTTTGGCTCAACTGTCGGCGGTTCATAACGAGCTTCAGATGACAGCGCTGAAGTATCAGAAGAAATTTACAGAATACAGCGCCAGGATTGACTCGCTGTCCAAGAGTCTTTCTCCACCGTGTAAGGTAAGAGAACAGTATAGACAACAGCTTTTGAACTCTTCAAAAATGTACCATGGTAACCATTTAAATAAAACTGCAATACATTTGTGGTAAAGAGTAGTATTGGCCACCAGTGCTGGGGAAAGTTACTTTTAAAAGTAATGCATTACAGTATTGCGTTACTCCATAAAAAAAGTAACTAATCACGTTACTTAGTTACTTTTTATGGAAAGTAATGCGTTACGTTACTTTTGCGTTACTTTTTAAATCTGGACAGGGCTTGCTTGTTTGTTTTAAAATAAAAAAAGTTATATTTTATACTTTTGGCAAATATAAAAGCCTTTTCAAAAGTGAAATGAATAAGCCTCAGGCTGAAGGGAAAGTACATTTACGTCCGTACAGTAGAATGCAGAAGAAGACATTTCAACACACTTCAGCAATAAAAAAAGACTCTTATTATTTTTGCTTATTAGTACGGTTGAACAGGATCATCAAAGGTCAGAAGCAAAGACACTGGTTAATAAAATGGAATTAAATACATAAATTATATATGTCTTAATTAACATATTTAATTACTGCAGGTTTGCATTATATTCTGAGTTGCATTATTTTAATTAATTTTGAGGAATACTGAATCTGTTTTTTTTTTGTGAGTGAGATGAATTAATTCATAGTCATATTTATTTTATAACTACAGTAACATCTTCTGATTTCTCTCAACATGGGGACAGGAGAGCTGTCAATCAATACATTTGGGGGGGGGGAAAGTAACTTGCGTTACTTATTTGAAAAAGTAACTCAGATATTCTCTTATAAATTAAAAAGTAATGCGTTACTTTACTAGTTACTTGAAAAAAGTAATCTGATTACGTAACTCGCGTTACTTGTAATGTGTTACCCCCAACACTGTTGGCCACCACTGTCATCAAATAAACAAATAATTAACAGTCAAACTGCCTGAAACCATTCTAAAACTAACGTTAGGCTACTTGAATGACGTCTCGTAACTTGTAGCAGTTTTACAGCACGGATTATGGTATTTCAGAGGAAATTGTAGTTATCGTGGTACATTTTGTAAGGCACGGTGCCCGTTATCAGATCAACGATCAGAACAAAGCCGTTTTTATTTAGCTGTTTTTCTTTTTTTGCTCTAATTTTCCTACAGAAAAAAAAAAGATTTAATGTGCTTTTGTTTTGCTCTTTCTGCCTATTTATTTAGACTTTTATAGTCAGAGTTGTTTTTAAACTCTGTATCAAATTTCATTTTAAGCGATATCAATCGAGTTACTGAAATCGGTTGTGATTGGACGATAGGCAACAGGCTGCAGGTAATCACAGCCCTGTTGACATAACTTGTCGATTGCAAGTGTGATATTGCATTTATAGTTCTAGAAACAGGCTTGGACAAGTAATTAATATCCAGTGACTTACATTTCAGACCAAATTTGGCTAGTAGCCAAACCAAGCTTCGCGTGTAGTTCAAGCTAAACCCTGGCCTGGAATAGCATATATGAGTGGAGCGGTCAAAAGTGTTCCAATCCGTCGACTACAGCTACACTCCGACTTTTCCATTTCACTACGAAAGTAACCCTGCTTCGAGCGATTATGGAGGCAGAGGAAAAATCGTAACTCACTGTAGGCAAAACTTAGTATTTTATAATTATTTATTTTTATATTAAGACTCTAAGGGGAATCATGTTCATGTTCATGTTCTTATTATTATATACTTGTTTGTTCATTGATATTAATGCCAGCAGTCTTTGTTGTGACACATAAACAAGTTTTTTGTTTGCTGTTGTCAGGATTTCCTCCAGCCCTGAAATATGCCTTGCTTAGCTGGCTTGCAATGTAGACTTCATTGGTTTTAACGATCTTGATGAAATTTGGTTAGTAAAGCTGCTTGAGGCTTTGTCGCTGAGGGAAGACTCAAGGAAATTTACATTTGGACATACTTAAACAATGAGGTAATAAAATGTAACAAAAATACAGTATTTTATTCATACTGTAGTTAGTACATCAGAACTTGGGCGGTGCCATTGTAAAAGTAATACTGTGGTTCTTTGTACTCTACGTGCTAAAAAATGTTCTTTGGCACATGCCCAGATAAAGAAAAAAACTATGACACTTTTTCTTAAGTGCTGTATGTCCTTGCCATGCTTTAAATCAAGTGCTATGACAACTTCTGGCATTTGCGATGCCCTTCAGGTTAGCTGTAATATATTCTCACCTCAGGACACCATCAGAGCATGGAAAAATGTCAGTGAGTTACACTTGTGACAGATAACCTCCCTTGACCACTCTATGAAGGAGCACGAGATCCTAAGGCAGCCTCCCAGTGAGTGAACATGTTTATGGGCTCTGAATGATGTCTTAGTGCCAGCAAGTGCCTTCCTGCTGGGGAATGTAGTCTCTCTTGCTGTTCCCATCACATGGCTCATCAGTCAAGTGAGTGAAGCAACGCAGGGCTGGGAAAAGGAGGGCGATGATGGGGAGCTGACATTTGCAGGATTGGGCCTGTCTGCTGAATGCTGGGCTGTTGATCCAGCTGCTCTAGAAGGGGGGAAAAATGATATCACAAGAGTTTTCGAATCACCACTAGAGCATTTCAGCATGAATTATGCATTATATATGCATATGTTTGTTTTCACAATTCAAGAGAATTTATTCATTAGATGAGTCATCCTTTGACATCATTCCACATTTGTTTTATTTACCAGACTGCCCTGTTTTTGTGAAGTAATCAAACCGAATCATATTAGCAGAAAACCGCTGACAAAACCTAACAACAGTGGTGTGCATTTATTTTAAGTGGAGTCGCTGCCTTCTACAGACATTGTTTCCCATGGGATTCTGGGACTTGTTCCCATGACCTGGTCCAGTGGGGTGCATTCCTCACTAGGAGGCATACATTGCGTACACTCAGCAAAGATAGTAAAGAGGACATTGTACAGTACATGCATGCCATTGATGTCTGTATTATATTTAGACACTATTCTGTGGCACACAGAAATGACAGCTGCTTTAGTCGCTGATCTTATGCAGTGCCACCCTAAGTGTGGAATAAAATGCTGACACCACTCGTTTCTCCACTTTCCGTCGTTCATCTGTTGAGAGAGCCGTTTGCTGCAAATGTATTAATATACTTGACCAAATGAGCAGGGAACAAGGCATTAACCCTTAAAGCTGCCGGCCACTTGACATCTCCTTTTCCAAGATGCTTTAACCTTCGAAGAATTATGTAGATTGCAGAACATGATGTTTAATGACTCTAACAGGTGTACCTCTTTACTTGTTTGGTCACAGCCAAATGTAAGCCTTGATACCTGCATATGATTTAAGAGCTTGTGCTATAAAAACACACCCTGAAGGGTTAGATTTGAAATATTAAGTTTGTAAGCTCAGATGTTTCTACTTCCCAAGTGCTTAGTAATTTCATTGGTGTTCTTCACTTTTCAAAGGTTTTGAATAGAAGTATGTGTGAAGTGATGGGTCATTAATATGGTTTCCTCTTTTAACAGGGTGGAGAGACCAAAAGTGTCACGGCTATACTCCATCGTGTGTCTGGATCTTTAGGCTTCAATATCGTTGGAGGAAGGCCATGTGCAGTAAGTTTAGAAAGATTTGCACCCTTGTCTTATCTGTCATTAGCTCGTTCTATTTCCTGTTTTAGCCCCAGGTTGTCCAAGGCAGCACAGGTTATTTATCTACTCCAGGGTTTCCCAAACTGGGGTTTGTGAGTTAATGAAAAGCTAATGATTAATTGAATCTTAAAAATGTAAAATTAAAATAAATCATACACTTACTAAAAAAAGATTAAATATTTAATTTGTTTACCAGCAATATATCATGTGACATTAACTGACAACAAGGAACCACGAACATGCAGATGTGTTAAATTATTAAAATAAATATTTAGCTCATAGGTGTTCAGCTAACGTAAAAAATTGGGAATCTCAGATCATGCGTATTTTATATAGATAAACATATTTTAATTCTTTAGATTACCTCATGCCGTACCTACATTATTAGATCTTGGTCTAGTCTTAACCAAAACTCAATTATTATGATGATAAACAACAAAATATTATTTATGAGTTATTTAATATCTGTCAGGTTATTTCACATTCTCAGTGTATCACTGTATAACTAACTTTAAGTGGAAATGGCAACTGGGAAAATACAGACATAAATTATATCTAACATATTAGCGATACACCGATACCACTTTTTTCAGTACTCGCCCGATACCGATACTTTTATTTTTGGTACTTGCCGATACCGAGTACCGATACCAATATTTTTATTGCATTTGTACATTTTTTAAATATTAGGTACAGAAACCAAAAGAGTATGTATAATGTTAGTTGGTTAACTTCATTTATCAAATAGATGCAGTCAAACCAAAATTTATTCAGACACCTTCAACATTTCTCACATTATCACAGATTATATAGTTTAGAAAATGGTAATAAAATATAACAACAAGTCAGAACAAATTCAGCTTGATAATGTTAGATAACTTTGATAGAAAGGTATGTAATAGATTACAATCAAAAAAAATTAGACAGCTGTTACTATGACAGTATTTACACAACTATCAATACTTAGTCGGGCAGCCCTTAGCCTTAATGACAGCCTGTAGTCTCCTGGGCATGCGGTCATCATGCCATATAATTTGTCACAATTTACTTTATTTTGCTATCCTCACTTACATAAATGAACTATAGTGTCCTGCACCCACTAGTAAAAACATATCAAAAATGATATCTGGTCTCTGAATAATTTTTGGTTTGACTGTATATCCTTCTGTTATTTTCACACTTAATAATGCCCATTAAAATGTATTTTACAAGTTTTTTGTTACTTTCACTGTTAATTTTTTTTGCTGTATGGTACATCATCTTTAATTTAATTAATTAGAGCTGCTCCATTGCAGTGGCTTAGTACTGTAATCACGCGCTTTGCTGTAATAATGCAGGGAACCACTCGTTATAAATCTCCTAACTGTGATATTTTCAGAAATAGAAGTCGCGTTTTTTTTCCCATCTGAAACATGCTGCGATTTATATTCCAAAGCCACTCATATAATGCAGAAACACTCAAGCAAGCAGGTATTTGTACTGATGCGGAATGAGAGGGACAAGTACAGTACAGCCTAGGGTATTTCACACAGGCTGTTAGTTTCACTTTCGACAGAAAGTCGTGTATTGCCTAAGGTTGAAAATAAATTATGTTCATAGTGAATGCCCCTGTAAATGGTCTTATTTTTACGATTTAGTTTGAATCCAAATGATGCGTGTGCTAAGTGAGTGAACATCAAAGATCACCCAACAGAATTTCGCGCGCGCTCTCTCGCTCTCTCTGAATATTTAACATTATATTCATTGCATACATATACTTCGTAGACATCCTTAATCTCTAATAACTCCATTCTGCTGTCTGTTGTTCTGTTGTCGGTGTTTCTTTGTCTGAATATGGCGCTTATCACATGCTGTGTGGTATCGGCGTTTGGTATCGGGGCATTTTAACGAGTACAAGTACAAGAGCTCAGTATCGGAGCCCGATACCGGGTGCATCCCTATAACATATAAAGTGCCACTTTGGTACGTCGGTCCACCCTGAAGTGGTGGTTGCGGTATCCATATCAGTGTGAATGAGCACCAAACCCTTTAAGAAGTGTTTGTTTGTGGTTCGTCTGAACTAGAAGCACTTTGGTCTGAACTGGACTTTTGCTGCAAAACCTTAAAAAAGGGAAAAGTACTAGAGCCAAGTTTCCAGGGCTTCTTCTAAGACCCAGATGTAGCCTCGTCACAATGACGAAGCTTTATTTATTTATAAAAAATTGCCACTGTTATAGCATAAAGCACAAATTGCTATGGCTGAGTTTATGCTAAAGTAAGTGGAAGAGGTCAGTCACTAATGAGTGACACAAATGGCTGCGTCTCTTAGCAACTGCACAACTACTTCAACGTGGCCATGACCCCTCCCTAGCAAATGTTTGACATGCCATCCATCCTCTCTGCTTGTAATATCTTAGATCTGTTCCTGAAACTTTTAAATGTCATAGGTGGCAATAATTGTTGGAAGCAATTTTTTATTTAGTTTTTCTCTCTGGAGTACTTGATTCTGATTAGTCAATCACTGAATTGAGTGGGTAAATATTTTTGTATGTTTTACATTTAATTTGGTATATTTTGTATTTAAATATTACATATTTTTGGAGTATCACATCTTCAGGACGTCAGGTCACTTTTAGAGTCCATGTCATTTAATTTTATTCTACAACATAGCTAAATTTGTTGGGAGAGGATCCTCTGGTAAATAAGGATGTTGTTGTTGTTGTTATAATGGGGAAGAGGGAAGGGCTTACAGTAATTAACTGCAGAGTTCACAGTTTGACTTCCTGCAGTTTCTCAAGTATTCCATTAAAAATTACAGCACACTGTCACACAACATGGCAGTTAATGTGGTTTGATGTGGTTAAGGGGTGGGTTCAGCAATATTTTAGCAGAGCCTTTGCTATAACCTTCCTGTCTAGGTTATAGTTTCATATAATGAATGTTGATCATCTTTTTTAGTCATCATCTCTTAACACCCTAATCCTCCTATGAACACAATATGTCTTTCATTTGACAGTGCAATTGCAGAGAAGATGAACAATGGAGCACATTGCTTGTACACCTGCAAACAATTATTCGTGTATTGTCCTTTGTTATTCATTTTGTTTTGCAATAAAATTTATTTTGCATCTGTAACCGTTACTAAAGAGGTTTATTGTATGGCAGTTAAGATTAATTTATCTTTTTTTAGCTAGATATTGCTGTCTTGTTTTTGGGTTGCAGGATAATAAAGATGGCACTTCGAATGAAGGAATCTTTGTGTCGAAGATTGTGGAGAATGGACCAGCGGATAAAGAAGGGGGTTTGCAGATCCATGACAGGATAATGGAGGTAAGTACCTGTTTTAAGCCTGATTCTTTGGCCTAACCAAGACACAATGCAAAAATTAAAATGTTGTGCATAGTGGTGCAAAGTGAGCCAGTCATAACATATATGATATATACATTCACATTTATGGAGTTTTTGGACCAGTGAAATGCAGAGATGTGTGTAATGCAGTGTTGTTTGTCGCAATCATGGCTGGTTGGGACAGAAACTTTTAATGTGTTGCACCATGTTAGGACACAGTGTAAGATTTTTGCCAATTACAGCTCATCCTGAAAGAAACACTTGTACAAGCCAGTGCTGAACATATAAATACCTGTAAATAAAATATTTATTGCATGTTATACCATAAAAATGGCTTGGTGGTAACTGCTTTTACAAAATTCCTGTAAAAAATTTGATCTTTCAGCCCTGAAAGAATATCTCCATTTGGTTGTTTATTGTATTTATTTGTAGTTTATTGTTTACTGACTTGTAAAGGAATCCTTCCTAGCTGGCATCGGGTCAGAAGGCTCTCTCTTACCTTGGAACAAAATCTGGACTGTTTACAAAGGCCAAAAGTTTCCAGTGGTCACTTTTAAGGATGCATAGAAAGTCAGCCCTACAAAGGTTGCTTTTACAGCAGCATGAATCTCAAGTGTGGTACAACGAATGCATTAAATTAGTTGTAGCATGTTATAAATATGGCCTGGGTCTGTACAATTATTTAGCTAAGTTAATGTAAATATTTTCACTTCGTGTAGTCGAATCGTCATTCAACGAAATGGTAGCTTTCACCGCAAGATTTTTTCCAAGATTTGTTAATGGACAACATCACTTTTTGGTTGCAAGATTTATTAATTTGTGCTTGATGTCAGTATACTGTATGCAGTATGTAGGTTTAGGAAGTCATGCCTGCTTTAATACTAACGTTTAAGTGCAGCCACATGCTGTGTGCTAGCCGTAAGTGTTTTAAACTCTACTGTTCGTTTAGATGTACTGTAAGCCCTTGAGACAATAGATAGATTGAGCCACCTAAGGCGACAGTAATGCAGTCGGCGCCTGGTGACTTAAGATCGTTAAACTGGCCTTGCTGGGGGGACGTATGAGTCCCAGATTGGTTAATGCATTGGGCGAAAATGTGGTAGTATGACTTATTTGGAGGAAGGGGCCAGAGTGAGGGGAAAAGCTTTGGATTGTGCTTCGCATGCCAACTGCTGCTTTGCCGTGATATCCGAGAGTGTTCCTTGTGGTTTTTGTGGATGTCACCTACATCTCTGCTTTTTCTTGTTTTTTTTTGTGTTTTTTTTTTAAAGGACATCAACTTAACAATACGTCGATATTTGAGAAGGGTTATCGGTGACTGGTTTAGTATTTTCATTGTAGTGTGCACTGTGCAGTAAGCTTTTTCAACAAGATATTTTGCTCTAGGATGGCACTAGACCTAGAAAGTCACTTTTTGTCTCTGTCTTTTGAATAATTAAGGTGAGTCAGCATGCGTGCCAGAGGATGTAAACACATAAGGAACATGAAGCACAAAGCCCTAGGTCAGTCTATTGAGTAGACCTTTAAAATTTATAGTCAGAAACTCTCTCCCACAATGCAAAGCTGTTCCCACCCTGTGCAGTCAGTTTGGATCATGTTTACATGGGAATAACATTTTCTATTTTTTTAAAGTAGGTAGGTTTTAAAACTACCTCAATAATGTTTCTGCTATTTGAAAAGGATGTAATAATGATTTTCTTGCCTTCATGGACTCCTGAGGTAATGTGGTATCTGAGATCAAAATATGGGTTCTAGCATTACGCCAGCACCTCAGATTGTATCGCATATTTAATTATGTTGACTTGAGAAATGACTTTCTGTAGAAATATAATCACAGGGGAAGAATTAATGCAAAATTGCTTACAGCAGTTTTGTTTCTATTGAAATTGCACTTGTATGTTTGCTAAACCAGCACCCTGTAGTCCCATCCTTTATAGCCCATGAGATTTAGACTCAGCTGGACTTTGCTCTTTAAAATATCTTCCTCCAGGCCCCAGCACTCCTCTGTCTCTCTTGCTACATAAGCACTTTTTCATCCATCATACAGATTATCCATTTATTTCCTTTTTCCCACAGCTCTTTTGGAAACACATATAATCCTTGGCAATTGTGCATTGATGCTATAAATGTTACTATCATTTTGAGGTTTAGCACTTTGCTGCATATTGTTGATGTAAAAATATTATATCCATCGAGGTTGTTTTTTTTAACGTCATCAGTTTTCCTTTTTGTTATTTTTCCTAAAAGGTTTTAATTAGGCATGTCCAATATATTAGTACCATCTTAGCGGGCAATATTATTCATCAAGTAATGTATGTATATACTGTATATAATCCATCAGTGTCTGTTGAATAATTAATTGTGAATGCTAATTTCTCCTAATTCTAACAGTTTTTTTTGTTGTAACGTGTCACATTTTAGTAATGCTATTAAATTTAATCTCTAGAAAATTTACATCAGTTTCACTCTATGCCATAATGTTGGGATACCTCAATTCACTTGTAACATGTAAAACATTTTTTTTTTTGTAATTCATTTTTTATTTATTTAGACAAAATAGTATGTAAGGAATAATTGATGATGGGCCGTTGAATTATTAGGTTGTTACACCTCGGGTGTGCATTATTTTCTAGTAATTCAATGGACCGGTGTCAATTATTCCGCTTATACTGTTGTTACCACACCTCAAATATTATTCAGATGTTATACTTAAAGACATTTGTCAGGTTTTTGTCCTTAAAATGCTCTTGTGAGTAGGATTAATTTCTTACGTGTCTCATCCAACACCTCCGTTGCTAATTCCAAAATTTAATTTTAGACCTAGCAGCGGCGGCTTGAGCCAGACTAATGCAGATAATAATTAAGTTATTGGAAAGTGAGAGAGAGAGAGAGAGAGTGTGAATTTACCGAGTCTGTGCGTCTCTCAACAGTGTTTGGCAGCAGCGTCCCTACTAATAGCGAAACTGCGAGTTCATCATCTTCAAGAACAGTGCCGTTATTAGTGAGAAATAATAGTGGCTTTTAAAGGTGGGTTAAGTGATTTCTGGTAGCCAGTGTTGATATTTCAAATCACCAAAACAAACGCCCCTATTTTGATAGCTCCGCCCCACACATACGTATGCAACCCAGGCAACGATTATGGCGGAATCTGCTGTATTATTATCTGCTGTATTAAACATATTATCTTACTTTTCGGACACACTTTGGGAGCTGATGCTTGAAACAGACAGTGGAGGAGGTGGAAATCGTTGCTCAGCTTGGCTTGGCTAATGTCCGTCCTGTGCACTGAGCGCTCTCTCCTCCACATCATAAGTAGACACGCCCCTTACTGCTGATTGGCTATAAGTTTGTTTTGGTAGTCGTCCCGACTCAGTTTTCTAAAGCGTTTTTGAAAAAATACATACCCCACCTTTAAGTTGCTAAACTATTTTACTGATAAAATCGTCAGAGCAGCGCTAACAACACGTTTCTGTGTGAATGTGTGTCTGTACTATGTGTGAGCGTTTGTAAGGGAGAGAGAGTGGGAGAAAGAGAGTATGTGCTTTCCGTACATAATAAAACGTAATTTTGTGGCAAAAACATGGAAATAATTTGCCGTTTTTTATCCTATTGTTTACTATATTTATTTGCTTGGTCAGTGTCGTTGTGGGTTTTGGTTGTTATGCTGTTTTAGCTGTAAGGACCTTTGAAATAAATTAAATCAAGACCTGCCTGGAACGTTCTAAGGTGCGCAATTATTTTCAGGGAAATGCACTGTATTTTTGCCGTGCATTTCCCTGAAAATAATTGCGCACCTTAGAATGTTTGTCAGCCAATCAGATTCAAGCAGTCAAAAGTACTGTAGTATTAAGAATTTTAATAATGGCCTGTTATCACATATTGAGCATTACATAAAAATAAGTTTCATCTTATTATCGGGACCCATTTTCAAACTTTGGCTAGTAAACAACGTCTTAGAACACGTTAACAAATTGCATAGTAGCATTTAAAACTACTTTAATAATGTTTGTGCTGTTTGAAAGGGGTGTTATAATGCTATATTGTTATCAAAGATGTGCCAGAACCTCTATGAGTCCATTTTATGCTATTTACCATTCAAGCGAGAGACTCTTGGGTGACTAGCATTCACTGATCAGTACAATGCACTCTGGAGTGGCGACAGCATCTCTGCTGAGAGCATCCAGGCGGAGCATGTGAATTTGTGTCATAGGGTAAGCAGGGCCATCACGGTATTCAGCGGGCTTTGTGCACATGTTCCTGACAGCAGCAGTGATGGGTAACTCACTGAGCGAACATGAGAAATTCCAGTCAGGAACACACTGGACAGATCATCTGGCCCCTATGAACGAGCTCAAATAAATTTTACTGCCTGACAAGAAATACCCTTATTCTTCATCTTCTTTTGGCCTCAGCGATGTTATGTGCACATACATGACATACCCATAAAGATCTAGACTCTCCCACGGCCGTCCGATGGAGGAGTATCATGGAAGATGTCCCTGTTAATCACAAGAGAGGCAGGCTCAGATAATTCAGCGGATGAATAGCGCCTTGTTCGCTGAAGACATTTATTTACTCATAAAAAAAGATGGTAAAAGGAAGAAAAAATGGTGGTGTTTGCGCTCCACACTGCTGCACACTAAAACATAGTAGTCGTGTTGCGACAGTTTGATTTCTGCATGATTGGATTTAACACAGCGCTTGTGTTTGGGAAAAAAACCATGCCAGACCTCAGCTAGGTTTAAATTGTGATTGTTTGTATAGCACTGGGATACCTAGAAAATAATTGCATTCACTTGTCCTCACATTAGAATAAAAAAATATTTATTTTTAAACAGTTTAAACTATTATACATTTTGATTTAGTAAAAAAAAAAGGTTAACAAACTGTAATAAATAAAAATTGTGCACTAGCATCACCAAATGGAATAGCAAAAAAAACTCTTCCAAACTGAAGCCCAGTCTGCCATTGTACGGTAAAACAGGTAGTCTTGCGCCATTGGTTGAGCCAGAAGTTTACATTTCAGACCGCTCAAATAAACAGAGCAATGTTAAAGTGCAGCAGAATCACAGTGTTTACACTCGTCTGGGAAATCAACCCACAAATGGCTTACTCATAGCTGTCTCTAAACAATTAGCTGGGATAGAAAGTATTTTGACCAGAATAAAATGACACACACCACCTTTAAATATGCTGTTCGGCGCAGCTAAAGTACATTTTCTATTTCATCTCAACCTAAGGGGTGATGGGAACACAGAACATGGCTATAGTATATTCAGCTGCTTCTGTTTTAAAGGGATCGTATGACGTTGCTAAAAATAATTTTTTCTGTGTATTTGGTGTAATGCAATGTGTTTATGCGGTTTAAGGTTAAAAAACACATTATTTTCCACATAATGTACATTATTGTTGCTCCTCTATGCCGCGCCTTTCTGAAACGCGTCGATTTTTACAAAGCTCATCATTCTGAAAAGCGAGGTGTACGCTGATTGGCCAGCTATCCAGTGTGTTGTGATTGGCCGAATTCCTCAAGCGTGTGACGGAAATGTTATGCCCCTTACCATACTATGATGCCATGTCCCGGCGCGACGAGACAAAAACAATAAAACCCATTATAAACTAGGCATTTGTTGCATCCAGTGGGGACATAATTACGGATTATAATGACTTATACTGTCTTTTTACGTGTTGCGTTACATCACGCCGCGTAAACATAAAACCATGTCTGCATTTGTGATCGGAGAAATGACAAACAACAAGCGCTACTCTAGACTGCTCAAAACTCGCGTTTGAATCATCAGTGGCAAATTCTTTACATTTGAAATATTTACTTGCAGGCTGTGAGTCAGAAGCGCCTGTTCTTGCAAAGTTGCAATGGCCCCACTATATAGAAACAGACACCTAAACATTGTAGGCTACTCTCCCGTTTCAGGAAACAGTCCTCATCCTCCATAAAATGCGCTGCACACAAATTTATATTTGGGTTGAACTGTTCTGGAATTACAACTTTACCAATGATTTCTAGTTGTGTCCTCTTTTGGAAGAAACAAAGTAGTTTCGCTTTCACAACGAAACACACAGCGTCTCCATGACATGGCGCGGCAGCGGCAGCAGCGAGAATAAAAGGTTGCTTGCTTTCTTTGCGTGAACATTTGGGCAGCATTATGCAAATCTTCCCACACAGTGACGTAGACATGTGGAGGCGTGTTAGATTGAGCCGTTTTAGGTAGGCGTGGTTGATTTTTTTTACTTTTATAAAGAATATCTCTTTTGGATTTAGTCTTTGCAACTTTACTGATTTTCTTTATGCACAAACAGCTTGTAACACTCCAAAGAGAAAGGAAAACTTGAAATTGCATCATAAGACCCCTTTTAATGTGTTTTTGATATCCAAGTGTAGGTCAGGGCTGTCTTCAGGAGAATTGGATGTGTTCGGGTAGGAAGAGGTCATAGAGATAGACCAGGTTGTAAATGTCACCTTGTAAAAGCCTGCAAACAGCCAAAGGTCAGAGGTCGAACAACAACCATACTTTAAAAACCAGCTCCACTGAGACGCCAGTGTTTGCCATCTGAAAGAAGTAAGAGTCCCAACAAAACAGAAGAATGGTTGTTTTCAAACAAGAATTGAGTATGGCTGGGAATATTTGAGAGAAATATGCCATGATTTGTAATTAATAATATTATCAATATATATTGATTATCGCTTTTTAGTTGGCCTATTGCATTTCCTTAAAGATCATGCCATACTTGGTTTGCATCCTCTTCCTTGTCACTAATATGAGAGCGGTTGGACAGATGTTTTTAATAGCAAAATAATTGTCTTGTTTTAATTTTGCTTCAAATATATAATGTATGCGAGTATGCCTTTAATAACAGCAGCCTTCTAGGAACACCAGTGGTTCCTTATCTTTTTCTCACTCCATATAGCTGTAAGGTTACCCTCAGTGCACCACTTGACACCCAAAAGTGCTTTCAGTTATTTGTGTGCTCGCTGTCAGATGTGGCGTTAAATGGCATGAGGGGTGAGTGGCAACATGAAAAGAGTGTCAGCTTGAATAGATAGGTTAAGAGTCTGGAGAGGATGGGGCCCATTGCTAGCATGCAGATGAGTCCTCAGTCCTTTGAACTTGGGTTGTTGGCATTCTTGTCCATTGATGATTAAGAAGAACCTTGCAGATCACACAGCTGTAATGAAGGACAGAGGAGGAAAACATTTATAAAATGTGCAGTTGGTTTTATAAAAAGCCAGATTCTGGATTCTCTGAGTCTTTGAGGGAAATACAACTTCAGATGGTGTAGGCTTGGTAAGCCCCTAAGGATCTTTTTTTATTTTTTTGGTTTTGTTTTGGATGGAGTGGTTTAGTAAGGGCTTGGATTCAAAGTGTTTTTAATTTCTTAATTCACCTGTCATTGATCACAATTCTATGTGATATGCTGTATGGGTCAATTTAATAAAAGCATGCTAAATATTTTGCAGAAGCAATTAAGATTACTTTTTAAATTGTGCAACATTGCATATTTTAAAAACAATTAAGCAAATTTTCCAATACAGTTCTTATTAGTGTAATGTTTCTGTATTAGTGTAATGTTTCTGAAGTCTAAACACTGATTTGTTTTATTTTATTTTGTAGTTCTGTCCTAGATGATTATCGGTACTGTTAATACAATGTTTAACTGTACTGACATGTTGTATTAACTGTAGAATTTTTCAACATTATTTAAATCAGATTCAATTAGAATCACTACAAATAATGCACTTTTTTTGGTAATAGAGTAATGAGAATTGGATTGGAAAACGTAATTAATTATGAAAATGTTGAAATAAAAAAGGATTCTTTATTTCATTTTATTTTTATTGAAATAAAACCTGCTAGTTCTTGAGAAACTCCCACACTGATAGAAACCATATTGATTTATTTTGACAGTACTGTATCTCATCCAGTTTATTCTCCACTGAAAAAGGCATTGCCCTTCATCTGTCCCACTCTGGGCATTATGACCAGCTTGTACTTTTTTTGAATAAAGAGAACGTGTTCTTAGTTTCTTCAGGGACACGAAGTCAGGTCAACCCAGCATGGGGCCGCCCTGCAGTGTCCAGTCTCTGCCCTTCTTCCCTTGACAACTAAGATAAAACAGCACATGTCATCTTTAGCGTGGAATGTGCCACAAGGTTCTCTTGTGTTATTTTTGACTGAGTCCAACAGAGCTAATCAGAGGTGGCAGCTAGTTCACTGTGGGCAGTATCACATGTTATTTGGCATCTGATGGCAAGAAGAAAGCCTTTGTCAAGGACTTTATTGGATTTTTGCCTCTGTAATTTTTTTCTAGATGGAAGTGAGCAGGGAGAAGGAGTAGCGGCACGTAAGACTGTTAGTCCCAGCGGAGAGCTGCTTTCCAGTTGACTGGAATGGCTGAGCTTATTACAGGACACTAAATCCATTGGAAGTCTTAAAAGGGATATAATAGGATTCTGGTCTCGGCTTCTGCTATAGCAGAGCATGCGTGGATGAAATGGACAGTCCTATGGTGCATGTATAAGTGTGTGTGTGTGTGTGTGTATGTTTTAGAGAGAGAGGTAAAGCTACTGGGTATTACTGGACAAGCAGAGCATGTCCTGTCTTTAATAATATAATAATTAATACCTTGCTTTAGTAAAAATAAGAAGAACAATGAAGAGAATAACATTTTTATTATTAGTAGTAGTTGTACTGTGACCAGTTCTACAGGTTGTTAACTGACCATGGGAAACTTTGTCATGGCCGATGCGGTTCATCTCAAATTAGCCCCAAAATAGGCAGATTAATCAGTTGGTTGGATAGCATCCTGGCCAAATTCGCCCATTGGCCTCTGACCATCATGGCCTCCTAACCATCCCAATATCTGCTGATTGGCTTCATCACTCTGTCTCCTCTCCACCAATGAGCTGGTGTGTGGTGGGTGTTCTGGCGCAATATGGCTGCCGTCGCATTATCCAGGTGGATGCTGCACACTGGTGGTGGTTGAGGAGATTCCCCCCTTCTATGTAAAGCGTTTTGAGTGCCCAGAAAAGCGCTATATAAATGTGAGGAATTATTATTATTATCAGTCAATCTGTTTATCACTATTCCTTTCATCCCAATATAGAACTTATTGTTACTGCCTGTAAAGGAGCCTGCTAAATATGGCTTAGCCTACTGTAAATGTGTTGTGAACTGTGTTCGGTAGGTTTTTACCCTATTTTAAGAAGTCGTGGGTATAATGAATAGCTTCTTAAAGGTCTAGCGAGGGCGAATATGTAGGTATAATTAAGGCTAATTGTCTTTCCAATCAATCACCAGGCTTGTGTATATCAGTAATGATAGTCTCAGGTTGCCTAGCCAGCTGTTTTCACAGTCAGACCCCGTTAACCCCCGCCCACCCCCATAGCCTGTCTAATTAACTACCCTCAATTAAACGCTAATAGGCTGATTAACAGACCCTTGGTCTTGAAGTAATAGGCAGTTGTTTCCTTCTTGTTGCCCTCAGTAATGCAGGCCAGACCCCGGTCCTGTTAATTACAACCCTCTTTGAATGCCCTCAGCAGGACCCAAGAAATGTAGCCTGTCCAAGTCAGGAAAGTGTGGTAGAAGTTGAAAAAGAACATGTCTACATTATGGATTGTTTCAGCCATCTGTAATGCAAAAGAAGAAGAGAAGGCTACCACTTAACGCTCTTTGCGGTAAGGCCACTCGTTGACTTTCGCTTTGCTTTCAACTCGTGGCTCTGTATATCACAGTAAATAAATAGGAATGGACAAATCATTATTTAATTTTGTCCATATAAGGAAACTCGTAATATTTGGGGACGGGTCGAGATGTCTTATCGTCTGTGATTTTCACCAAATATGGTATCAAGGAGTTATGAATCCATCTACTTTTATGAGAACACATGAACACAGTCTTCCTGTTTTAAGACTTGGAAGTGAAGGTAATTTTCTGCTCACTCTCTCTTTTTATGGACGTGCAGCCACAGTGATCTTGTAAATGTACTTATTGAATGTCTGTTCTGTAATTTAAGCTTGGTTTTCACCATATTTCAGCAGCTAGCTCATGAGTAAGCACATCACAGCCCAAGCTGCATTTCCTGTCATAACTCAAAGTATAAGACTACGCTTCTCTGTTCCTCCTCCCTATAGATATATAGTTTTACTGTACTCAACATGACTATTGCAGTGCCAAAAGCATATGCAGACTTGAATACTTGGCCAGTGCAATGCATGTGGCCCAGCTGTACACACGTAGTGTGCATTGTTGTTGCGTTACTGCAATCGTAACAGCCACTAGTCAGGGGCTATAGATTTGATTTCTAATGTCCTAGCCATTAAACCAGGTGTGTTACTATTCTGGTAGCTAGCTATACACGTGTTGATGGTTAAACTAACTTTCCCAGGAAGATTCTTCTCACACTGTAGTTTCAGCATGTCAGTAGTTGACGGGTAAACTGACCATAGAAGACAAATGTGGCAATGCTGAAAATGTAACAGGTTACCTACTTGCTTTATGTTGCACATTGCATTTTTACATGTTTTGTTAAACCTAACTGCATAGTATGAACACACTTAACACATAGTAAAACACATGTAATTGCATAGTATGTTTTGGACCCAAGAAGACTCTACTGAAGTAGTGGTGTGTCTCACATCAGGTTTATGCTAAAATTTCACTGCAGATTGAATTCTCGTTGTCTTTAACTCAAAACCATCCTAACATACTACTACAAGATTTCTTGTCATTTTGGGGTGTTCCTGGCCTAGTGTTTCAGCTCAAGGACAAGTGAAGTCAATAATAGTCCAGTTGAGTCTTCTCTTTGGCTACAATTGAAACATAGTTGGTCTGAGTTTGATGGTCTATGTCTTTGTGTTGGCAGGCCTCAATAATCAAACTCCTCTTAAATCCAGACAACATGAGTTGGTGTAGAATTCCTTCGTTCCTAGCCTGACAAACTTTCTTTTCAAGAGTCGTTTAAGAAAGCATTCTTTCACACGCCAAACAAAGTGGAACCAGCAACCGCTGTGCACCCTTCTCATGTAAATGAGTGAAAACACTATTCCCAAGTCATGTTATTGTCCTTGTGGACCTACCGTGTACGTCCCTGTTTCACTGAATGAGATGTACTCCTTTCACTCGTACCTTCTCCATTTGATTGTAGACTTCCTGCATCTTTCAGTTTAGCAACAGAAAAACTTGTTTGACTTAATGCAACAAAGTGGGTACTGGATAGTCCAATATATTGTATCAGTAGGTACTTTCATGTGCTTTATAAATACCCTATGTTCTCTATACTCAGTAGATGTTTTGCTTGAATTCACCCACTGTAGAGTTTCCATGGACTACCAGTTGAGCTTCTAATGTCAAGAGCAACTATCAAAGTCAAGATGGCAAAAGTATAATTTTTACTCTCAGATTTTGACCAGGGTTCGGTCAGAAACTAAGCAAGTAATCAGATGCTTGGGCAACTGCATGGTCCTGTTGTGTGCTCTTGATGTGCTTTCTTGTGTTACTTTGATTGACCTTCAAATGCAGGGATGTCCAGTCCTGATCCTGGATGGCTACCGTCCTGCTGAGGACCGGCTGCTGGACTCCATAGAAACTTTCAGGCAATTGTGTTGGAGCAGAAGCTGAACTCTGCAGGAAGGTGGCCCTCCAGGAGAAGGATTGACAAGTGATTCAGTTAGTGCTAAACATGTTAACAGTTAACTTTTACTAACTGCTCCGCCCATTTGTTCACTTGCATTGATGGCGTTGTCCTGGCAGTGGAAACTGGCTGAAGAAAACACTATACATTAATGGCTTCTGTAGTGGCCCTTGCACTGAGATTGTAAAACTTGCTTGCATTGCATTGCATTATAAATTGTGTTCTGATGTATTTCAACCGACGTAAATGCAACAATACATGTAGTTGCTTAGTGTGTTTTGATGCTTAAGATAGTTATTTTTTGCCTTTAAGATGGCTAAAGACTTCTATTTGGTTAGCTGGTTCAAGCCAGTTGCAGTTTTTAAATAATATATCGGATACTGTGCTTAATTGTGATATACAGCCTGGTGACCGAGTGCATGTTTCTTGTGAACTGGTTATTATAACTGTTTTGGGTTGTTCTGAGAATAAAAACATGGTGCAACCCAAGTGCAATACTGTCCTCCAAGACCTTTTCAGACATTGAGTCACTGTGGTCCACAGTTTAAACTTTCACCTGACCGCAGACAAGTTTTAATTTATTAGTTTTCCAACAGAAATCTAGCCAAATCATTTCACTTTTATTCATTATTTTCCATTTGTCATCAACCTCGTCTGTTACTCTTACTGTGTGAAAATAATCATTGCAATGTTTGAGTTGGCAGTACCTTAGAGCGATGTGGAACTGAATAAAGCGCAGGAGAACTTCTGGACGCACTGTGACTGGTTTTTGAGGGTCAAAGAGAGGCAAACATCAGACGCCTCGGTTAAAGTCTTGACTGGGGCAAAGCTGTCTGACTTCACACGGAGACTGCAGATGGGTCCTTGCTGTGCGGCGTTCGGCAGCATGACAGGGAGTCATATTGAGGGCTAGACCTTGAATATGTCGAGGAAACATTGGGTCAGACATGAAACAGATAGCGTGGCCATTGATCGTCATGGTGGGTAGAGTGGCTGTAGGAGAGGAGGTTTAGGGTGGAGTAGTATAAGAATGGATATAGTGGGCCCTTTTGGACTTGGTAGGTGGTGTTAAATAAACTTGGCCACATCTGCAGCGAGGCATTGGGTTTCTCACACGCCGGGCAGCTTGACAAGCACTCCTTTGTAGACTCTCTCCCCTCACCTCATGCTCTCTCCGCACCACTGTCCTTTTCTTCCTCTCTTTCTCCTGCACTGCCCCTCTCTCCTCCTCACCTCTCTTTTCATCCTCAGTATCCTCCTTTCTTTCTTTCTTTCTTTCTTCCTGGTTTTAGCGATTTCGAAATAGCTGATACAATGGGTGGAAAATTCCCATAGCCTTTCATTAAAGGAGGGACCTAACATATTTGCAAGGTGGACGTATGTGATGATGTGTTCTTATAATGTCAATATTCTTATAAGGTATGAGATATCTTATGATAGATACCATTGGATTTATGTTAAACTCTATTGTTGCCTGAAAATCAATAATTCCTGTGTTTTTAGCGTTAATAATCTTGTTTCAAATGAGTTGAACATTATGAAAGGTTTGTTACCAAACTATGTGATACTGCTTCTAAATTCCTTGGTTTGTTGCCAGAAATATATATATCCCTTTCCAGCTGTCTTCCGGCTCTACATCTGCTCTGGATTTAAGATGGAGCTAAAAAGCACAGGAAACAGGAAAAAACAACACAAAAAACCCACACCAAAAACCATAACAAGGATAACACCAACCAAACCAACAAAAACAAAACCCCACCAACCTCCAACATCTGAAGGGCAAAAACAAAGAACACAACCACCCGCATGGATTGGATTATTTTTCTAATGCGATGAGAAAGATCAGAATCTACTATTCTAGGTCTTAATGTACCATAACCTTATGGTAAAGGTGCTAGTTCACTAAACATTTCTTCAGTTAGCACTTCATGGAAATGTTTCCTAAGCAGATATGTTTCTACATTTCTCTCTGAAGGCTCATGCTTTTGGTGTGATGTTTTTAATTTTGACAACTAAGGATGAAACAATAATCTGTATGTGTCTGTGCTTAGACTTTCATGTCTTAACACGGACATCAAATTTTTAATCCTTAAGCAGTGACTCTACAGATGAATTATAGGGCTTTGATTATTTTGATGTCCAATGTAGGGTGTCACCTTTTTAGTCAACACCAAATGGGAAGTGTTTCTGTGTTGGAAGTATATTTACAGGAGTCTTGATGGGACTGTTGCCTTGCTCCTATGTCAGCGCTTGTTGTAATAATATTCATCTAATAAGTATTGCATAGTTTATCCATAACTACACTGTTTTGACAGGTTGACATTGATTATTTTCAGAGAATAGTTTTGTTTGTAGTCAGCAGGTATTCTCCATCTAAACCCATATGTCAGATGCTTTTAAAATCCAAGGTCCAAGATCCATTATGAATGTTTTTTTCTTTTTGCATATTTTTACAAAGTAGCTGCTACTGCATTCTTTCGGATAATGTTAACCAATAGCCTAATAGCTTTTTTCATAGATTGTTTTGGAACTCACATTCACTTGTGGCTCCAGTTTACTAAGAAAAGCCCACTTTTCATGATTAAATCCATTCCCGATGGATAAAATCAAGGTCAGCCGTACTTTTCCCCCCATTGTTGGATATTCTGTTTTATTTGGAAATGTTAGAAATGAATAAAATGCAGTTTTAAGTGGACTTTTATAGCATGCATTGATTTCTTTTTGATATTTAGAACATGAGAACAGCACCTGCTTTTTGTCTCATCTCACAGTTGTAAACATTTCTGTTGACAAACAGTTTGATTTACCAGAAATACCAGCATGACAAGATGGATCATTTAATGAGAACGATTTAAGAGTTAAAAAGTCCCCCCAGTTTTGTACATGCATTCCTCTCACTTAAATAATCATTATTATTAATATGTATCTTTGTGCATTAGAAAATAGACATTTAAAATTTTACCAAGTTGCATTTGAAAGCAATTATGCATCCAGCTATTCCTATATGTTGGTGAGACAGGATGACATAGGTGCTTAAGAATTTCCAAAACATATGGGAACATCTGCTCTATTGGATAATGTTGACAATTAATGATTCATTTACCATTATTACAAAACATTAGTGTACTGTAGACTACCTCAAATAGATAAGTACGTTTTGGAAGAAGAGATGATATTTTGGAAACAGTAGCGCCATTCTCCAAGAATCATTGTCAGCACTTTCAAAGACCATAACATCTTGAATGTTCTGACTATCTCCATCTATTCTGTTTTTGGGAACAATTTGCATGGTCCTTGGAACATTGATCAATATTTTTGTAAGCATTTGTAGTAGGAACGAGCAGACTGCTCTGTGATCAAACGGCTCTTTCATGTGTGACCTTCGGACGACTCTGCTCTCCGGGAAGCCCTAACAAAGCTGAGGGTAATCAGATGACAAGGTGGGCGGCTGGCCTCCGAATCACCAACCTTTCAGATGGAGCTCTGGTTGAATGGGACAAATACAATTTTTTAGTCTCGCTTGTATGCCAGGTTTCTGGAGTCTATGTAAACATGTCCCAAATGTTGGCTTATGATTGATGTCTTATGGTGTCTTGGAATGGGTTTAAATTTGTGTACTAAAATCCAAAAATTTTAATTATTTTCTCTATTATTTGGCCAGATATTTTACTTTGTAGTAGAGGACTCATGTTAACTAGAAATGTGTCATAAATGTGCAGATTTTTCATACTCAAAGGGTCTTGCTATTTCCTTATAGGTTTTGTACTCCATATGAACATATCAAACTTGGACCATGGCATGGTGAAAGCCACAGGTTGGTTTGCGAATTTTGTGGTGTTTCTGTGAGTTTCACTCATTCCATTGTGGCAAAGTCGCTCTCCAGAACGTGTAATCCACCAGGTCATATATTTTCAGAGAATGGCTTAGGAGGACCTCTGAAGTCCTTTAGAAATATTTGGCAACCATAGGGAGGGTGAAGCATGCTCTTGCAACTCCTTGAAATGTTTTGCTTGTGGTTGGACGGAGTCATTTATCATATAGTCAATTAGATAGAAGGCCACAGACTGGCTTGGTAAGTAGAAGAGACTGTAATTTAGGAATATGAGAGGCAGTTCTTTGTCAAATGCTTGCGTTTAAGTAATGCTAGTCTTACTCTCTGGCTGCACAGTAGTATGTGGGTGCTGGCGGTGACGTGTGGTCAATGAATGAGATGACGTGATTCATGAGCTGTGGGGATCCAGACTCCTGACTCCAGTTTGGACCTAGTTCAGTCATATGTTGTGTGTTGCAACCATAAAGGAAGCCAGTGCATATCTCATTTTGCCATACATTTTTGTGCCTATGTGTGTCTTTGCATTCCAGCCTTTGAAATGGCCAGAAAAACACATGTGCACCGAAACACATGTGCACATGTGCACACAGGGTCCTGATGAAGGCGAGTTAGCCGCAACACGTCGGTGCACATGTGTGTTGTTTTTAATGTTAAAGCCATGTGAATAAAGGCTTTTAACTTTTTCCACAATTAGGGATGTAACGGTATGAAAATTTCTTATCACGATTATAGTGACCAAAATTATCACGGTTATCAGTATTATCACGGTATTGTTAAAATGTGCTGGAGATGTTCAAAACGTACCGACAAATAAATCACTTCAAGTTTTCTATTTAAAAATCAACAAACAACAAATAAAATGACTTTTTGTTTGCATAATCACTAAACAATAACATTACCAATGATGTTCGGATTTTAAAATAACAACTTGACTGACAACAGTTTAATAAAATGTTGAAATATCTAATGTAAATGTTAAAATAAAGCTTTGAAAAAGTTTAATAAAAAAGGTAAACCTCACATTTCAACCTTTAAATAAAGAAAACATATGTCAAAATGATAATTGATTAATAAAATGATTATATGTATTTTATCTGCTCCATAAATAATTCTAGATAACTTATCTGAATTGTTTAAATGTGTAGAATCCACATAAGCTTGTTTTTCATCAACCGGTCAAAATTTACAGCAGGGCATGCAAATTCAGTCCGTTTTGGGCCAGACAGAAACCGCACACAGGCTGAATGCAAATATAAGTCTCTGTAAATCCACTCGCTGACAGCAGGTGGCGCTTATGGAAAAGCTGAATTAGAGCTGTTTCCCGTAACCTCCGTGGACAAAGCAGTATTGCGATTAAGAACACTTCCTCTAAGTATTACATGGAGCGAAGATCAAAACAAAATGCCATCAAATCGTTTCTGAAGACAGTCAGAACCTTCAAAGGTACAATCATATAATTAATAAATTCATATATTCATTTGTATAATTCCCTTAGCACTCTTTTAAAACCTCTCAGCTTTTCCGTCTTGTTTTCTCTCAAAACGAAACTACTCTGCTGCTGTGCGCATGTGAGACTGTTACTTAAAACTGTGCTTTATGCTGGACAATATTTATTTATCGCGAGTTGTTCAAATCGGTGTAGTCTAATACGGTTTTAATGATAATTAAAAGATGAAACGGTAATATTAACCTTGGGGAATTTTATCATGATTTATCGTCAAAACGGTCCATCGTTACATCCCTATCCACAATAATGTAGAGTACCTTGGATTGATGAGTTTTTTTATGAGAAAAGCTATAGATTTTAAATAACTAAAAGTTCTTTTAGCAGATAAAAGGAACTTTTATCTGCTAAAAGTTTGTCAAGTAGATATTTTCTAAATTAATGCTATCAGTTTATCTTGGATAAATACTTCCTGATATTTGATATTTTATTATGAATGCTCATTTCCCCAATTTTTATGTTTAGATGACCTTTCAGACGTCATCTAATGCAGTGGTTCCTAACCCTGGTCCTGGAGGCACCCCAACACTGCACATTTTGAATGTCTCCTTTCTCTGACACACCAATTTCCGGTCTTTAAGTCTACAATGAGCTAATGACCTGAATCAGGTGTGTTTGATTGAGACATGCAAAACGTGCAGTGTTGAGGGGGCTCCCAGGACCCGGGTTGGGAACCATGATTAAATGTGACTTCAAGGTAATCTTTAAAAAACCCTATTAGCTTAACAACACAGTTGAATGTAATCTTTAGCTAATGTTAAAATGTATACATATTTTTTCCCACTGAACATTTATAAAATTGTGATGTATTGGCTTATTGGCCAGAATTAGTGTTGGTCTATTGCTATTATAAACCTTAACAAGTATGCAAGCATGGCTGATAGACAAGAACTACAAGCCTAAAAAGTTGGGTTTCTTGAGGTCTTCAGTGTATCCTGTTCATTGCAAAACAATTCATTTATCTAAATTATGTGATTTATGGAAGAATTACTACCAAAATACTAACATCTATCTCTTGACCTAGCACAGGAATCAGTTAATCCCACAAGGATGAACATGTTACAGTGTAAATGCACATTACTTACACTTACACATGCTCATTGAGTTGTTACAGAATGAGTTTCACATGTGAACAGATCGCAGTTCTTGGGATCACAGTGGGTATTTCTGTCATAACTGGACTTTTGTGCAAGCCGGGAGAGATTATTTGTCTGTTTTCAGGTCGGCTTGTGGTGGGATGTTTGTGAATGCTTGTTTGTGTTCTCGCCACAGCTCATATGGGCTTGTCGGTGTTGGCACGGGGCTGTTGTGTAACTTCTGAGCAGGACTGCACATGGATTCGCTGCATTTGACGGTTCTGTTTCCATCAACGCTGATGTTGTTTCTGTGAAATCAGGTGGCACTTAGCCTTCCCTGGTGACTGCATCCCTTCCTTATTCACTTACACACTACAGATGCCCATTTTATGGCTTTTCTCAAGGCCACTGTTTACACTGCAAGAGAATAGTGCATCACAACACAACTAGATAACTACTTGATAAAACTATTGTGCCACATTGAGCTGCCTGCTCATCTTAACAAGTACTTCCTCGTTTTTACTTGCTTGGGACATGCCTCGCTCTGTATTTTCACATTTTTCCATGTTTCTTTGTTGCTCCCTTGTGAAAACGTATACAGTGGTGTGAAAAAGTGTTAGCCCCCTTCCTAATTTCTTATTTTTTTGCATGTTTGTCACACCCTTTAATGTTCAGCCAGCCCCATCAAACTAATTTAAATATTAGTAAAAGATGACACAAGTGAACACAACATGCAGTTTTTAAATGAATTGTTTTTATTATTAAGGGAAAACAAAACCCAAAACTACATGGCCCTGTGTGTTTGCCCCCCTGTTAAAACTGTGTTTTATCACACCTGAGTTCAATTTCTCTTGCCACACCCGGGCCTGATTACTGCCACACCTGTTCGCAAACAAGAAATCTCTTAAATAGGACCTGCATGACAAAGTGAAGTAGACCAAAAGATACTCAAAAGCTAGACATCATGCCGAGATCCAAAAAATTAGGAAACAAATGAGAAAGAAAAGTAATTGAGATCTATCAGTCTGGAAAAGGTTTTAAAGCCATTTCTAAAGCTTTGGGACGCCAGCGAACCACAGTGAGAGGCATTATTCACAAAAAAATGGCAAAACATGGAACAGTGGAGAACCTTCCCAGGACTGGCTGGCCGACCAAACCTTGTTTACCCCAAGAGCACAGTGACGGCTCATCCAAGAGGTCACAAAAGACCCACAACAACATCCAAAGAATTGCAGGCCTCACTTGCCTCAGTTAAGGTCAGTGTTCATGACGCCACCATAAGAAAGAGACTGGGCAAAAAATGCATCCATGGGAGAGTTCCAAGGCAAAAAAAAGCCACTGCTGACCAAAAAGAACAAAAAGGCTTGTCTCAGTTTTGCCAGGAAAAAACATCTGCTGGTTCCCCAAGACTTTTGGGAAAATACTCTTGTGGACTGACGAGACAAAAGTTGAAATTTTGTGTGTGTGTGTCCCATTACGTCTGGCGTATAAGTAACACTGCATTTCAGAAAAAGAGCATCATATCAACAGTAAAATATGGTGGTGGTAGTTTGATGGTCTGGGGCTGTTTTGCTGCTGCAGGACTTGGAAGACTTGCTGTGATAAACGGAACCATGAATTCAGCCGTTTACCAAAAAATCCTGAAGGAGAAAGTCCGGCCATCAGTTTGTGACCTCAAGCTCAAGAGCACTTGGGTTCTGCAGCAGGACAATGATCCAAAACACACCAGCAAGTCAACCTCTGAATGGCTGAAGAAAAACAAAATGAAGACTTTGGATTGGCCTAGTCAAAGTCCTGACCTGAAACCTATTGAGATGCTGTGGAATGACCTTAAAAATGCGGTTCATGCTCAAAAACCCTCCAAAGTGGCTGAATTACAACAATTCTGCATATATGAGTGGACCAAAATTCCTCCACAGAGCTGTAACAGACTCATTGCAAGTTATAGCAAACGCTTGATTGAGTGGTGTGCTAAGAAGGTGGCCCACCAGTTTATTAGGTTTGGGGGCAAACATTGTTTTCCCTTAATAATAAAAAACCTTAATTTAAAAACTGCATGCTGTGTTCACTTGTTATCTTTTACTAATATTAAAATTAGTTTGATGATCTAAATATTTTAAGTGTGACAAATATGCAAAAAAATAAGAAATCAGGAAGGGGGCCACCACTTTTACATACGGATGCAATTTCCCTTATTTGTTTGAAAATTGCACTGATTTGCAGTATAGCTCAATTAAGTTATTTAAAACACTATAATTTGCGTGTTACTTTTTGTAAGCAAATGAATATTTATAATCGAAAAATTAATATAAAATGTTAATGTAATTATATTAGAAATTAAAAAAAATTAATTTAATTAAAAATTAATATTAAATATTTAGAAATGTTAATTGACCAGATTTTTTTTTTTATTATTGTTTTATTTTTATTATTCGGGAAAAATTGTAACATAATTTACTATTGGTATTGATTGTTATTGGCCATTAAAATAATAAAAACTAATAATTTAAAAAATATTAATTTTTAAATATATATATATATATATTATATATTATATATATTATATCTATATTACAGTGTATATCTGGTCATATCTATATTTTTTCTTTTTCACACGTATGATTCACTTTCATTCTGTTAGCATTAGAAACAGTCTAGACAGATTTTAGTAGCAGCAGCTGGTCAGAAAACACATGATGTTCTGACTCAATTAAGTACTTGTAAGTGCTTATTTTATATCCCTCCCCATGATTCCTTCATTCTTCGTTCATACCACAGACATGCTAATAGACAGATCTCGGGTTGATGAACAACAGGTCCCAAAGCTGCAGATCTCTGGGCGCACACAAGAACGGAAATAGAGGGGAGATGAGTTGGGAGCCAACAAAGATGAAGCAAACAAGCCTTTGGGATAGAAGGGCCAGTGAACCAGTTACAACATACTGACATCGGGATCATTTGGAGGGATTTCATTAATTAAACACATTTACACACACAAACACAATTAAACTTTCTCTCCATTGTGAAGGACCTAAGGCATAGACTTGTACCTAATGAGGCAGAATATTCCTTAGCAACAATGAGATGAAACAAAGCTTCTTAAAGCCCCTGAACTGCTGCTGGTGAGTAGCTCTGTACATTAAACTTGTCAGAAATTTGTCTTGTGCTTTCCGCATAGTGGCGAAAGGTGAAATCATGTGTAGTAGATTTATTTAAAGACATTATATCTGAACAATGTGCACTAAAAAATCAGAGGATGTTTATCAACTTGTAATATGGGATTTATTAAACAGAGGATTGGGCAATGCAAGTGTTAAGATATGCAACATTGAAACAATTTATTTTTGTCTTTTTTAATCTTTTTTCTTTCTCTCCCTTTCTGTGAAATGTAATGTTCTACCGACGACAAATAATCAAAATAGTTCATTAATGAAATGTACGTTAAATTTACATGTACAGCAGGCCATTGCAAATATACATAGAACTTGTGTTCTGCACCATTTTTTTAATTGATTAGAAGCTGTTATTTGAACTTTACACTCATTGAAAAAAAAAAACTGAAACCTATTTTCACCATTGATAAGAATAAGGAAAGCACCAAATCAGCATTTTAGAATGATTCTGAAGGATCATGTGACACTGATGATTGGAGTAATGATGCTGAAACTTCAGCTTTGTCATTACAGGATTTTTTTTTAAAAATATATTAAAATAGAAAATAGTTGTAGTAATATTTCTCAGTATTAGCGTTTTACTGCATTTTAATCAAATAAATGAAGCTGTGATGAGAAAAACAGAATTCTTTCAAAAACATAAAAAAGTTACCACATATTAGGGATATAATGATGCACCCCGAGCTGGTTGAAATTCAGTAAAAATATGTGACGCTTCAAGTTGGTTGAGATGTTAAATGAATCGAGATACAGTTGGGGGTTTAAATGAATGTATCTCTGAAGGGAACTGACTGTCTTCAGAAAAGTTCAGATTGCATTTTCTTGTCATCTTGCCTCTGTATAATGCAAGTTAAAGTTCATAAGTGCAGCGCTGCTATGTTTACAGCGGAAACCAAGAACGCTATATAGCCGCTGTTCCCTAAGTGCCCACTGACGAGTGAATTTGGTGTTCTCTTCAGTAGTCTGCTGTTTTTGTTTTGTTCCGAAGTTTTATGTTTCAAAAGCTAAAAGTCAGACCATCTGTTTTTTGCTTAAATTTGAACTTTATAGATCTAATGAAATCAAGAACTGTTCATGCTGCGGTTGATGCAGAGATCTTTTTGTATCCGATTATATACAGTGGTTGCCTCAAATTTTAAATGGAAAGAGCCCAGGCACACGCCGTAGATTGTTTATAGAAGGGGGATTTCTTTATTGTACTATGTATGTTGTAAAATTTGGGGGATTGGTTTTAAAATTTCCGTTTCAATTCTCAAGTGGGGAAAAAAGTATTTAGTCAGACACCAATTGTGCAAGTTCTCCCAATTTAAAAAGATGAGAGAGGCCTGTAATTTCATCATAGGTATACCTCAACCATGAGAGACAAAACGAGAAAAGAAAATCCAGAAAATCACACTGTAGGAATTTTAAAGAATTTATTTGAAAATTATAGTGGAAAATAAGTATTTGCTCAATAACAAAATTTAATCTCAATACATTGTTATATACCCTTTGTTGGCAATGACAGAGGTCAAACGTTTTCTTAAGTCTTCACAATGTTTTCACACACTGTTGCTGGTATTTAGGCCCATTCCTCCATGCAGATCTCCTATAGAGCAGTAACATTTTGGGGCTGTCACTGGGCAACACAGATTTTCAACTCCCTCCAAAGATTCTCTATGGGGTTGAGATCTGGAGACTGGCTAGGCCAATCCAGGACCTTGAAATGCTTCTTACGAAGCCTCTCCTTCGTTGCCCGGGTGGTGTGTTTGGGATCTTTGTCATGCTGAAAGACCCAGCCACGTTCATCTTCAATGCCCTTGTTGATGGAAGGAGGTTTTCACTCAAAATTTCATGATACATGGCCCCATTCATTCTTGCGTTTACACGGATCAGACGGCATGGTCCCTTTGCAGAAAAACAGACCCAAAGCATGATGTTTCCACCCCCATGCTTCACAGTAGGTATGGGGTTCTTTGGATGCAACTCAGCATTCTATCTCCTCCAAACACGACAAGTTGAGTATTTACCAAAAAGTTCTATTTTGGTTTCATCTGACATATGAATTCTCCCATGCCTCCTCTGGATCATCCATATGGTCTTTGGCAAACTTCAGACGGGCTTGGACATGTACCGGCTTAAGCAGGGGGACACGTCTGGCATGGCAGGATTTGAGTCCCTGGCGGCGCAATGCGTTACTGATGGTAGCCTTTGTTACTTAGGTCCCAGCTCTCTGCAGGTCATTCAACTAGGTCCCCCCTTGTGGTTCTGGGATTTTTTGCTCACAGTTCTTGTGATCATTTTGAACCCACGGGGTGAGATCTTGCGTGGAGCCCAGATCGAGGGAGATTATCAGTGGTATTGTCTGTCTTCCATTTTCTAATAATTGCTCACACAGTTGATTTCTTCACACCAAGCTACTAACCTATTGCAGATTCAGTCTTCCCAACCCGGTGCAGGTCTAAAATTTTGTTTCTGGTGTCCTTTGACAACTCTTTGGTCTTGGCCATAGTGGAGTTTGAAGTGTGACTGTTTGAGGTTGTGGACAGATGTCTTTTATACTGATAACGAGTTCAACCAGATGCCATTAATACAGGTAACCAGGGGAGGACAGAGGAGCCTCTTAAAGAAGATGTTACAGGTCTGTGAGAGCCAGAAATCTTGCTTGTTTGTAGGTGACCAAATACTTATTTTCCAGCATAATTTGCAAATAAATTCTAAAGTGATTTTCTGGATTTTTTTTTATCATTTTGTCTCTCATAGTTGAGGTAAACCTATGATGAAAATTACAGGCCTCTCTCATCTTTTTAAGTGGGAGAACTTGCACAATTGGTGGCTGACTAAATACTTTTTTGCCCCACTGTATGTGACATATTTCAGTTTCACAAAGAAATGTGCAGCATTTTGTCTGAGAAATAATGAAATGACACTCATTTTGTTAAAATAAATGTGTTAAAATTGCATTGTGAAATCACTATCATGAATTGTTTTGCATTGTGAATTGAGTGAATCCTTACACACTTACCACAGCTGGATGTGTCTCAGGACCCTAGTGTTGCAAAACCCTTTCATTTCATTCCATTTCCTGTGTGAGAGTGTTGAGCATTGATGCCGATCCAAACTGAAAGTCACCATGTACAGTTGCCTTCCAAAGTCTAACCAGACCACAAGCTACTGGCCAAAATGCCATTGTAACTAATCACAAAATTAAAAATGTATGTTTTAAATTAGAGAAAAAAAGTCATTTTTTTCTCTTTTTTTATCCTGATTGATCATATGTTGTCACTTGATAATGCTTGTTTACCTTCCTACAGGATTGTGATGAAACCTTGTGGTTTGGTCAGACTTGTAAAATTGATGGGAAAGTCATTCAGGGAACCAAACTGAACAATGGAAAAAGTGACTGGAAATACTTTCTCATCGTTGGGTAAACGATGAGTCAAACTACCAACAGGGCAACTTTTCTTAAAAGTGGATGGAGGAGAACCATAAGAATAGAGGCAAAAGGGGGAAAGGAAAAGCAAAAAGCAAGTGTCATGGTCACTTTTCAAATCTTTGGCTTGAAGTCAAGAAAGAGGGTAAGACCAAAGTCCCTGTAAGGCAAGTTAGTCCTCTTAGTGGTGACCTTGGAGTTTCTTCTGGGCATCTGTTTTCTTTGTAGCTAATAGGTATTCATGTGCAGCTCATGTATAATTAAACTATTTGTTACTAATTTAGAAAGGAGTAATATTGAGTGTTATTTCTCCGATTCATTTTTAGAATATCAAGTGTTTGTTTTAGTTTTGTTGCACAAAGCTGTGTGCTGCATAAACAGTTTGAGAAAAACTGAAAACCATACAGTTGTCTTTTTGCGTCTCTCTCTCTCTCTGTCCTTGTTTCAACTGTTTCATGATCTAAATATGCCTTTGTCCTTCAGCTTTTAGTGAAGCACAAGAATTCTCTCCAGTTGCTTCATTACTGTCAGATGTGTATCTCTAAAGACATCACCACATGCAAAAACCCACAACAAAATGTAGCACGTTGAACATTATAATGGAACACAAAGGGTGTGATTGAATCACAGTGAGGGTTAAAGCTGCTCAGAGCTGGATGAATCATCATAATCACACCAGATGTCCCGATCCAGCCTCTACTGAACTCCAGCTCAACATTCTCCTCAGCTGTTCCACTCAACCCGAGCAAACTCTCCATGCTTTGCTTATCTGCTCAGATCGGATTCAGTTTTGAATCACTGCTCACTTGAAGCCAAGCTCAGCTGTTATACAGCTGGCTGTGTGGTCCACGGTTACCACATTGACACGCAGCACAATGGACCACCAGTGACAAGGAAAGATGCCCAACTCGCTGCCAGCTAGTTGCTCCAACAGACAGATGATGTAGTGTTTGTAAGATTGACTTGTTTCTATTGGGATTTACAGCATATCCATTTGATGAGACATAGAATTGTAGTAAATTAACATATTTGGTGTGTTACTTGTACAAGTGTTACTTGTACTTTTATTTATTAAATTGTTTTTGTACTTGGCATTCAACCATGCGGTGTAATGTATGTTTGTGGTTTGAAGGGATGTTTCTTTGGTTCATTAAACAGCGGTTTGGTGCAAAAACCTGACTCTAAATGCACTGAAATAACATTGAGTAGTGAGTATTTTTCATTTTATCACGAACACTCCTCTTTTCTATGTAAATTAGGCTCATTATAGTTTTTGCCTTTTTTCACAAAACTCAATAGCCCCTTTCACACATACAGTGGTCTTTACTGGGTAAGAAACTGAAGAGCATACATTTGTGTGTAGAACACATAGGAACTTTGAGTCACAAACAATACTTGGTTAAGTGCGGGTTTAATGTCGAGACTGTGCGAGAAGCTGTAACGTTACCAGTAAATTACCAGTAATCTGCTCTGTGTGAATGCAGAATGAAGATTACCAGTATGAGCACGTACAAGTTCAGAACGCTCTGACATAAAACGTCTACTCTGGGCCAATCCAGAGCCATTGAAATTCAAAATTCAACGGCTCTGGCCCAATAATAACATTCTGACGCAGATGACACATTTACTCTGCGCTGTGTAGTTCGGTTTAAAGTCGTGATGTCTCTGGGCCAAAAGCAGCTGCATGAATGTGAACGTTTGACACAAAAATGAAAACATCAACAAAAACACTGACCGCGTTTAACCCTGCATGTTTACAAACACAACACCGGAAGGCGCAGACATTTAGAGGTCATTTCTGGTTAATGTCACAGAATTTACCAGTAATTTGAAAGTGTGAATGGTTCTTTACTGGCAAAATTTTCCTCCCTTTCCCCCCCCATCCCCCCCTCCTCCTGCGATAGATGGAAATATTCCCGGTAATCTTACGACGGCACCCCATAGTGACTGGTAGCTACTGTGTTGAAGGGGTATTTGGAACGGAGCAGCAGGCAAGTTGTGTAATAAGGTGTGATGAATATAGTGGTCATGGATTAGACAAAGTATAACTCTCCCACCCCCTATGATTATCAAATTATGGAGAAGACATGCACGGTATAGACAGGCATTTTTTAGCCATTTAAAGAGCCAGTTCAGGTAGATGTCTGTTGTTGTTTTTGCCTTTACCTGATTTGCATAATCCCTATAGTGAATCTGGTGGCACTCTGTACATTTATGTGCACATAAACAGCACATAAATCAGCAGTTGCAATTCATTTTTAGTGAATTATGTGGTTTACATTTAGATATTACTAATTTATCTCCTACAAAGGAAAATGCTGATTTATGCAGTTTTTTTTCTCCACTATTTTGGCACAGGAACACCTGGCACAGTACTAACATTTCCCCACACAGCTGTGCTTCTCATATTACAAGGGTTTGTTTTTGAGTTGTTGTAAGGTAAATCCAATAGAGTGACTGCAAAATTATTTTGTCATTTGGTGCCTTGAGCATTGCAAATGTATTGCAAATGGAAAATTGGAGGAATTAATGCAAGTGTACATTTGTTGTTCGGTGGACTGTTACTTTTCTTTTCCTTGCAAGTAGTAGTACTTAGAACCACCTTCAACACCCTAGCATCGTGCAAGCAAGTTTTGCATGGGTAAGCACCACTCTCCACTTCCCTTAGTGTGAAAGTCTAGTAAATAATTCTAATTAGTAACGAGCAGGAGTATTTGGTCAAAGTAGATTGCTAAACAGCTTATATATAGTCAGGCTACACAACACATTTCCTTACTTTTGAGTATGAGATTTGATTCATTTTTCCTTTGTTTTCTCGTATTTATTATTGTTTGTTGCCTCTGGTAGGATTAAAAGTTGCAAAATGTTCTTACATAAATGGCTCAGACCAAACTGTGGAAAATTAGACTCACATCACAAGTCCCTAACTGAACACTCTTCCACCTCTATGGAAGATGGTGGGCCCCTTACACCACATCAGATGTCTTTAGCAGGCCAGACGCATGACAGGTCAGACACATAGGCCCTTGTGCCAGCCATGTGTTGATTCACAGATAGCCTCTCTGTCCGACAGCTCAAAAAAGGGTCATACTTTGCATTCTTGCCCGGAGCCTCTGTTCTCTGAGGATGACCTTCATGCTATCTGTCTATCAGAAGAGGCCTGAGTGCCAGTGACAGAGGGAGAGAGATTGGGGGATGAAGGGGTAACTCGCTGACCTATGATTCTTGCTCATATCTCAGCTGTGAACTGGCCACAGAGACTTGGAGCAAGAGAAAAAAAGATAAATGTTATTGGTGTAAAGCAAAATCTTGGGCGTTAAGCATGGAGATGTCATTGAGTCTTGTCTCTATGGACTGGGCAGAAGTCCTCCTAGTCAAAGAGGAAGTGGTTTGAGGGGAAGGGAAAGCCTAATGGGGCTGGGTCCACTTCAGAGCCAAGCCTGGCCCCAATGGGACTTAGCAAGTCCGTTTGATGTTCTGCCACAAGCGCAGGTTCTCATGATCCTCGCTGCAAGCGCACACTCATGGAAACAGCTTGATAGAAAATGAAGCAAACGGCATTGTTTCGAGCCATCAAGTGTAAAACTTCCGCATAAGCACTTGACATGTCAAGTCCGATTTATTAAATCAGGCTCTTATCATACAAATATACCAAAAAACTAGAGGGATTATGTGCCAACGTACAGTTGCAAAGCCGAGGGGCTCAGCTTCAAATGACTTAATGTGACATTATCACATCTAAACAGAGGGAGTGGGAACTGAGCTTTCATGAAGAAAATCTATCTCTCTTAGGAATCAAACAAGAGGTTTGAGCCTAGAGCAATGAAAACAACATGGGAATCAGTCATAGGTGATCTGACATTTGTTAGTCATTATTTGAGCTTAATAATTTGCAGATATTAGTGAAGTTTATCAGAAACTGATATTTTAGATCACCAGCAGCAGCAGCTTCTTTTTAGAAGATGATGGACTTTCAGATTCTTCGAGTTGATTAAAACTCCTCTACCCCCATTATTCTCTCCAAAGCCTTAGGTGGTCCACCTTGATTTGTTAACATGCTGCAGCTAATTGAGAGGGTCTTCTCTCCTTGTACACAATAACAGCTGAGGTCCAGAGATGTCATGCCTGCACTAATAAACATCAACTGCCTGCAAATTAACAACACATGCTGCCCACTTAGTGCTGGAGGTGGGACCCAGGCAAGTGGCTGTAAGACACCATAAAGTACTTGAACTGGAAAAGTGTGATTTCCATGTTGGCTAGGCCCTGACATAGACCTAGAAGTCTCCTTAATGTAGTTATTTGTGAGTTAACAAAAATGGCTTTTTTTTATATTACTTGTGTCTTGTGTTTTAGACAATATTTTATCTAAGTATGCGCTTCTTTTTTATTACTGTAGTCTAGTTTCCATCCACACATTTTTAAAAACCGCAAAATGTAAGTAAAAAAATGTATTCAGTGAGTGAACACATATTTACTGAATACATTTCTAGAAGCACATAAAAAAGTCCAGAGACTGAATTTGTTCAAATAATTATTTATTTATATTTTACCTTTTTAAGTTTGTATTTTTAAAATCTTTAAATTTTTAAATATTAATACATTTTGAAACCTTTTATATATGTAATATTTACCATGTTTACTAATTTGTTTGTATTTAGCTCTTATTTACTGTATGTGACTGTTCAATGACATGTATTTGAGAATATGTCACAATCATCTTTAATATGTAATTCCTCCACATTTGGCATAATGTTTGGGACCTTCAAGCCAGGAATGACCACAAGCGTTGTACACCAGGCGGAAAAAAATAGATCCATTTTTTTTTTTTTAGTAGTTTTTTTTGTTGTTGTGTTTTTTTTCTTGGGGTGTTGTTTTTTTGTGGGTCCACCTCATATGAGCAGCTGCTCGTTACAGCTCCGACCGTGATTTACGACTCTACCACGTAAACATATTCACCCATTCCCCCTTCAGAAACCCCTAAATAAATCTTGACTGAATCGAGATCCCGGCCATCAGTAGATGAGGATAGAAAGTGAGCACGTCCACTCACTTCACCGCACAGATACTGCTCTTTAATTCAGTAGGTGAAGTGACCCAGCCTCCGCTCCGTCTGTTGCAAGCAGTCACAGCATGGACTGGAAACATAACATGTAAATTAAATATTCAGACTTTTTTTTTCTTATTTAACGATTTTCACTTTTCTGATTTACGTATCTGCTGGGTTGATATCTCATGTGGTCCTACTTTGCCAGGCTCAGTGGAAGGCCTGAGTTATGACTGCAGTAGTTTACGTCCAGCTGGAGCTAAGACAGCTCTTTGCTTAGAGGCAGAGTCATTTTTAATAGAAGAAGCAGATGATCTTATTTTTTGCTTTGCTGTAGGTACATTAACATCATTTATTCCATCCTTTTCTGGTGGGTGGCCTCTGTATTTGAAGCTCAGTCATCTTGGACACTTAGAAACTGACCGACCACTCCACCCAGCTACGTGTTTTATTTGAATTACATGCCATTTTAACCTGACCCGGGTCAGAAGATGCATTCCGTATTATCCATGAAATAATTTTAATGTTTACATTCGTTTGTGTTATTGTTGCTCTGTTTCTTGACCTACATTCAGGGACACTTACAGTTGATTTGGTTGAGTTTACAGCTGTAAAAAAAAATCTGATTTATTGTGTTTTTCTTTTTCTTTTTTCTATCAAATTTTTTTTCCTGTTCATATTGCTAGTATATCCACAATCACTTTTGCTAGTAAATGCACATTGGTTGTCATAAGGTTCACCATACGACAGATGCATGTTGCGCCAATGATAATGTTTTTCATGACCGCAGTATGCAAATCTGAAAACCAGACATGTGAGCCATTCAGAACTTGTTTGAGATAGATGGGTAGAGAGGAAGATACATGGATGGATGTTTGAAATGCCATTTTTTTTAGTTTAGGTACTTTATCAGAGTAAATATATTAACTAAATATATTAAACCGGGAGGAAGAACATTGGATCGGCCTTGTGAAAATCACTTTTTTTTTACTTTCTTTTCCTGTTTGGAGTGCAAGGGCACTTGACAACAGAAGTGATTTTTTTTGCCCATCTGAACAAGGCCTAACTATGTTGTTTGGCATGTTCTTGAGATGTTTGAATAGAGATGACATTTGAACTGAGGTTACAAGGTGGGCCCACAGGTCAGTGTTCTACAGACATTGACATTTCGTTTCTCCCTCTGCGTTTTCTCTTGTTGCTGTTGCATTTCAAACTTTTGAACCCCCCACTGTAGCAGTGTCCATTGCAGACATGTCCTCAAGTCTTTCTTCTGAAGTCCGAAGTCAAGTCTTGAGTCTTTAAGCTGGAGTCAGAATCAAGTCTGGAGTCTTTTATCACGAGTCCGAGTCGAGTCTGAAATAATTTCATTAATTGTTGCATATAAATTCTCATCCTTAAAAATTCTGTTTTGGATCTCGCAAGGTTGTATTTAAGACAAAATATTTCCAGGGATACTACAAGGATTCTAGCTTAACTTGTTTTCTTTTACCTGTATACTTAGAGTCAATCCAAGATACAAAAATACATAAATACTTTAATTACATTTTAATTTATTTAATTACATTCAACTGCTTTTAGTCAACACGTTAATAACCTGTTCCTAACTAAAAGAGATTAACTATGGTTTGATGTAAGGCTAGCTTGCTAGGACCAGTTCCCATGAGCATCAGTGTTCAAAATGAGCTTGATATTTGTTCAATTTAACCTATGATGTGTTGCACTAGATTTGTCAGTGCCGTCATGCATCTTGATTCCCCGCTGGCATGCACAAAATTTCATCCACGTTAACAGATCAAGATTCTGAGATGTGTAATTTATCAGGCTTCTGGTCTTGTCATGGAAAACAAACTACTTTACCCTCAGGTCTCCCAGTAGCCGTCACCAATACTAGAAAGCCAATACGGTTGAAGAGGTCAAACTGGCATGGTGTGTAATTTTATCTACGTGCATGCCTTACTTTGTAGATTTATGCTGATAACCACCAATGATACGGTTCAGTCTTTTGGCATGGCTGATGCTCATGAACATCTGAGAAGCCTGCTGACTGCTCATTAACAGATTTTATTATTAGCCGGCCTCGGTCACTGGCATGTCTTCGGTGGGCCTGCACTTCTGACATGTCTAACAAATCGCTATCCTGTTGTTCTAGCGAATCCAATCGCTTTGACTTGGAACACATCTGCACACATGCTTAACTACAGCTGTTTTCGGAAAGTTTAGAAAAGTGCTTCTTCTGGGAAGGGCTTAACGATGGTATAATGCGAAGAGCAGAGCGTCCACATGTTGCGTATGTCACTTTTCTGAACCCTGAGCTTCATTCTATGTGGTTAGCAGACCCTAGCTCAATAGCTCAATGGCTTTTTGACTCGGGTTCTTGTGTTTGTTTACAACACGTGTTCCTCACCAGCGGCAGGCTGCTGCAAACCCCCAGCCTGCTGCTTGTGACATGGGGTTTTAATTATGGACAAAGTCTGTGAATAGTTTTTTTTTAAAATGTCCACATTCATACTAGCCTGGAGCCTAGCAGACCCTAGCTCCTCACAGAGGCCCCGAACAGAGATGCTCTTGTGCAGCCCCTGTGTGAGCGCGTCAGCTCTCATGGGAAAATATGTGAGAAATGTCTCAGACGCATAGTTAAGACCGTTTTCTGCCAAGGACATAGTTACGCAGTCAGAAATGTGCAAAAATTTCACTTTGTCACTGGGGCAGTACCTTTGTACCTAAGGGTACCTTTTTTACCTTATCTATCCCTGCAAGAAGTAAAATGTACATAGATATCTCTTTGAATGTACTGTCCCAGTGTCAAGCTGTTGTACCCCTAAAAGATACAATTTTCCAAATTTTTGATGGCGGTTCTATGAAAGGTCGTCTTTGAAAGCCAGTTCAATTATAGTAATGAGAATTATCTTTTATTCCTGGTGTTGCCCTCCTCAGCTACTGTATATCGTAGCCAAAGGACACAACCCATGTGGACCAAATGTGTGAACGTTTTACAATGTTCAAAAAGTGAATATTGCCTATGATATGCTGTGCGATGAGATATTTACAAGTGTCAACAGGATTCTTTCTGGGGACATTTGATCCGTTTCCATTTGGACAGATGTCTTCTTCACCTCATCAATGTCACACTGTTTTTAGGTCCTCCATCCTGCTTTAGAATGGCGGTAATCGGAGGCAGGTTCGTTTTATAGCTCTATTTCCCTGTAGTCTGCAAAAGTGATCAGCACCAGTGATCCCTCCCCACCAAATCTGCCGTTCCAGAGCACACATAATTCACCATAATTGCCACATTTTACTCAAATCCATTGTCCGAATAGAATCTTTTGTTAACTGACTGCTTGGACAGACCCGAAAAGCGCAGGCAAGGACTGAACGGAAGAGGTGGAGGGAGGAGTTTGGAGGGGAAAATGAGAAGGATCAGCATAGCTGTATTTGCAGCTGAATGCTGTGCCACAACAGTCTATGGACTTGATTGGCCACATCTGGCATCATTATGACCACATGTAGACCACGGAAAGCGGACATCCTTTTCAGATTGCTCCTTTAGCCAGCGTGTGAATTTAGCTCTCTTGTATCCATCAGAGTGGCTTGATAATTTCTAACCCTTCATTCTGTAGTCAGCCGGTGCTGGTTATGTGATCCAGATGGAGATAGTGGCCCTTTGCTAGCAATGCTAGATTTAACCAAAACGACCTTCTCGTGACATGTGGGACCTGGTTTTCATTGCCCTTCACCCCTGTAGGCAAGCGCAAGTGTGAAATGTGATACCTCCCAGACAAAGCGTTTTTGGCCTGAACCCTAGACCTGGAAAGTTTGAGAAGATACAGAGACCGGTTGATGGACTGTGGTCCTGACCTGGAGAGAATGGGAATGAAGGAGATACATAGAGGCTTTTGAGAGAAGAAGAAGTGGAGGTGTTTTGGGAGAGCAGATTTTGGGAGTGCGCCATGGCTGTGGATCTGCACCCCTCCCTCTGGAGGAGCAGTGTTTCCTGCCGCAGCTCTCGGCTGAAATCAGATTCCCAACCTTGCTCGGGCCTTGTTTTTTTTGGCGCGAGCCATGCACAGACACTCACAGAGAACTGCTGTCAGAGTCTTCATCCCTCGTTTTCTCTTTCTCCCTTTCCTCTTTTTCATCATCGTCTCCTCCTCACCCACCTCCATTTTTCTCATTCGTTCAAAAGAAACCGCATCCCCAGTACTCTCTCACCAGGTTTTTTTTTTTTTTGGATGTAACCTGATCTGTCCTCACCCTGCACACATTTTAATAACATTTAAACATCTCCAGATGCAATTTGAAAATAAAGCGGCACGAACGTTAGCTGGAGGCTTTGTGGTTTCACGCTCTCCTTTATTTTTTTTATTTTTTTTGAACATCGACTGTTGAGACATGTGAGATTTTCCTCTTTTTCTGCCGGCATTTACCTTGTCTCGATCCATTTTTTAGGTACAGGACCCAAAGGAGTTCTCTAACAAATATTCACCATAACCTAATATAGTAGCTGAGGAGGGCATATATATATTTATTTATTTATTAGGGGTGTAACGGTATGCGTATCGTGTACCGAACGGTTCACGGTCAAATTCACGTGCGTGCCATTATGTAGTCGTTTGGAATGCACTTGGCAAAGGGAGCAATGTAAGTTCCTCATTATCTTCAGCTGGGATGTTCCCGTGACAACACAGCACGGTGTCCGTCAGCAGATGTCGCTGTTTTAATGTCATAAATGTCTTTTTATTGTTGTTAGCATAACTTTTGCAAATAAACATACATTTTATAAAAAGTTTTATAAATATGCATATAAATAAAAATAATATATTACTAAACTTTTTCTATAAATATAAATATTTTTTTTTTATGCCGGTGTCTATCAGGGCATCGCTGACGACCCCTGCTGCTTGTCACGGGCACATCCTCAGCTGAAGATAATAGAAATTCATCGCCTCCCTTGCCATGGCATTCCAAACTCACATATGGAACGTAAAAAAAAACGTGCCCTGCTCACTCGAAAAGTCCCCTCTCCAAGGGGATAGGGATGATCACTTCCATTGGAATTTGCCCCGTGAACCGTTCGTACCGATACGCATTACCGTTACACCCCTATAATAATATATATATATATATTTTATATATATTATATATATAAATACTGTATATATACCGCCACACATATCGTGGTAGTCTGTGACGGTGACTGACACACTGCTCTGGTTATAAAAGCATCTTTCACCATTGACTGCTATTTATACTTAACTTTGTTTGGTCTAGAATTATAACATATATTATATGTTATCGTTCATACTATTATTTTATCATATTACAAGAAAGGCTTTTATGCTGTATTTTTTGTATAATCTAAATTTATTTTTAATATTATAATTCCATTATAGAAGAAACTATCCTGTACCAGCGCTTCTCATTTAGTTAGTTTAGTTTTAATGTTTATTTTAGATTTTTTTACATTTTCTTCTTCTGTGGAAGCTTACGAACTTGGGACGTGAGCTTCGTGTAGCCAAAAAAAAAAAAAAGAACAATCACCAATTTGCATTGTCATGATCTTATTTTTCTGTGGTTCCAGACCTGATTAGTCCACCGGGCCTTTTTATGATCAGATGATATGCTCTATTCACAATGGCAGATCCTGAGTAGATGCCTCTGAGTCGAGCTTGTAATGTCTTCAGTAATGTCCATGGAAATGCAAAATTATAATGCAAAATACTGAGGGTGTCTTATTTATCTAACCACCCAATGCACTCCTCCATCTAGTAAATGTGTGTGTGTGTTTGTTACTTTCTCAAGTGGAGGGGGTATTGAAACAGACTGAGCTCATCAGGACAGTTAAACAGTCCCACATTTGCTGGCTCTTAGAGAGAGAGAGAGAGAGAGAGACTTCTGGGCTATGTTTAGTATGTGCTTGTATGCGGTTAACATGCCGCTGAGCTCCTAAAAAGACTTTTATCACATCGCTGAATATCTCTTCTTCTCTTACCTACTGTAAGCAGAGCAGAGCCTCCATATGACGTTTGACGACGTTACCGAATCATAAAATTACACCAGCGTTTGGCTTTCCATGTCATACGCATAAAAAGTTTTCCATTGTTTTTCAGCACTTCAGGTTTTAACGGAGGGATGTTATGGGGGGAAGTTTAATATTGCGTCACATCATCAGTTTAACCACCCGACTAAGTGATTATACTATTATGGCTGTTTATAAATAGACAACAAAACTATTAAACTATTGGCAGACCACATTCCCAATCCCAAAGAACAGTAAAATCTAAGAAATATTGGATGGATAGAAAATCAGAAACAGTCTTTGGATGCGCGGCTGTCCGGTTTGACTTTAACAGCCCTCATTTTTCAATCCCTAACGCACACAGCACAATTATTACCCGCTGCGCAGGTATTACTAGTATGTGTGGGGTAGGGGGGTCTCATGGCTGTGTGGGGGGTTGTAGTGTGTTATATGAGAAGGTATGACAAACATAACAAAACAAAACACGCACACACAGCAAGCAGAGTGCGTGACTCTACAGCCCTGGCCAAATTGAAAGCCTCTGTCACTGAATTCAGTACCAATTAAATGCTCCCCTTTGTGGCCGGGCCGAAACAGCTGCAGTGACTCCACTGAGTCTGTTAAGACCAGGCTAGAGCCAGGCCCCCTCTGTGCTCCAAAACACACACGCTCACACGCTGCGAGACCATGCGAGAGCAAAAAGAGAGCAAACAGCAAAGGTTAGATAAGAGGCAAAAATCACATCCAAATGTTTACGCAAGAAGCACTGTCGCTACTTCACTCACCTTTATCTCGTCTATATAATAACGTACAATTATAGAAGAGATAGTGGCACAGTGACAACAGGATGGTGCTGTAGGAAATGAGAAATGGCAAGTAAACAAACACTTCGGAGAGTGTACTTTGAAGTAAAACACAAATCTCATAAAGGCTGGGAGACATCTATTTAAATTGTCTTGGGATTTCTCATGTTAAAAGACTTTATCGCCTGGTGGGCATCTTGGCATGATTATACACAATTTTAAATTTTAGCTGAAGCTTTCTTTCTTCACTTCATGTCTGGACATAATTACTAGTTCCCTTTCGATACTATACTCGGACTGCGTTTTGCTAGACGCATATGGGAAAAAGCCCTTTTTTCTCCTGAACTGAAGCCATTTTTCATTCACGCAGTGAAACTGCACTGCCATTGGCTCGTGCAGTGTATTAAAAAAACGAACCAATGGCTAGGCAACGGAGCTGCACGAGCCTATGGCGACGAAGCCCGCCAAAGCCCGCCAGAATGGGCAGGGTCATCTGGCTATATAAGCAGGCGTTTGCCACAGGATTCTCCGATTTCTTCTCCTTCAGCGACGACTCTACGTCTCCATGCTGATCCGAAGCCTGGAATCGGGACCTCTCAGCACGGCTGACCTGCTTCTCTGCCACTTCAGCGACGCAGCAGTTCCTGTCCTTTTCCCCTGCCGCCATCCGCCGATACTTTTCTTGCTGTTGTTGCAAATGCCGCGCCGTTACTGCGGTTCGTGCGGGTCTCCCCTGCATGCCGATGACGGCCATGCGGAGTGTGTTTCCTGCTTGGGGAAATCCCATGCGGAGCTGCCTCACTGTAGCTATTTGTTCCTTTGCGAGGGACCTGTGAGGAAAAAATGCGGGGCAATGGGCTCGAGCGAACGGCGGCGTGCCCATATCCCGCGTGCCTCGCTAGGCGCCCCAGAGAAAAGTATTCTCCTGTCCTTTTCTCCCTGTCTGATCAGCGTCCCTCTGCTGGTGCGAGCAACCTGATCTCATTTGGGGGAATTGAGGATGACTGCTTGATGACAGCATGTCATTGCACATCGATGCAGAGGAGCTGTTGGCTCGGTGAATGACCGCCACCCACCCGCTATCGGTCCGCGCCCAGCTCCCAAAGACGGTATGGAAAAAATGCGAGCTTCTCTTATCCTCTCCCAAGCGGGTTGAAGAGCTGGGTTAGAGTGGTCTTCCAAGCGCGCTCCGTAGGGGGAAGGGGGCCATCTGGTATGAGTGTCCTGCCGTGGCTTCGCGCCCCTCGCCGTTCCTCTCCGTTTTTCCGGAGGTCCATGACGAGCTCAACCAGATCGTGGCCCTCCCTACTTTTACTAGCAACTCTCTTCCGCCCTCGCTCCGTACTTCTACTTCATCCGTCCTCACTTCCATCGACGGCGCTGAAGAAAAAGGGTACGATAAGCCACCTCCCCTAGAGGAGTCAATGGCCCGCCCATGGCCATCGGCTGGAGAGCAAAGGCCGCTCATCCGTCCAAGCCATGTAGGACCACTTCAGCACTCGCTGGACGCGCCTATTCTTCAGCTGGAGAGGCGGCTTCGGTGCTTCATTCAATGGCGGTCCTCCAGGAGCCTCGCATCCTCCGATCAGTCTGGCCTGGACCCCGCGACCCTCAGAGATCTGAGGAGCGCAACCGATCTGGCTCTGTGCGCCACCAAGACCACCGCCCAGGCGATCGGGAGATCGATGGCCAGCCTTGTGGTGCTCGAGCTCCATTTGTGGCTGACGCTAACAGAGATCTTTTATAAATTTTATCCGCAAAATGTTTTATATATTTAGAATATTTATACATCTTTATAGTGAGTCCGCTAGCTTTGGCGGGCTTCGTCGCCATAGGCTCGTGCAGCTCCGTTGCCTAGCCATTGGTTCGTTTTTTAACACACTGCACGGACCAATGGCCATGCAGTTTCACTGCGTGAATGGAAAAAAGGCTTCAGTTCAGGATAAAAAAGGCTTTTTCCCATATGCATCTAGCAAGACGCAGTACTCGTTCCCGTATCTCAGGGACGAGGTTACGTTAGTAAACGAGTACGATTTCTTCTCTTTTGCAGAGGCTCGTCTGCTGGAGATGATAATACTCCTTTCAAACGATCTGAGAAGACTGATCCACAAATTGGGTGTAAAACCCAGTGGACAAGACATTGCGCGCCAGTTGTCCATGTCTTCGGCTACTCATCGTTGCTAGTGGGTGGCTGTTAACACCCCAAACACATTTCTATAGACTTATGGTACACTGCTCCGTGTAATATTACAGCAAGTTAAAGGTTCTTTTGGTGCATTTCAGCGCAGTGTACGTAATACACTTTTTGGGGAACGAGGCAAAGACTTTTCACATTCACGGACCTGTGCAGGGTGTAATTGACAGTGACAAGTGAAGAGACAGACACACCTACAAGTGAAGTAGGGGAAAAAGTCGTAGAAGAGGGATGTTGAGATTCTAATATTCAAAAAGTGTATTTATAAATAAAAATATATTTATTATGTTATATTAATCTTTTTTGTGTCAATATACATCTAGCTATATTTTACTATAAAAATTTGCATTGGCTAGAAATGGCTTTTTATGAGTCTCAATAAATTATAAAAAATATTTATCATTGCATATCTTGTAATCGTAAGTAATACAGACAGTTAAATCTGTAATTTTACTTTGCACTGGAGGCTCCTGTCACCAAGACAAATTCCTTTGTGGAAACACACTTGGCAATAAAACTCTTTCTGATTAAATTCTAATTCTGATTCTAATATTGAGTATTTGGCATTTTACAATACTTCAACAATTTGGGGTAAATTACCACCATAGTTACTGTTCTTAATACCACAGTTGCATGTTCTTGTATTTAGTATACAAGTACATGCAAGTATAAGAGTATAAAGTATAAAGACTATTTTGCGTGTTTTTGTCCATCTGTGTTCTCATGTGAGGAATAGGGTTGATATGCAGCCAAAGAGTTCAGTCTGTTCACTCATAGTATAACTAGAGAATATATAAACCGCTCATTAGCTTTTCTATCTGTCTTTGTCTCTGTCTCTATCTCACTCTGTCTCTGTCTCTTCATTACGAGACCCCTAATCTGTCTTTGAAGATGATGGCAGGGATTAAAACAGAACCCTGTGGTTATAACATCAGTCACTTGTGTGTGTGCGTGTGTGTGTGTGTAGATGGGGGTTGAGTGTGACGAAACCAACAGAGCAGGAGGTTTTTACAACGTACTGATGCAGCCAACGTACATTATATTGTGGCCTTTTGTTTTCTCAGTTGTTCTCTGGCTTTATGTTTTTAGTAAAACTCTTTTAGAAATAAAAATGAGCTGTTGTCTGTATTAAATTACTTTTATTGTGTCCTGTCACAAACAATGGAAGATGTAGGATAATTAGTGCTTGGAAGCATGTTTGGAAATTAAAAAAAAGAAAAAATCAGTTCCTTTTGGTACTGCAGTTGCGCACTTTACCTTTACAAAAGGCTTCACATTCTCTTTGTGTATTATTTGACTATGGAAAACTATATTTTATTAACAGAGAAAACAACTGTTTAAGGGAGTACTGATGACCTTAATGTCTGTTAAACAAAAAGCTCAATAGTAATCTAAAGTCACTGCATTGACCCGAACCCAGAGTGTTACAGTGCCTTTATCGTCCTCATAGAGTTAGCTGTTAATGTGACATCTGCTGACATGCTTCATTACGTGTGCAGTCACCTGCCTCAATGTGAGTGTGTACACTGGAATGCTAATAGTAGATCTGCAAATTAATATAAGATTCTACATTGGCTGTTGTTAAACAGTGTTGATTCCAAGAGCAATGTTTTGTGGCTCAGCAAAAACAATGAGAATTCCAATGTCTCCCAAGTCTTGAAAGCATCAATATATCATAAGCACAAAGTATAATTTGCCTCAGATGTTTTTCTGAAATTCTTCAGGAGAAATAAAATACGCACAGTTAAGACAATTGTTGACATGGAGTAAGAGTATAGAACTAGAAATTAAATGTAGAGAGCATAGCTTGGATAATTTGGTATTTTATATATTAAATATATAAATTGGAATTAAAATCTGAGCAGTTTGAGATTAAACTTTAAAGGGTCTTTTACTTTGGATAAAAGTCTGAGTAACAGGATTTGCCTACTTGATTAAAGCCTTTATTTGCCCTCTGTCAATTTATTGTTGAATAGGAGAAATAAATTGTCGAGACAATAAAGAGGTCTCTTGAGTTTTTGTCCTATCCTGTGGAATGTTGCACAGCATGTATGTTATATTGTACTGTGAGAGCAAATAAGAATTTCAGAGTAAGATTTACAGTTGACAAATAGAAAACCTAAAAACCCCTGTGTATGTGCATGCCTTTCAGTGAATTTTCCCGCGGCCAGCTCCGTAAAGGCCAGTGTCCTTCATTAATCATAGCCAGTCATCCCCAAATAAGGCAAACACTGTGCCCTTCATACTCTTCCAGCCCCCTGCTGTACTGACGACAAGCGTGCATTTAACACCAGCATAAATCCAACCTACCAAATACTGCAGCACACTAATGCTTTACAGTCAAACTTCATCAAGAGGAAAGTGCTTTTGTTAATGGCATTTGCCAAGGCAAGATTTGCTATTATTATTGCTCATACCTTAAAGAAACTCCTATCCATAAGTAGGAGAGCCACTGTTGCTTTAAGTGGCTTTTAAACCAATGATTTTTGCTTAGCAGATGGTAAAACTTTGAGTGCTGAGACAAAACAAAAATAAAAAAAACATCACAATTCACTTAAATGACTGCATAAATGAATAAATTGAGAATTCAGCTCCATTTATTGATTGTCATAATCATATTGAAACTATTCAGGTGTTGACAAAATATGTGTGTTGCTAATAATAGTTCTTAGAATTAGGGAAATTATGGGGGGGGACAGTTTCTTTAAAAATTGTGTGATGGAGTTGACATATTACAGAAATGATATGTAGTTATTCTTTATAAATAAATATAATCATAAAACTATAACAAAAATATGAAAAATATATAATAAAAAAACTCAGACTGGCACTGAGAATGTATGACTCAACATGATATACGTACTGTATGTATACATAATAAAATGGGTATGTTTTTACAATGAATTGTCAGAATGTACAGTAGTAACGTTACTTAAGTTATGTATTTATATTTCTTGTTTTTTTTTCTTAATGTAATGTATGTTTTAATCTAAGTGAAATATTGCATTGTAATATTGAGGACAGGTGGTTTTAGTGGGAGCGCGTGATGTAATGTCATATTTGTTAGGCCAACAGACTTGGAACTATTACAGTCTGTCAGACAATCAGAAGCAAGCATTCAGCAGCGCTGTGATATAATATGCAGTAATGCTTTGTCATTTGTTTATTAATCTCTTTATTTTTCTCTCTCTTTCTGTTTTTCTTTCCCCAGGTAAGACTTGAAATCTGAATCTTCTCACCTATAAAGTGTGCAGTCCTTCATGTAAGTAGCTGTGGAGTTTCTATTGCGCTTTATTCATCCTGCAGACGTGTAATATACCCTGGATAATGTTGTTTTGACAAACCCTTGGGCAGTTGTGTCTTTTGAAACATCGGGAGCTAAGCTTTCCCTCCCACCTCTCCACTATCTTGTAATCCCGCTGTCAGGCAAACAAAGCCTCTTTGCGGACGTGAGTTGATACCATCTTTTCTCTCTGTTTTTCTGCCATTTAACCACTTGTAATCTTTCCCGACCACCACTGGCATAGCCATAAAAGATCCTTAACCTGTGCTGACCATCTCTTTAGCATAATCGGCAGTTAAAAAGCAACTTCCCATGTTTTTTTTGTAATTGCAGTCAAAGTGATATGGTGGAGGTAAATCGTCAGGGGAATACTCGGGCTCAAAGAAAACGATGTGTCAGGATTTGTGGGATAAAAGAAAGAGAGCAGGCCTTTTAGTCGTGGCTTTGAGAGGGTAAGTGCGCTTCTCACTTCTAGGGCCAAAAGGGAGAGAGTGAAAGCCTTAGTTGTGTGAGTCTGAGAGGCCAGCGAGCAACAGGTCATGAGGAGCATTGTGTTGAGCACTTAACCTCAGACTCAGAGACCCTTGCCTCCGCATGCAGCTGCACACGCGCTCACAGCCCGGCTAGCGTTATCTCAACCAGACTCTACCTGGGAAGACATGCTTGGCTGGGAAGCAAGACAGATAAGAGGCCTGCAGAACGGGGAGGACAAAACACCCCGTTCTGCTGTCTGGAGGGGGACAGGAGAAAGACAGGAAGGTGATGAGAGTGGAGTGAGGCTTAAAGATTTTTCTTGGGGGCATTTCTTTTTTTGCTGCTAAATAGTGCACCTTCAATTTTTGGTCACCATGAAAGGTTAACTTTTTAATGGAAATTGCCATTATTTGATCGGTTCATCTGTGTGTTATTTTTTTTCTGTGTATTTAGAAAGAATATTTTTCATTTTGAATCTGCCTTTGAAACCAATTTCTGTCTATCTGAATCACACAATGGAAATAAAATGGGTTTTGAATGCCATTTCATGTTGATTTTAACCATATAATCTAATCTTGCTTTCTTCAGTAGTGTTAAAAATAGTAGTTGATTTTGCCAAGTAGGATGTGATCCTGGATCAACAACTTTTGCAGTTTCTGGAACTACATTCATGTCAAACAAACATAGTCCTAACCATAACCAATAACTACTCTTTATACCAAATGATAGGTTGATAAGAATGTTGTTGAAGCCCAAACCTCAGCCTTAACTCTAACCCCAGTCGTAAAACCTAACCCTAAAATCTGATTGAATAATGTTGTTCCAGGATCAACAAAGATGTCCATCCAGAAATATGTCCTATTGGTGAAGTCACTGTAAGCTTCAGGAAAGTTCCACCTATTCGTCTATTTTTCTGCTTAATTAGTTGATTTGAAATTAGCTACAACGGTTTAAGGACTGTTTGTGAAATCTGCCAATATGTGTATATATATACTGTATATGTATGATGTATGTGTGAATATATTTATTGAGCCACTTGGAACTTAATATTTGAAAATAATATCAGAAAAGGCAGTTTTCTGAAATTGAGCAATTCACACCACAATATTTACATACATTTTAGATTATATTTGTTTAACTAAATGTTCTGGGAATAGTCATGGTCGGCCAGTTTGGCATAAACTTCCTCATGGAGAAAAAAAATAGAACACAGTCGCCTCACCTAATTGTGTTTATAAGGTTTGGTCTGGGCTGTGACACTGAGAATTCTGGGTATAGAAATAGAATGGCCTAGCAAGGGCTCAGATGATGTAAGATAACTAGTGGCAGCTGAGCAGTAGTTTTTGGAACTGTTCTTGTTTTCTCAGAGAGCAGGGGTTGATGGGAGAGTGCATGAGCGACATGCGTGTCAGGCAGCATGTGGACTTCCTGCTTGCACGCTTCTCTAGATGTGGTGTTGAACTTCTAGTACGTTGGGTCGGGACAGACGTAAGGACGTGTCTGAAGCTTTGTGTAGAATTATGATGGATTGGGTTGGGTTTATTAAGAGGAGAACTCAAGGGTGAAAATAATTCATGGGGGGAGCAAGCAACCCTGCAAACTTCAGAGGAGTTTCAAAGCTCCAGGCAAACAGCCGAAGAACATGAAGAGTCAGCAGGGTGGAAGATGTGAGACAGTGTTTGTATGCAGTGAGAATAGATTGAATAAGAGGCCAAGTGGTGCACATTGTAGGGTTGGGTATTGATTGTTTTTTTTACGATACCGGTAGCAAATCGATACTTTTAAAACGGTACCGGTGCCGATGAACCAAAAAAAAGAGCCACAAAAAAACAAAACAATGGATAACATTAAAGAACATTAAAAATATTTAAAATAAATATACATAGCATTCACATGCTCCTCGGATGCTCTCATTTCCCAAGTTGTGCTTCCCTTACTCTAAGGCTAATAAATGTATTTCACGATCTGGGTCATTATTTAATACAAAACAGTATTTAATACAAAACCACACATAATGTTTCTACTGTATCTCTTAAAATGAGTGAATTGACTGAGTGCTGTCTGTCACTGTCTTTAATCAGTTCTCTGAATTACTGTATGGTATGCCACATGCACTGTAATATGTTTTATATTAAATATTAAATTTTCAAATGAAAAGAGCAGCATGATCGTTTTATAAAGTATGCTTTCATATGTGTTAAGGGATAGATTTTCGCTGGAGGCAACAGCTGTGGTGTGATGGTGTCAGCGAAAACTTTACAGTAGATGGGAAACCGATTGCTCCCTCGTGACCTTTTGTAAACTGTATTTATGACAAAGAACTGCACAGATACAGATATTATAACAATCTATCAATAAACACACTCCTTGTGTGTTGTGTCCTCTGTTTCTGTTTGAGTCCGCTCGATTGAAGAGCATGCTGAAAGAAGGGGAGGAGACTAAGTCTGCCGCCGTTTTCATAGGGGGGGGGGGGGGGGTGGGGGGGGGGGGGGGGGTGAAATTTTAAGTGGCGACTCTGAGACGATCACGTATTTGTGTACAGTTTATGGAGCTAATCACTATAGCCCCGCTAAAAATGGCAGAGTGACGCCCATGCTTCTTATGTCCATTTTGGAGAACCAAGACAAATATTTCAATCGATTGCTCAGGCATTTAAATGGCACCGAAATCTGCGTTCTGATTCGGTTCTAGTACATACCGGTTACCATATTGGCATCGGGTTTCGGTACCCAACCCTAGCACATTGTGAAGATAATTAACGCGCTTCCGCTTCGTACATCTGCTGCCATTGTTTACTCATATGAACTTTTTTTCTTTTTCCCTCTCTCTTTTTCTTTTAATCTTTTTATGTAGTCAATGTACTGCAATAGTGATGGTCCAAATGTTTGATATAAATAATATATTTTATAGATAGATAGATAGATAGATGAGATATATATAATTAATTCCAGTGGGAAAAGTATTTGGTCAGCCACCAATTGTGCAAGTTCTCCCACTCAAAAATATGAGAGAGGCCTGTAATTTTCATCATAGGTATACCTCAACTATTAGAGACAAAATGAGAAAAAAAATCCAGAAATCACATTGTAGGATTTTTAAAGAATTTATTTGCAAGTTATAGTGGAAAATAAGTATTTGGTCAATAACAAAATTCCATCTCAATACTTTGTTATATACCCTTTGTTGGCAAGGACAGAGGTCAAACGTTTTCTGTAAGTCTTCACAAGGTTTTCCACACACTGTTGCTGGTATTTTGGCCCTTTCCTCCATGCAGATCTCCTCTAGAGCATAATGTTTTGGGGCTGTCGCTGGGCAACACGGATTTTCAACTCCTCCAAAGATTTTCTATGGGGTTGAAATCTGGAGACTGGCTAGGCCACGCCAGGACCTTGAAATGCTTCTTACGAAGCCACTCTTCGTTGCCCGGGCGGTGTGTTTGGATCATTGTCATGCTGAAAGACCCAGCCACGTTTTATCTTCAATGCCCTTGCTGATGGAAGTAGGTTTTCACTCAAAATCTCACGATAACATGGCCCCATTCATTCTTTCGTTTACACGATCAGGTCGTCCTGTCCCTTTGCAGAAAAACAGCCCCAAAGCATGATGTTCCACCCCCATGCTTCACAGTAGGTATGGTGTTCTTTGGATGCAACTCACCATTCTTTCTCCTCCAAACACGACAAGTTGAGTTTTTACCAAAAGTTCTATTTTGGTTTCATCTGACATATGACATTCTCCCAATCCTCTTCTGGATCATCCAATGCTCTCTAGCAAACTTCAGACGGCCTGGACATGTACTGGCTTAAGCAGGGGGACACGTCTGGCACTGCAGGATTTCCCTGGCGGCGCAGTGTGTTACTGATGTAGCCTTTGTTACTTTGGTCCCAGCTCTCTGCAGGTCGTTCACTAGGTCCCCCCGTGTGTTTCTGGGATTTTTGCTCACAGTTCTTGATCATTTTGACCCCACGGGGTGAGATCTTGCGTGGACCCCCAGATCGAGGGAGATTATCAGTGGCTTGTATGTCTTCCATTTTCTAATAAATGCTCCCACAGTTGATTTCTTCACACAAAGCTGCTTACCTATCGCAGATTCAGTCTTCCCAGCCTGGTGAAGGTCTACAATTTTGTTTCTGGTGTCACCTTTGACAGCTCTTTGGTCTTGGCCAAACTTGAGTTTGGAGTGTGACTGTTTGAGGTTGTGGACAGGTGTCTGTTATACTGATAACAAGTTCAAACAGAAGCCATTAATACAGGTAACCAGTGGAGAACAGAGGAGCCTCTTAAAGAAGAAGTTACAGGTCTGTGAGAGCAGAAATCTTGCTTGTTTGTAGGTGATCAAATACTTATTTCATGCAGTAAAATGGAAATTAATTATTTAAAAATTATACAGTGTGATTTTCTGGATTTTTTTTTTTCTTATTTTGTCTCTCATAGTTTAGGTATACTTATGATGAAAATTACAGGCCTCTTTCTTCTTTTTAAGTGGGAGAACTTGCACAATTGGTGGCTGACTAAATACTTTTTTGCCCCACGTCGATATAGGATAATAGATAGAGAGTAGATTTTCAAATTTAAGATGTTGAGGAGTTTAAACCCGTAAAAATAAATGGAAAAATCGTTTTGTTTGCAAAAATAGTTTTGTACATCCCTGAAATGCAGCATATATTGTATACAGCGTTTATTTCAGTCTTCCCTTAGAACTAAAATCTTAGACCTCTTATAAGTAAGTATATGTCTCAGCTCAGGTAATATTTTTACTCTTTTACTGCTGGCTTGGGCAGCGTTCACGGACAGTTTCTTCTCTGATTGACATGAAACTTAAGTCAGTTGGTTTTCCTTACATGTTTTTCCACTGGGCCCTCAATCTAGCTCTGCTCAGAACACCACTTCTGATTTCCAAGAACAAGTCCATAGCATCCATCCTGCTCTATTTCTGTACAAAGATGGCAATTTACAGTGTACAGGAGTGTGCGGATTGAAGATTGTAAATGTGAAGGGAAACACAGAAACCGAGGAAGGCGTCGGTGGAGTGGAACGACATTGGGGAGGCTCTTGATGTCTTTGGCGGGGCTCTAATAGCTCCCTATCTTCTTTATCTTTCTACTCTTTTGTTGAAACAAATTCATATTCAGCTTTTTTCAAACAATGACAGTGTATAGTGACCATACAATCTCCAAAAAAATAAAAAAGTCTACAGCATCAAATTGCATTAGTTATATGACCAAACTTCATGATGGCAAAGCATCCGTACAGTATGTGCCATATTAGATTTGGGAGCTGCATACTGAGTTCCGTAAATAATCTGATTTGAGAGTGACTTTGGTCTGTGTGTCTCATAAAACTATTGTTTGGGTTCAGAAGACTTGAATAATACTCATTTGGAATATTTGATGGTGCTTTTATAGCATTCTTTTAGAACTTGACAGACCATGGTCACCATAAACTCATTATTTGGAAAAAATTAGTGTGAAGTTTCTTCAAAATTCTCCCTTTTTGTTCAATAGAATGAATAACAGCTTATTGGTTTGTAATAACTTGAAAGGAGTAAATAATAACATAAATCACGAGTTTTGGGTGTTTAAAAATAAAAACTGCAGAGAACAGCTAAGGGGAGTTTAATTGTAGACATGCTTGATGGTGAATGAGATGACTCTTTTAGGTGGTAGATTTGATGCTTGATCTCTTCTACAGACCGTTTGGTCGAGACATATGGCTAATGCAGCCGTTTGTGCATTAATACAGCACACATATGTCTGTGTGTGTCCTGAGTCCAAGTAGCGAACGAAAATGGAGGACAGCATTTTACGTTTTCTTTAGAATCCCTGGTGGATTGTTTAAGGTTATTTAAGATGATACTGTTACTGTATAGATTTCCAGAGATATACTTCTGGTTATGGGGTCTGTTCTATTGCAGTGGTCTCTGTAGGGTCTTGGGTTTCCTTCTGTTTTTGTGCTACTATGACCTTGTGTGCCAGCTCAGAGCTCTGCTTAGGCTTTTACTTGTTGACTTTCTGACATTTTTCTTTTCTTTAGATATTCTTTCTCTACTTTAACCTTTCTTTATCTCACTGACCTTTTATAGAAGATGTTGGATGCCATCCAAGCAATAGTCTTAATTCAGAAATACCTTTATGAGCACATCAAAGATCTTGCCATGTTTGCCCATACAATTTGCCCATTCCGACGTTAATTCAATTAAAAGCCAAGAGACAGGCAAACCGAGACAGAGAAATTAAGAGTTGCAAGGGGTGCAAAAGGATCTGCTAATCCCAGACGTGCCTTATCAGCCTTTGAGTCAGGTCTAGAGTCAGACTCCAGCCCCCCTGGATCTCCTCCATCAGTGGGGAATGCCTTTTATTCCACCACACTGATCTGACTTTAAAGACTGTATGGGGCCCATGGTCCACCCCTGCTGTATACCCTAACTTTCATTAGAAAGCAGATTACTGCTAATCTGCTGGAGCACACCTGACGTTCACTCTGCACTGCTGGATGGGAAGCGGCTGTAGTATGGGTGTAAAGGGGGATTACTGTGATTGCGGAGGTCGTGGCATTAACTGCGCACAAGACCTGATCAGAGATCAAGGTGCTGTCACGATTCTCTGCAATGAAGGACCCAAATGCTCCAACAAACAACTTTTATTACAAAAAGCTAAACTGGTGATGAGTCGCCAAGCTCTGGTTCAGCAGTCTAAGAGGACAATGGAGAGGAAGTCCAGAATATGATCAGGAAACGGGAGAGCAATCTGATCAGCAAACGAAGCCCAGGAAAGCCATAACGCATGGTCTGACGGGCGAAGATCAAATATCAGGTGAGCGGCTGCACAACGAAGAGAATCACATCATAGTCAGGGACAGGCGAGGATCATCAATAACAATGATCAGTCCAGGCAAGCAGGCAGAACAGGAAGTAAAGCCAGAGAACAGAGTCACAGTCCAGAGATTGAGTCTGAAACCCTGGAGTAGAGACCTGCGCGGAACAGATTTTTCAGTCCCGTTCCCGCAAGATTCTGTCCCGCGCACGCCTGCTCCCACAGAAAAATGTCTTATCTGGGCCCGCTCCCGTCCGTGTCATTCATGTTTTGTCCCACTCCTGCCCGCAAAAGCCCGCAGAAAATAATCTATATAGATTTTCTTTCAGCATATCAAAGAAATTTACATTAAATGGTTCTGTAACATCTATGATCCACAACATCCCAGCATAAATGCTCCCGATAAAATATTTGTTATTAAGGCTAAGCATCAACATTCACAAACCACTGTTATTTTAACAGAAAAGCAATCATGGGCTGATGCGTGCATGGTTTGGCATGGCAGAATGCGAGCAGCGCTTCCTTTATCACTAAAAGCTGGCATCTCAGTTCATCGCGATCTCATAAAGCTCTGTTATAATACAATGAACATATGCATAATGAATCTTTCACAATGTCTACAATCCGTGTGTTATAATGAGAGGATTCGTGAACACGCAATTTCAGCACTGCGGTGAGTAGATTATAACTTAATCACCTCTGATTGGCCATTGCGTTCCAGAAATGTACTTATCCACTGTACTTATCCAGAGTGAGCAAAAGAGCTGGCAAAATCATTCTGGAGCCCTCACACCCAGCCCACTTCCTCTTTAAACTGTTGCCATCTGGTCGACGCTACAGAACACTGAGCACCAGAACGGCCAGACACAGGAACAGTTTCTTCCCTCAGGCCCTCCATCTCATGAACACTTGACAATAAAACTTGGAACACACACTATTTATTCACTCAAACACTTATTTATCTAACACTCATACTAAGTCTACACCTAAAATTTGCACATAACATACAGTACCTGTACATACAAAAAAAAAAACTGTCTATTGTAATATACCTGCACACACAATTGTCAATTATATGTTTCTATTCCTTATCTACTTTTTCTATTTTTATTTTTATTATCTGTGTTTTTTGTTCTGTCACTGTCATTCTGTTAAACTGTGGAAGCCTCTGTCACGAAAACAAATTCCTCGTATGTGTAAACCTACCTGGCAATAAAGCTCATTATGATTGGCCATTGTGTTCCAGAAATCAACAGCTGAGTCTGTGATTGGTTACATTGCGCAACCTTTTAAACAAGTGTTATAAAAGAACTTTCATAGCTTTGCCCGTGGTTAATCATTTTAAGGTTATAGTTGGTCTTTTTGCTTTTGTGAAAATTGAAATCACAATTTATAGTTTAGAATTTTAAGTTTAGATTATTATATTTGCGGGAGGTCTCGCGAATCATTTTAATTCCAAACGCAACACACAAAAGTCTATTCCCCCACGCACTCGCACATCAAGAGTGTCCCGCGACGCACCCGTTGCGTGGGTCCCGCGGGGGAGTGCAGGTCGTAACTGGAGGCAAGCTGATGGACAGTAAATGGCAAGGGGACTGTACGCGGAAGCAACGGAAAAATAAAACTGATAAATAAAAAAGAAAACAAAGACAGCCACCAGGACCCAAAATCATAAATGAAAATCTAAACAAAATGTGCAGAGAAGATAAAGTAGCACAACACACTGGCAAAGAAAAGGAGTAATAAAAACACGAGGCTTAAATAAGAAGAGAATTGTAAGAAAATAACAACAGCTGCAAGTGCGTTACAGACGGTCTAATTGTGAAACAGTGAGTGCAGCTGCATTGTGCAGATGAAAAAACAAACAGGAATCAGGGAAGGGAGAAGCGGGATAAGTAAGCCATATAGTAAGAGGCTGATACATGGACAGTATTAGGTATCGATTTTTTAACAGCTATCTGATGGAGAATTGCACAGATTTAGAAGGAGTACCTGACTTGTTCTTCACATTGCGTGTCTTTGCAGGAATGCACAATATAACATCAGGCATATTGATTATCTGGTAGATAAATGTGACTGTCGTGGTTTTTTTTTTTACTTGAATTTTTGCATTTTGTGGTTGTTCAGGCTGCAAGATTTTTTTTTTATTTTATGGCACACAGACCTCATTTATCTTTCTAATATTGTGCAAAGTTAATTCCATTATACAAAAAAGAAAATATAAGCAAATATGTATTTGTACTTTTTGGATTTTTGAAAAGAATCTGTGTTTCTTTTAAAAAACATATAAGAAATAATACATATATGACCTACATTGATGATATATATATATTAGTATATATATATATATATATGCTAGAATATTATATTTTATATATATATGTATACAGTGGGTACGGAAAGTATTAGACCCCCTTAAATTTTTTACTTTTTGTTATATTGCAGCCATTTGCTAAATCATTTAAGTTATTTTTTTTTCCTCATTAATTTACACACAGCCCCCCATATTGACAGAAAAACACAGAGTTGTTGACATTTTTTCAGATTTATTAAAAAAGAAAAACTGAATTATCACATGGTCCTAAGTATTCAGACCTTTGCTCAGTATTTAGTAGAAGCACCCTTGATCTAATACAGCCATGAGTCTTTATGGGAAAGATGCAACAAGTTTTTCACAAACTGGATTTGGGGATCCTCTGCCATTACTCATTGCAGATCCTCTCCAGTTCTGTCAGGTTGGTGGTAAACGTTGGTGGACAGCCATTTTTAGAGATGCTCAATTGGGTTTAAGTCATGGCTCTGGCTGGGCCATTCAAGAACATTCACAGAGTTGTTGTGAAGCCACTCCTTCGTTATGTTAGCTGTGTGCTTAGGGTCATTGTCTTGTTGGAAGTTAAACCTTCAGCCCAGTCTGAGGTCCGGAGCACTCTGGAGAAGGTTTTCGTCAGGATATCACTGTACGTGGCCGCATTCATCTTTCCCTCGATTACAACCAGTCTTCCTGTCCCTGCAGCTGAAAAACACCAACACAGCATGATGCTGCCACCACCATGCTATGGGGGGACTGTATTGGACAGGTTTGTTATGAGCAGTGCCTGGTTTTCTCCACATTATACCGCTTAGAATTAAGGCCAAAAATTTATATCTTGGTCTCATCAGACCAGAGATCTTATTTCTCAAACATCTTGGGGTCCTTCAGGTGTTTTTTAGCAAACTCCAGGCGGGCTTTCATGTGTCTTGCACTGAGGGGAGGCTTCCGTTGGGCCACTCTGCCATTAAGCCCCGACTGGTGGAGGGCTGCAGAGATGGTTGACTTTCTACAACTTTCTCACATCTCCCGACTGCATCTCTGGAGCTAAGCCACAGTGATCTTTGGGTTCTTCTTTACCGCTCTCACCAAGGCTCTTCTCCCCCAATAGCTCAGTTTGGCCCCCCTGGGAACGGCACTCTAGGAAGGTTATGGGTCCCAAAACGGTCTCATTTAAGGATTATGGAGGCCACTGTGCTCTAGGAACCTTAAGTGCAGCAGAATTTTTTTTGTAACCTTGGCAAGATCTGTGCCTTGCCACAATTCTGTCTCTGAGCTTTTCAGGCAGTTCCTTTCACCTCATGATTCTCATTTGCTCTGACAAACACTGTGAGCTGTAAGGTCTTATATAAACAGGTGTGTGGCTTTCCTAATCAAGTCCAATCAGTATAATCAAAACACAGCTGGACTCAAATGAAGGTGTAGAAATAAACCGAAAACATTGTTTCTCAAAAGGGGGCAGGATGATCAGAAGAATGGACAGCACCTGAGTTAAATATATAACTCAGGTCACAGCAAAGGGTCTGAATACTTAAGACCATGTGATATTTCAGTTTTCTTTTTTAATAAATATGCAAAAATCTCAACAATTCTGTGTTTTTCCTGTCAATATGGGGTGCTGTGTGTACATAATGAGGAAAAAAAGCGAAAAAAAAAACGAAAAAAAAAAAAAAAAAAAAAAATTTTTTTTAAAACACAAATCAAACGAAAAAAATCTTAAATGATTTTAGCAAATGGCTGCCATATAACAAAGAGTGACAAATTTAAGGGGGTCTGAATACTTCCGTACCCACGGTATATTATATATATTATATAGATATATATATCTTATATATATATATATATAGATCTATATATAAATAAAGATTTGATATTTATTGTGATAATTATTGTCAATAAAAAGTCATATCCTGCCTGCAACAGCTATTTATGTTGCTTATAATTAAGGATTTTTCAAAAAAATTAAATACAAAAATGAATCTTCAGTGCATAGATCGTCTTGCTTGATTTTGTTTGCATAGTCTGGTGAGTAGATAACTTTTAACATGAGTCTAATCATTTTGAGCCTAAATGTTCACAAAGGTTGTATGTATCTCACGTTACCGAACATTTGGCCTGCATGACTAGAATCATTAGTGTCCACACATTTCCTGTTTCATGTCTCTGGGGTGATTTAGATCTGCGCTCTCCTTCGTAGCAGGCGCACTGGGCGTAATCTTGTGTTAAGACTTAACAGACTGATCTGGATCAGGCATTGATCTTTGCCTCTTGCTCATTACACTCATATGTGCTCACACATGTAATGATCCACACCAACCTTTGACCCATGCCAGCGAGGGGCAATATAGTCTCTCAAAGCTGATGGATATGTATATGAGGTGACTGTTGCAAGAGCTGAAGGTTTGTGATTATTGGACTATCCAATGTTGATCAATCATCACAGCAAGTAAAAAGTGTTTCCCTTTGAGAAACATTTGTCTCACAAATTCTTAACTTTGCCAAGAATGTGTCTTACTGAACTCAATGTGCATCAAGCACAGTGAAGTGGACAGAATTGTGATGTTTTAGTTGTGATTTTATGTTATCTAAATAAAAATCCATTGTACTCCTCAACCATTGGTTGATTTCTAAGATTGTATGGCTCTCTTCAGGTTTAGAGGGTGGCCTGTTGTCAGGTTACTACCCATATTAACCTCCATCACCGCGAGGAATGACTAACATCAGAGCCTTTCTAGTTAGAGAAGTTATTATTCCAAGTTAAAATGTAACCTAGCAAAACATATAGATAAACTGCAGGGAATATAGTGCCTTACAATGTAAAACATATGATGTATGCAGTCTTGTCGTTTTAGGCTAAAATATTGAAGTAGATCTTTATATTTTATGAATAAAATGTATTTTTATTCCAATGCCGATGTCCAGACATTAGTTTTCTCCAAGTCTTCATGATATTGTCATCTCCATCTCATAGTGTCTATTAGATTGATTTGGCTTGAGGTGAAAGTATGGTTGCAATAAAGTAATAGCATACCTCTCCTAAACAAGTGAAACTTTTAAAGTCGGAATAAAATGGAAATTCACCCCATCTATTTTCTGAATGCATCTTGATAATATTGTGAATGATTCAATGATGCATATGGTTATTTTTTTTAATTGTCATAATTTGATCTTCTTAAAGCTTTTTTCTAGTTGATGTATGCCAGACTTCTCAAATAATTTAGTTCTGCTTAAAACCCATCCCTTTTTTACTGCAAGCGCACAGTTGGATTGAATCTGCCTCCATCTAATCAACAACCAATGAATAGAACCAAGTCCCACCCTACATTTTGTTTAATTTTTCATTCCGTTTCACTCGCATCTACGTAACAATATGGAAGAAAGTATCTGTCGCTACTGCCGTTAGTTTGCAACTTTAATACTGGCTTAGCGGTCGTTTTTTTTTTTTTTTTTTTTTCCCAAATCTCTAACCCTGTGTATGAATAATGGTAATAGAAAGCACTAATAAAATTGTCTCAAAGGAGGTTGTGATGTCACTATGTGTGGACTTTAAGTTAGTCAAAGAAGACTTCACAGCACTTGGCTTCATCCTAGTGCCTCACACATCAGAGGTATTTTCAGAACCTGTGGTACCCAATGTTCTTCCAAGAAAGAGGTGTTTAGCAAAGCTAAGTCATGTATACTTAGCCTCCCTCCTCATATAAGCATGCAGTAACACTCACACAGCTCTGGTTGTCGTTGTGGACACTGTTTTGTCTATGCCACAGATGGCCTGTCTTCGAGGTGGTGGGGATTACTGGTGTTTAGGCAGGCCGGTTTGGGAAAGAGCTGTTTACTGTAGGCTGCTGGACTCCATGCTCCCGTGGCCACATTCAGTTCCCTTTACTTAGAGATGCACCGATCAATCGGCCAGGGATCAGAATTGGCCGATTTTCCTCATGATCGGCCCGGATCAGTGACCGGCCGGTCAGTCGCACTTCTTTCCGATTCCGAGGTGATCCGTTTTGTTACCAGCTTCACAGGCAATAATATCAGCTGTGCATTCTCGCTCTCTTCTCTCAGACGACCCCTTCTCTCTCACACACGTCTCATTCGCTCCGGTTAAATAGTGCTTGTATTATGCATTATTTTAGTCATTCCCGCAGGTTTCGCACGCACCACCACTGATCTATATTAGTGGAGCACAAAAGCCGCGCTCAAGTCTCAGAGCCACAAATACCAAAATGAGTGTGGCTAACTGCGCTAAAACACTAAAATACATGCCAAGATGGGCATTTTGACATAATTTTGTGAGTATCCAGTTAAACACAATCAGTTTTGGAACGTTAAATAGTTGAGAAAGAGAATGCATGTTGTGTAACAGTATATTGGGTCCGTGGATAAACTCTTAAAGGGACGGCAGTCTAATTTACCTGCTGCTGTCTGTCATTAATGTTAATCAAAGAACAAAAGAAAGAAAATAATTTTCTGCTCCTGACTGAATACGTTTTATAACTTTAATGGTAAGCATTAATCTGTATTTAATTTTTACAATGAAGACCACAGAAATTAAGGTAATCAAATGTAAAATAACACATCCAGTGTTATTTTACATTTGATTACTTTAATGTCTGTAGTATTTCTTACCTGAATAAAAACGTACTTAACCTGAAAAACTTAGTTTCGTAGCTCTCTTTATTCTATTACATTAATTTGTGCTGTTGTTTGCCATTTTTTGTGTTCTTATTTAATTACTGACTTTTTACTTGTTTTTTATGAAAATAAAACTTTGCGTTGAAGAAAAGTAGATTTTTGGTTATATATGCTGTCAATTATAGTTCTTAGAAAGAAAATCTGAATCGGCAAAAATCAGTATCGGCAGATCACACTAACAAAAAAACGGAAATCGGAATCGGCCAAAAAAATTGCAATCGGTGCATCTCTACCTTTACTGTCTCTGTGAGGCCAAGCCAAACACCATACGGCAAGTAGGACACACTTATTCACAGACCCACACTTGTGCAGACCAGCAACACCAGCGGCTGAGTGCTAATGCCACACAGACAGAAGAAAACAGGTATCATAGCTTTATTTAGCCTATTAAAGGAATAGTTCATCCAGAAATTAATGTTTTGTTATCATTTACTCACCCTCATGTCATTATAGACCTGCATTAATTTCTTCTTTCTAAGTAATAAAAAAAAAAAAAGTCTTTTGACGCTTACTTTGGCTATGTGAGAGGCTTATGCCCTATATTTTAAGTATTTTTGGACAAATTACTTCCTTAAATCATAGTTTGCTGAAAGCTTCCCCTCCTTTGTAGCTCTCAAATTTTGTTAGTACATATTTAAACATGGTGTCTGAAATAACGTTGTGACTGATGTGCCTGAATGTTCTGAAATTAATGTAAGCGTGAATGAGACTTGAGAGCACATCTTTGTTGGACTTCTCTCATTTAACTTGTATCTCGTATTTACAAATAATAGTCTCTGTCCCACTTCTTCCTTAAAGGTATAGTTCACACAAAAATGAAAATTCTGTTATTTACTTGCCCTTATGTTGTGGCAAAACTGTATGACTTCTTTCTATAAAACATAAAAGAAGATATTTTTTAGAAAAGTCTCGATTTGGTTACCAACATTTTTCAAAATATCTTCTTTTGTGTTTCACAGACCTAAGTCATACAGGTTTGGTGAGTAAATGATGACAGAATCATCAGTTCTGTGTGAACTATCTCTTTAATAAATACAATGACTATGCAGGCCAGGTTTTTGAACACTGAATAGGTGTTGGACATGTAAATATTTTCATGTTGTGACATCGTACTGAGATGTTTTTGCAACTTGGCTTCAATAAAATGGTCTTTCTTCATTGGCTACAAGGTTTTGAACTCTTACCCAGTTTTTGTAGTACAGTATGTTTCATAGTACGTCAAACTCTTCAAACGATGAAGGAAAATTAGATTTTTTCAAAAATGTGTTTTCTAGCTCTCATGGATACACATGCTCACAACTCACAAACTGCTCTGCATGTGCTAAGCTCCATTGGAGACAGAGGTGTCTCTGTGTTGCATGATGGAGAGAGATGTTTGTGTGGCGTGGCATGGCTGGGTAACTGTACACATACACACAAACGTTCCAGCTGCACTCCTGCTAGAGCCCCTGCACCCAGGTGCTTCCTGTCTTTAGTTGACTAAGTCGTAAGAATGTAATAAACCTGAAATAAACGGAAATATAAGCTTGAACATCTTACACTCTTGTAGTCTCTCATGTGTCTTGGATATATTTATAGTAAAGTATTTTAATATTTAAATTATTTATCATTAATTATTGAAAACAAATAATATTTTTTTCAAGAAGGCATTAAATTAATCAATTTACAATAAAAAAACATTTACAATGATTATAAAAGACTTCCATTTCAAGTAAATGCTGTTCTATTGAACTTTCTATTAATCAAAGAATCATGAAAAAAATGTATCACAGTTTCCACAAAAAAATATTAAGCAGCAAATTTGTTCAAAATGAGGATAAGAGATGCTAGTATTAGAGCCTGACCGATATATCGTTTTGCCGATATTTTCGGCCGATATTAGCCTGTCACCGATATATCGGTATCGGCGAATATGCCGCCGATATGAAGTTTTTTTTACAGAACCATATAACACGGATAAAATGTTTGAAATGGTGTAATTACTTAGTTTGTCCAGCAGAGCGCGCTTCATTGTTTGCTACTGGCGACCTGGATGAAATGCTTTAAAGCTCAAGTCTATGGAAAACCATTGAAACTTTGAACGGCCATATCTCCGTAAGGGCGCAGCGAATCTGCACCAAATTCGGGGGATCTCTTCAGCTCGAGGAACCCTCTCGAATGTGAATTGAGTGTACGTCTAGAGGCCCGTTTTCGAATGAGACCACCACCGCATCGATAGCCCCCGGGGTTCGGAAGTTACCGGTGGTTAAATTCGCGGTCCAGCGCCAGCTGATCTAGCAATCCCGGGGGGCTACCGACACGCAGAGTGTGGCGTTCGAGAGGGCTCCTCGAGCAGAAGGGACCCCCTGAATTTGGTGGAGATCCGCCGGCGCGTTCGCAAGATAGTGACACCAGTCAACACTTTCACATCAGTAAGGAGGCCTCTTGTTCAGGAAGCAGCATTTAAGTGTTGTCTTATTCAACCGTAAGTGCCCTGCGAAGTGGACATCACTGAAATTACGCCATGATTCCAGTTCGAAGGGAACATATATGTTCTATTTAAAGGGCATTAAAGTGTGTGAGACATTAATTTAAATTGTATTTATTTACAGAGTATATTATGTCCCACTTCACGCTTCACTAGTAAGTTTCGTCTGTGTGTGAAGACACCGCAGCGGCGCAAATCTGTAAATGAATATTCCGAAGTGAAATAAACTTCAAAGGAATAAAGTTGAATTGAATTGAATGAAAGTTGAATAAACTTCAACTTTACTGTTCAGTGCACTAATGTCAGACTCATTTTGAATAAAGTTAATTGTTAAATGCCCTGCCTCCATCACATATCTTTGTCACATCATTATAAGCGTTTCATCACCACATTTTGAGTGATCATTGCAAAAAATGTTTATGTATATATAATCTGTTTATGTATATACTGTATTCTATATATAGTACCAGTCAAATGTTTGGACACACGAATGGGAAAGTGTCCAAACTTTTGACTGGTACTGTACTATAATATACACAAAGAATATCGGCCGATATACCGATATATTTTTTTTACTCCCTAATATCGGTATCGGCCCTCAAAAAAAAAACCATATCGGTCGGGCTCTAGTTATTAGAAAGATTTCTGAAGGATCATATGACAATGAAAATATAGGAGTAATGGCTGCTGAAAGTTCAGCTTTTCATTACATGAAAAAATTCATTTTCAATTAAATGCATTTTTAAAATATATTAAAATAGAAACCAGTTTAAAAATATTACTGTTTTTACTGTATTATAAATCAAATAAATGCAGCCTTGATGAGAAAGAGATATTTCTTTAAAAAAACATTAAAAAAAAAAATTTCTGACCCCAAACTTTTAAACAGTAGTCTAAATAATAATCTATACCATTGCCTAGTCAAGTCTTTTCCAAGTGATCTGAAGCCATTTTACTGTTTTATGTAGAATAAACAGAAATGTAAGTCTTTTATTAAGATAGTTTGATGTTAATATTTTTTTTCACATACTTTTTCCATTCAAGTTTGTGTCTGGGTTCAAGTCTTAAAATGCTCAAAGAATTTGTGTATCATTGAACACAGCCGTCTCTTTCTGAACAAAAGTGAAGCTTCAATCAAAAATGCTCATGCTTCATTCAGGTCTTTTTGCCTCATCTATGCCAAAACACAAACACTGTTAGTTTAAGCATTATGGTGGCAAATATTACATTGTGCCATGTGTATTTTCCAGCAAAGCGCACCCAACTCTACATTACACAACTGTTTCTGTCAGAGCGTGAGGATTTACAGGCTGTTAGGTGCCAGGTGTGCCGTTACTGTAAAATATTTATGTGCTCACTGAAAAATGTGCTTTGTCGCTTAAGTTGGGCTGTTGTCTGTTGAAACAGGTCTCTGTTGACCTGTTACAATGTCTTGTTTTCAAGAGACTGAGGGAATGAGGTTGTGAATGAGATTGTTTGCCCTGCCTTCGGGGCCAGCTGGATTCAACCATTGCACTGGAGGTGAATTAGACGGGAGGAGAGGAGATCCCTCTAGTGGACAAGTCAGTGCAAATTATTTTCCAGAAACCTCAAACACTCAGAGCACTCCTTCTTTGCAGATTTTATTGTATTTCGGGGATATTTCTATACCTGAATTATGATTTAATGACTGATTCTTGCTTGAATAATCATATTGAAACAAAAAAATTTAATCTTTGCAAAAAATTTTAAAAAAGCTTGTCCATAAATCAAATTTTAGTAACTTAATATTTTATTTGATTTTACTTTAGTGTTTACAAAAGATAAAACCTTACATTTGTACCTTTTTTAAATTAAGTATTTGAGTTTAATGAGTATTTAAAAGAGATAGGACCTTAAATTTGTACTTGCGCTTGCTAATTTGACTTTTTTGCCATTGTTTTAGGAAGTATGGTACAGTTCGCTTTTTTAAACACTTGTAATAACCTCCCAAACAATTACTGTGGTATCGCCGTGTTTTTCGGGGCAATGCCATAATAGTGGTCTTTCAAAATACATTGAAGTACCATTTAACTACCTTTGCAGTATGTGCAGTATCGTGATGATCTTACAGTTATTGTATTATGGTACCACCATGTTAAACATTAAAGTGGCATAAAGATAATGGAAACTGTGTGCAATTATTTCACATTAATTTACTCATAAATTAACAATAATTGTATAATTGAAGTAATCATTCAGTTCAGTAACAACAAAGCTCATCATCACTACACACTTGAGGAGAAAAGCAGAACATTTTTGTGCAGCTGTCATTGTAGTGCTTACTCTGCATGATTCACAGGGCTTTTATCTCAAAGTGTCTGAGTGTCTTCTTTTCTGAGAGTCATTGTGTTTAATATAGGCTCTGTCTGTGTTTGAAGAGCTTGGATTGTAAGGCAGACTGTTGTGGTTTCTGACCGTGTTTGTTCAGTTTAAATGTACTATTGTAAGGCTTGAGGAATCTGAGGGTCAAGCTCAGAGCAGACACTGACATTTGTTCTGTATTCGACCCCAAACAACCAGCAGACATCACAGAATGCTCTTTTGGCTGCCTCAAGGGCTGTTTAACTCAACAAACAGTTAATAGAAAGTTCAGCCATGCTTTTGTGGAGAGGAGCCCACCTGTCTTTGTCTAAAGATGTTTGAGAAGAATGCAGTCAGAAGTGATCATAAATGGTCTTACAATTGTTTCTCCAAAATGAAATTTGAGAACAAGTGAGTAATTTCATGATTTATTACTGATATAATTTTAAATGTAATCCTGTTTAAGGTGATTCAGTATAAATGACCACATAGAATTGCTTTTTCTTCACTCGCAGCAGTGTAGATTTTGCAAGGCAAAAAGATGCTAGGGAGAGTGGATGAACTGAAGATTTTGTTGCATTTAGTAAAAATTATTTAGTTTATTTAGGATGCTGTGAGACAGATTCAGTACCAGCATGGTCAGACAGAGGGTTAATTGTCACACTATTTAATTTTATTTTAACATTTTATATATAAATTAAAATTCATTAAAACAATTATTTATAAATATATTTATTGTTGTTGTTGTTATTTAATTGTTATTAATATTATTAATAATAGTATCACTAAATTAAAACTGTACCACTTTTCCCCCTTTTTTATGACTAAGTGCTCTTGATGCTTTAAGACATGCTGTTGCATAATTGTCAACTATGAAACACTCTTACACATCATTTTAAGTACATTCCAAGTTTATTCCACCTGATTTGTATCCTTTTTAGCTCTAAATGCTGGTGATGACAGCGAATTGCCTTTGAGCTCGTGTTGCTCTTGGTTGCCTCATAAAGAGATTCTGTGTTTGCAGACTCACAAACACACAGATTCTTATTGTTCTTACTGGGAAAGGTACTGTAGCTTTTGGGAAAGTGAGCATTAATGGCAGGAAGATGTGTTTGGATATTTGGCATTCTGACATCTCCTGAGGGCAGAGTTACACGCTGGATGATTCACACACACACATGCACGCACACGCACACACACACACACAGAGTGTATGTCCAGATGGACTCAGAGGGGGTCCATGAGAATGAAATCTGAGAAAGATTCAGAGGGAGTGGAGTGGGTAGAGATGAGAAAAATCTTCCTAGTGAGGAGAGAAAGCAAAACAGAAGAGCATGGAAAGAAAGAGTGTGAGAAAGACAGAAGATCACAGACTTAGAGACAGGTAAAGAAAGAACCTTCACTGAAGATAAAGAGGGAATCGCATGGGAGAACAGGGAATAACAGAGACTTCCCGAGGAGTGCTGTGTGTGTGTTGTGATGAGTTCAGGGAAGATTTATGAGATGCTGTTGAATGTAGCAAGCAAACAGTATACCTCCTCCACCTACTCTCTTTCTTTTTGTCTTGCTATGTCTGGGATTTGCTCTCTTGTTGGAACTATTTGCACAGATTCTCAGTTTGCTCTAGACTCCCGGACACTCAACTTTCCACTCTTTTTTCACACACAAACATTTTTCCCCCCTCTCTCACCTTTTTCACACTCTCAACATATTCACATCCATGATGATTCACCTTGGTTGGAAGAGGTTTGTCTTTTTTTTCCCCCACAAGAAGCTTGATGATATATATATATATAGAGAGAGAGAGCATTGAAAGGAATAAAAATCTGTTGAAATGAGCTTGCCAAGCACCAAAAAATGTGATGCAATTATAATTTAGTGATGCTAATGTTAATAATAGGAATACAATATAGCAAAAAAACATTATTATTAATATTATTTTATGTATAAAAATAAATGATCCATTATTAATTATTTATTAATGACAATTAATGATATGAGGGAAGATATATTACTAGGCAAATGCCATAACATGGTCACATTTTTTTTCCCCAAAGCATACAAGAATTGTAATACTTTTAGGACATTTAAAAGAATAGAAATATAAATTTGGCTATTAAATTCCATAGTTATTGAAAGTACATATTAGGAACAAGGAATTTATTTTAACGAGAACAAGGAAAACCTTTTAATTTCCCTCCTCATTAAATTCAGAACAGTGGTTAGTCAAAGGGGTTTTTAATTACTCTTTACCTCCCAATCATGAATATTTGGTTACTCCACTTAAGAGTGTTCAGCCCTCTGTCAAAGATTGTTACCAATAGGGGGAGCTAAAACTTTACAAATAATTTCTCCTATCACTGCTATCTCTACAGATATAGTCTTACAACTTTAAAGTGATATATTAATAATAGTTTGATTATTAAATAAAATGATGTACTCTGCAATAGCTTATGTGTGCGTAGACAGTTCATAGATAAGTATTAATGCCAAGCTCATTCTTTTTTGTAGGAATTTATTGTATGCGACATTTCAAGTCAATTCTTGAATTTTATGCAACCTGAATCAAAGTTCTGAAATTACAGTGGAGAGAGATCAGTGCATGAGGTTTATGGAAATCTATGCATTAAACCACAGTTCACCGATTGGAATTGTGACATAACCTTGAGCTAATCTCTCATGTTTGCTGACGCATTGGTCAGTTCATGATGGCTGAAACTGCCATTTTGCCTAACCAGATTCTGCAGTGAAGCCTTCATGGTATTCGCGTTACAGAACAGCAAAAGGCCCACTTTACGTGAATTCTGTCTCTCTCTCTCCATATACCCAACGACATAAATGCATAAAGGCTCTGAGGGAATAATCTAGACTCTGGCTTGCATAATGACTACTGCAGCAATCACACTTTCTTTAGTTAAGTTGAGGTACATGTTCTTTAGTTTGATTGATGCCCTTATCATGCCATTTTTCTGATTTTACCTCACTGTTGGGTTTGTTAATGAACAGGTTCACAAGCCAGTCTATAGCTATTTTAGGTTTCTTAACATTGTGAATTTCTAGATTTCTAGAATTCTAGAATTTCTTCGTGTGTGTGTGCGCGTGCATGTGTGCATGTGTGTGTGTGTGTGTGTGTGTGTGTGTGTGTGTGTGAAGATCCCCGCTCACCTGTTTGCCTCATTAGGGTGCTGGTGTTTGGTGAGCTGTGAAGAAACATCAAAGTGGAGTTGTGGATAATGAATCTCCATCGTCCTTGAGACACTAATACTACTGAACAAAATAGCACTCCTCACTCCCAACTGAGAGAGAACGAGAAAAAATAATGAAGCGAGGATGAGGGAATTTGATGAAGCAAGTGAATCAGGTTGGTTTAGGAGATTATAAACACACAATATCCTTTCTAAATTATTAATATAATGGATGCCATATTCACTGAACCACCTCTAGTTTAGTTCTGACTAGTCTAATTTGTGGATAATAAAATGCATTGTATGAATAGATGCATGTTTTGTTTGCTTGTTCATTGAGGTATTTGATCAATCTACATTTTAGTTATATTCATGCACCATTCGTACTTCTGCTGGAAAAATCAGACCATAGTTTAAGCTCCCTTTTAATGTCCAAAGTGATACTGGCTCCAACCAATTCATCGAGATTGAAAGTCCACCTGCTGGTGATCTTGCTGATCAACCAGTTTAGACCAGCTAATGACCATAAAGGACCAAATTCGATCAGTTATTTGACCATATAAATCTGGATACCACCTTAAGCCAGTTCTGCTTGCACACTGTGGTTTATTTCTGCGCATTACATTCTGAGTTAAAGAATTGGTTTACTGATTTAATTCATAAATGCACCCTGCAACTGAATATACATGTAGGAGCAAATTTGATTTGGGCAATTTAGCAAGAAACATGAATGATTTAAAGTGTAGGGCTTCATGTAATATTGCTGTTATGTAGCAATTATTGTATTTGCCTCATTTTGAAAGTGAAAAGTTATGTGACATGTAGCCAAGTATGGTGTTCCATACTCAGATGTTGTGCTCTGCATTTTACCCCATCCAAGTGCACACATAGCAGTGAGTAGTGAAGACACACACACACCCGGAGCAGTGGGCAACCATTTTTGTCATGGTGCCCGGGGAGCAGTTGGGGGTTTGGTGCCTTGCTCAAGGGTCTCATCTCAGTCGTGGTATTGAGGGTGGAAGAGAGCGGTGATCATCACTCCCCCCACCTACAATCCCTGCCGGTACTGAGACTCGAACCCATGACCTTTGGGTTACAAGTCTGACTCTCAAACCACCAGAGCTGTGGATCAGCTGCCTGGTGTGTGTCTTTTTTTAAAAGGTGGCTGTTTTAGAGGGCCACTGTTGAAGACCCTTTCTCTCTGCCCCATCACACATCTACACACACCCTCACATATAACACAACCCCTGAATGCTCTGCAAGGTCCCGGTGTCAACATTTGAATGGCGGGTACAAAGTTAGAATTCATTGTTATGGTTTCTGGGAGAAAGATGCAGAACGGCCACTGTCACTCACCCGTTACGGTGACAATGAAGGGGGCTCCTCCTGCCCTCTTCCCTTTGTGTCCTTATTGAATTATGGCACTGGTTCTCTTTGTGAGTTCAATAGTAATTGAAAACATGTGACAGAAAAAGCAGTCAGGAGAGAGAGGATATGCCTCACTGAATATGACTCCATTAGAGAAGGCAAAGTCAGAGAGAGAAGCAGTGATTAATATTACAGAGAGCCTGGGTTACGTGAGTATGGGGTTCAGGCATAAACCTGATGGCTTGTGGGTAAATGTTTTTTTTTCTTTCAGTGTTGAAGTTCGTGTTTCAATTTTAGTGTGTTTTATATTAGTGAAAAAAATTGCACTGACAATAGCAAAATTGCAACTATATACTAGAAAAAAACAGCAAAATCCAGTAATTTAGAAATTAACTTAAAATAATGCTATACGATGATAATAATAGATTTTATTTATCATTATCCTTTAATATGATGTTATTTAATTAACATTAAATAATGTTAAATATTATAATACATTACCTTGTTATTAATACTTTATATGTAAGAAATTATTATAAAATCTAATAAAATTAAGTCATTTTAAGTGGAATTTACACACACACTCCTGTGCATATATAGATAGATAGATAGATAGATGATAGATAGATAGATAGATAGATAGATGCATACACGCACACACACAGAATATACATGCACTCAGAAATTGCTATTATATTTCAGTTTATTACAGAGAAATGGCAAGTAACATGCTCCAATATTTGTATGTACAACAATCACATTTGTAAGTGTAAAATAAAATAATATAAAAATAACAATGTAATTAATAGAATCGTCTCCTCCCTCTTGTGTCTTTTGTTGCTCATTATTTAACAACTAGATTCTAGTCAGTCTTGAGGAAAATGTCTGCCCTCTTCTCAGGTGTTTATTAGAGGAGTTCATTTTTTCATACAAGTGACAAGTGTCCATATACCAGAATTTGACATAAACTGTCCCTGTGATTTCTCAGACAGTATAAAAACTATAAACTATCCCATCTAACTAGTTTAATGCCTTAACACACTCATTAGGAGGTGTATCAGTCTGGTAGCACACAGACAGTATGGTTTTGTCTCCCTTTGGGCATTGAACTTTTTGCGTTTTGGCAGTTGTGTGGCACATATTGGTTGAGACATTGGTTGAGATGCTCAGTTTTTTATTTGCAGACCACTCTCTCTCTTTTGCTCACTCCATAGTATTGTATGCCATAATGACAGCATTTGCAGAGTACTTCGGCACAAATTAAGTTGGAATTGGATGAAAATTATAGGACCTGGGGTCTTTTTAAAAAGCCTCAGGCAACCATTTTCCCCCCATTCTCAGCCCTTGAAATAGGGGCTACGGGAAGAGTAGGGTAAAATTATCTTCAAGCAAACAGGCAGCTCGCGGTGGCTGAGTGGGGACAACAGCTCTTAGGGAATTAGAGCGACGCTAATAACCCCGGAGTAAGGGAACACTGCGGCGTTCGCTAATGGGGAAACCGTCTCTTTGTGGCTGGTGGTTCTCTCTTAAAGACATTTGAAAGAAACAACAAATACACTCAAAAGCTCCCAAATGACAGTCTTGATTAGCATTTGTCGCTGTTCTTCTGCTTTTGAAAACCGTCTTCAAAGCACTTGTTAGTTCTTACCACACACAGTTTTGCGTCATTAGCATTGGTGTAATAATAAGGCCAGGGACGTGCACAGACATTTTGAGGGGCAGGGGCTCAAGTGGAAAAAAGGGCACTTAAATTTATTTTAATTATTTTCTAAACAAAACATTAAATATATTAGGGGTGTGCGATATTAAAAAAAAAATGTATCTAAATATTTTCTGGGATTTTATCAATAACGGTAATTAGACAATATTTTGCTGAGTGTGTTATTGTGCTGATATCTTAAGGACTACCGTGGACAGCAGACAGCTGAATAAATAATTATATTCTGTGTGGTGTTCAGTTCACAGCAGTGATAGAAATTAATATTTTCCAATAAGTTTAAATTGATTTTGTTACTATTAAAGCCTTTTTTCTAAAAGTGTGCATCATCTTTTCAGTCAAATTCTTAAATTGAATCAGTCAATTAGAATAAGTCATTTGGGCTGTTACCAAGTACAAATGACAAATAAGTAGTGAACAAATCATCTGACTGCAGAGAAACAAAGACAAGCCGCATACAAGTGGCATTTAGATGTATTTACACAATGTTTAATGCATGACATTAATGTTTAACCTGCAGTTACAAATGCATTAATACTGTTTTGATATTTTAAACATAAAACGTTGAATACTGATATTTGAAATTATTTTTTTTTAAAATGAAAAGATACTTTAAATGTGAAATTAAAACCGCCAGAAGGTGTCAGCGAGTCACTGTTAATAAGCGAGTCACTGCGACTGAACCGAATCATTTAAACGAGTGATTCATTCAGGAACAAAACAGTGTCATGTTGCTCAGCGACGCAAATTGAAATTATATTTTTTGGCGAAATAGAGCAAAGACAGTCAGTATTGGGTCTAAAACGTAAGTGTCTTAATATTAAATACTTGTTTATTGAACTGCTGTATAAAAACAATATCACATTTGTAATCATTCAGTTTTTTGGTGGAATAAACGTCAGTCTTTGCATGATACTGATTAACTATATGAAATGATATAAAATATATACATTTCTGCCACCATATCTTGAATTTTGTGATCATTCTAAATGCATGAATCATGCAGTGAAAGAAGGCGCACTGGTCTAACCTAACATTACTAGACTTCCTATTGCCTTAGCTATTTAGCTAACTTACATGGTAGCTGAGTCATGGATGTTAGCAAGACAAATTAACTATACTTGCCTTTTGTCTTTTGGATAATTAGCTGTAAATTGGAGGCACATGTGGCGTGGGGGGGTTCATTAACCATCACCTCCACACCTCAAGGACAAAACAACTTGAAAGAGGAGGGAGGGCTTCACTTCTGACGCTCTCTGTCTGCGATGTGCATGTGCCGATCAATGTGTGCTACACTGTTGTGCTGCGCGGAGACGCGGCGGGGTGGAAGGCATTGGAACACGACAGAGTCTAAACATTTCCCGCCCGACTGATATTTAGAATTTTGTTATGTGTCTTGACAGGGAAAAAGGCTGTGCGCAAACAGAAACACACACACGCGCACATACAGTCTATGATATACATATATCCTATTCATTTATTTAAAAAAAATAAATAAATAAAATCCCCAGAAAAAAGGGCACTTTCTCTCGAGGTAGAAAAAGGGCAGGTGCTCAAGCCCTCTTTGATGTCTATGTGTGCACATGCCTGAATAAGGCTGTTTAATCTGAATATGTTTTTTAACAAAAATGATACATTTGACTCGACAGAAATCCTTCCATGCATGAGTCAACCAGAACCTTTTTCATGCATGTTCTTAAGAAGTCAATATAAGATTGGATAACCTTTTGGAAAATGAGACATTTAGTTGTTACAAATGAATTTTTTCATGTGTGCTAAAAGATAGCGACTGCCCCCCCCCCCCCCCCCCCAGTCTGAACCCCAAGACGATGGTTTCAATACAGAGAGGCAAATGCGGGGTGAAATTGGTAAAATTGCACTTTGATTGTTATTTATTATCCTTGACATGTGATCCAATTTAAAACATCTCGCTAACAAGATTGTATTGTCTGGAGACAAACAGGCAGGAAGTGTGATGGCACAAAGTGATCTGATGCAAATGTTGGTGCATTTAAAAGCAGTTCTAACATTTAATATGATATGTTCAGAGTGGCTGTGATCGTCATGCATGTGCACATTTAGCTTCAGAAATAGACAGACAAATGAAACTAAATGCAAAGTTTCTGCATATTTCAAAGAACAGTTTTGGGTTGGCAAGTTAGCTACCTACCCATTTTGGGAAAAATAAAAAAAATATTATACTGTATATATATATAAATCCTATAAATAAGTAATCAGAGTAGAAATGTACAGGGTGTGTCAGAGGTAATCTCTAAAGCCTGTAGTAGAGGACGTATCTCCTAGAAATTCCCTGATCGGCTTGCATTGCATAAATGCTTGGAAGACTAAACTGATTATTTTCATCTTCTTTGTTTTCCATCTAATCATCTCTGACTGGTCTTGTTCAGATGTTGACAAGGTTTGTGTGTAACCTTAATGGCCCCAGCTGTCCTGTTTGCGATATTTCAACTATGATCGATGGCTCCTTGTGTTTTTGAATATTTGTAAGTCACTTTGCATAGGCTAAATGATTCAGATAGCAAATTCTCTCTAATGAGGTCCCCCCTGATTGGCACACCAAGGTCTAAATTTGTAAATCGCCTCATTCGACAACTACAGGTCCAAATCATGTTTGTACTAATTTAAGATCAGGCATTGTTGATTCTGCCGTATAATCAGATTAAGTGACTCTAAAACAGAGCAAAACTGATCGAGAAGCAGCTGTGCTTTTGTAAAATGCTTGATAAAATGTGCTCTCATCGCATTAAGAGCCATGGGCTGAATATGAAACCTTTTAATATCCCGTCTAATAGTGGTGGTGACAAGCACTGGGAGTTAGCTCTGTAAAGGAATGTCATGACATTTAGATAATGAGCCGTAAATATTGTTTTATTAGGCTTGGGTTTGCGAGTGAGGAGGTTTTATTGTGGCAAAGGTTAGGCCCTGATTTTAATGCCCTTATTATAGTCGTTAATTCCGCTTTGTACCGGCGAGGGCAGATGACTGCTCACTGGAACCCAGCCAGGGCTGAAGACACATTAGATGTGCCAGTCAGAGGCTGAGAATGAACTTACCTCAGTTAAGACCCACCTCTGTCATCACCTCTGCCAATTTATTCACATCTAAATCCATTTTTATCCTCTCAGCGTGGAATCTGACAGCTTTTCACTATCAGTTGTTCATTTACTATGAGTCCTCGGCCCCATTTTAGGACTTTTTCTGGCTTTGTCACTAGAAAAATCCTTCCAAATGGTTGCTGGTGTCTAATAGTTTCAGGTGTGTGCTTTTGTGGCCATGTTTGTGCGATTTCTTGATGGTTTCTGAAGACAGGATTTGCATTCTCTCTGTCTCTCTCTCTCGCTCTCTCATTGCTAATGTTACTTGTGATAGAAACATCAGCAAGAATCAGTTTTGCATTGCATGCCACTGTTTTTCAACAAACATTTGTATGAATTTTTGGAGTTACATTTATTGCACATATGCATGTACATATATACATAAACATGACATGAAGGCTTTGAGGGGTGGAAGTATCCGTTCAATGTCATATTATTTTAAATTTTATATTTTTTGTGTTTTTGCAATAATGAACAGCTGACGGTTATCTCTCATTCCACATATTGCTTTTGTAGCTCAATATTCTGCATGATTGAAACACAAGCTTATGTCATTCAAACTTTCAGAGACTGTTAAAAATGCTCCCAGAGTTTCCCCTCATCATCTGGTGTCTGTCCATCACTGCAGTGTCCTCTCCTCCCCCACCATGTCTAACAGTCTCTTGCTCTTTAAACTCTACCCTGCTATAAAAGTGTGATGAGCACCTTTGAATCTCTTTCTCTCTTCCTTGCAGAGCTTAAACTGTCCGATAGAGAGAGTGATAGTGTGACATTTAGCTTAGTGGTGCATCAGAAATGCCAGGGCATGGCTCCATTAACTCCCAACCAAACCTGGACTGAACTCTGATCTACAGCACAAGGTGCAGGAGATACAGCTTGTCATGTACGGTCCCTGAGAAACAACGGGTGTTTCAAACTAGTTTATTAGACTTTTTGAGTTTAAAAGATATGAATTACTTTGAATCCAATGCATGTAAAAACCCATGTAGACCAATTATATTTCCCCCAATAGCCTAACAGAGTGTGAACAATTACATATTGAACTTTGTTGCTAATTTGTTAAGGCTTTGAAAGTTCCCAGCCTGCATTACATCATGAATAAGCTACATGGTTACTGTTAAATAAATGTTTTGCTATTTTTATGCTTTTTTTATGCTTATTTGCACTTATTTATGCTCATGTTATTGATTTTGTCACTTTCTGGTAGTTATTGAGGTTTGTATGTTGAAATCTGTGTGCAACCGAATGCAATTATTGCCCATGTGTCTTTGCTTTCAAGATCATTTCTCCTTCAGAGGAAAACACTGCAGAGTTCATTTCATATTAAGTGTCATAAAAAATAAATAAATAAAAATAAAAGAATGCAACAACAACTGATTACAATTCATGTGTTTAATAAAAAAAAAACTGATCAAATAATGTAATGGAAAATAATGTAATGGCTGATTACATACGTGTGTGTATACATGACACACACACACAAATTATTTATATATATCTATTAGGGTTGGGGCCGATAGACTATGCAGGTCCATCGCTCGATGGCTGATAGACATACGATGTTGAGCCGGCATCTGATCCCCACCTTCCCACAATCCCAATACGGTGTTCGGACAGAAAATGAAGTGTAGGGCGGAACCCCTTATAAGGGAAAAATAAATACGTCCCCCTGAAAACTATATATTTCAATATTTTTCCTCGCAGGTATATAATTAATTATTTCCGACACAGGGCGCAACTATTATACTGGCATTGAAAATGGCCGAACACGATTTTAGTTTCCCCTTTCACTTTCAAGAGCGCGGACGCACTATACTGTTTATACTATGGAGCGGCAGTACTTGCCACACATTTGACAAGATTAAATGTTTGTCATTGTTGCTCAGGATCTGCAAATCATTCGCCAACGTCCTATCAGACATTTCTACTTACTCTGTGTATGTGGTAAGTGAAATTTTATGTACTATAATGTAACAGGCAACCGTTACACCGTGTCTACACCGAACGCGACAGTTGTCGTGTCGAGCCGGGCCGCAGCAGCTAAAGTCTGTCTAGTACACTGGACACGACAAGCGACCGTTGAAAATCATTTGATTTGGTTCAGCACCTTCATAAATCGAACGCTGCAGCAGTTTGTGGGATTTGTTCGATGTAGCGCCGCATGCGTTGTAGACAGCATCATGATTATATGAGTTTATAGATGATCTATGTATAATAAATCTCTGTTTATAGATCAGTGGTTCTATCGTATTTTGGAATATATATATATATAGCATATATATTTTATAAATAATACGTGTGTGGGTGTGTTTATGTATGTAGATAGATCGATCCAAATTGTTGTTGTTTGTTTAATACAGCATTATGTTGTTGGTGTTTAATTTGCCTTTTTTCTTCTTTTTAAAGCCTGTGTAATGGGTGTCAAGGCTTGAAATTATAAACTTGTTTGGTAACTGGGAAATGTATTGTCTAGTATGCATTTTTGAGTCTTTGAACAAAAGTCTCCATTATGCTATATGGGCTGAATTAACCATGTGAAATTCAGCCTGAAATGAATGCAAGTAGCTCCTTAGATTTGGATTCAAAGTGTTGTTTTCAACAAAGAATTCATGCTGCTGAGATCTCATCGGCCCCCAATTGTGGCTGTTAAGACATCAACAGAGACAACTGTTAAACCGGTCGAAAGGGGCCACAGCAAGACATCTGGAAGAACAGGCGATGAATATGAATGTTTACATCAGAGCTTAGACCCAGAGCAGGAGGACACTGCTCTCCCAGCGCTGATGTTGTCTTAATTAAAGTGGGGATGATGTAGCCGCCACCCCCCTCCTGCCAGCTCACCTCCTCTCTGGCCCTTCCTCCACCTCCCATGTGGCTCGTGACACCCCAAGAAACATCATTATCTGTGACTTGGGCTGCTTCTTTTGTTTGGCTCAGGCAACAGGAGTCCTAGTACTTTCTCTAATAGACATTTTTTTTAATCGTTTTCTTTTGTCTTTTTCTTTCCCTTTCTTTCCTTTTTTTTCTTTCTTTTTTTATTGTTCCAGAATTTAATGATCAATAGTCTGGGGAAAACATTAGTTTCCCAGGAAAGGAGGCGAGATACACTATTGACTCAACAACAAATCATTACCATGACAAATATGTTTACAACATATTAATTTGTTCATGGTTGGGTGGTCAGTAGATTTGAATAATGAATCATGATTAATAAAGCAGTTTTGTTGACAATAAAAATTTTAATTATGAATTTATTGAAATTTGCATCTTAATGTAGTGCACTGAGAATAAAAGAAGTGAAGCAAAATTTGTACTTGTGTTAACTAAATGTACATTTATTCATTTAGCAGAGGCTTTTATCCAAAGCGACTTACAATTGACGAATGCAACATGCGATTCGACATAAAGCCAAGTAAACACAGGGAGTGTTCGTAATACAAAGTTTCAGACATCATTCAGATTAGTACAAGCTAGAAAGGGTAGGGATTAAGGAAAAGTGCAAGCAAATATTTTTTTTTATTAGGATGATCGAAGAGTATATTTAAAAATAAAATAAATTCTAAAAACAATTAAAAACAAAATAGTAAAATTTATTAAAAATGAAATATTATTACTTCTATTGTCATTCTTTTTATTATAATTGTTATTCTGTTTATTTCTGTGCAAGTGTTTATAAAGCTTGAATGCATGAGAGTCGTGCCTGTATTGTAATCTTCTTGCTGGAGGTTAGATCAGTCGAGGGTCTGTAAATCTCTTCGATCATTTCAGCCTTAAACAGGTCAGAGGCTAATCCATACACACATACACTCTAGGAACTGAAGATGATGAAAAGAAAGAAAAACGTCCAAATTATGATACCATGTCTTCAAATAAACCAGACCCACATCATCTGCTTTGCATGATGCCTCTTGCCGTCCTTTGATTTCTCCAGGAGCTCTGATAACATAATTTGATCTCAAACGTTCATGGCTGTCAATCATTTCAAAATCAGAGATGCCGGGAAGGGATCATGCTTACATAGAGAGAGGACAACAGGACGGTCCAGGAATGATGTGAACATTGGAAGAGGAATGATCCTATGGAGTTGAACTGGGAATCGGCAGGAAACTGGGACAGTTATATATCATATGGAAACATCTGGTCTGAGGAAATCCCTCCTCTGCCATCAGATTTAGCATATACATACAAATACGGTTTAGTTCTCATCATAGCCTTTCTCACAGAGGCTGGTAGGAAAGGATGGTCCATGGCAGCTAACTTCCTGTGCTGCTTCCTGGTGACACATTCCCGGTCAATGAGATGACAGCTCATACAGGGAAGAGGCAGCTTAAACACACATCTGAAATAATATTTTCTCATCTGATAACTCTGAGTATACAACAAGACAAGCCATTAGCATTCCGTTGATATCTTTGGAGTGCAAAACGTGTTTATGAAAACACAAAGATGCGTATGGAATGTAGACAGACATTCAGCTGTCATGCGACAAAGAAATAACATGCTCTATTTTGTTTGACTGGTATTTGAAATATCCATTGATACCAACTCTTGTTGTTTAGTTGACATGTATGTTGTATTTCCACTCGAGATGCACAATACATTGGCCGATGTTAGATGATTTTGGATATTTAATTGTTTACACATTTAGATTATATTTATGTAATCTATTAATCTATTGAAATGTAGTTCTGCCATGACAACTCTCTGTGAGTTTAGCATGGTAATATACATGGCAATGTCAATGTGTTTGGTCTTGGCGGAATAGATCTGCTGCTGCAGAGCAAGTACCAAGACTTGCAACTGCCAGTACATCCATGACATGCTGATGTGAGCATGTAAGAAATACAGCTGCTGCACATTTATCATATATTAGACAACCCCATATAAAACATACACAAAATCACCTCGTAGCAGATCTATACAGGTGGAGGGTTACTGAAGCGTGCTGCAACTGCTATAGTGAGCACTAGCCGAGTATTTGAAAGTTTGAACAGCAAGCTCATTGGCTGCTGACACAAAAAGAACCAATCAGCTGCGCCACGTGAATAATGATGTCATTATGTAAGATTGAGTTAGAACCTATCGGCCTGCGCCATCTAGAGTTTCATAACTTTACATTTAAAAAAAAACATTAATTTAATCACAAAATGAAATCTTTATAAATGAAATACTTTACAATACTTTATCATTTAAATTGATTGATTTTATTTGAATTGATCGATTTGTTAGAATTATTTTAATATCTGCCATTTATCAGCTTTTGACCGTAACTTGAAAATAATTATTGGAATTAATTTATATATTTATTTTTAGTTATTTTATGACCGGTTTGTGTTGTTAAATGTGTATGTAAAAGGGGCACACTGTCAGCAGTTATTCATTTCCAGCCAGAATTGGTGATCTGAGGTAAAATTAGTGATAAATTCGAGTTGAGTTTCACTTCATGCAAATGATCCATTACATTGGTTGAGTAAGATCGCCTACTAGCAACCTGTTGTACAGTGATTTGCAAAATTACCCATTAGTATATGAAATTATATCATAGTTCCCCTTGCGTGAATAAGAAACACTGCCCCAGCATGGTTCGACATCCTTCTAATTGGCACTTATGTTTGGTTGGTTGAGTGGCACCACAGTGGTGGACATGGCCGATGCCAAGTCTGCACTGCCCTATTGTCAGCTATGGTGCCGTAAAGGGCAACTCACGCATTAGCGGGGAACCAAGAGCACAGTGTCGTTTTGCATCAGTCACCTCGGCCTGGTCCATGAGGTGAAAAAATAAACGTTCGGTCTGTAGAATTGTTTGCTTGGCTGTCAGCCCACTTATTAGTGGAGAAAAAGCCCCAAGGATTGCTCCGATTATTCTTTTGTCCTTATGCATGCTGTATACCAAATGTCAGCGAAATAAAGACGAAACTGATTGTTCGCTGTGCTCATTGTTTTTATAATTCTTTAAGATTCAATTATCCTTCAGTATTAGTGGAGAAAAGAAAACCTCTTCTGTTGCATTAACAATTATTTGAATGACTTGTCACAAATTATTGCAATTTGCATAATTATCAGACCCCATTCGACAGTCACTGTTGTTGGCATAATGCTCTTGTGTTTACACATCAGGTGGAAAGAGTAATGAATTCATCCTCAGCAGACTGAAATGCACCCAAGTCACCATGTACCCACAGCAGCACTGTAAGACAGCCACCTAATGAATATGCAATGAGGCCATGCTTAATATGTATAAGTGGGTGTGCATAAGTAGGAGAGTGTTGCTGGTGTAAGCAGACAGATCCAGAGAGGGGGACTGACTCAGACCGTTATGCTCACACTCATACTGAATGATAGTTCATCCTGCAGAGCTTGTGTAAAGCTTCCAGAATAAAGGAAGTGAGAAACACTGAAGAAGGAGGAGGAAGAGAAAAGACAAGGTGTATGGTCAAGAGGGCATCCCCACATGTGACAGAGCAAGAGAGAGAGAGAAACAGAGGGAGGGAGCGCACTGAGTTCCTGCTCTCCTCCAAGAGAAAGACTAGATGGTGGGATCTGTCCATGATGGGGTGCAGAGTTTGTACTCTACAGAAGCCTCAAGAGCAATACAAACTGCTATATGAAGTATGCCAGGTAACTGTTCTCTTTTTTTATTTTCTCATAGGAAGCTGTTCATTGGAATTGATCTCAATTAAAAAAACAATATATATATATTGTTGATTATCAATAATTTGCAGTTATCTATAAAAACTCTTAGTCGTTGTAGTGTTCAGAATTGCTGCTTAATCCATTGTAATGCTGTATCATATTTATGAAAGTGATTTCAGACAGAATGCTAATTTTTGAGAGTGATGTCATGGCATTGTGGTCCCAAATAGTCTGGTCCGTAGTCTTGAGCTATGAGACTGTGGTTGGGATAGCTTATATTGTGACAGATAGTTTATGAACGATCATGTTACAGGGTTGATGTGTGGACAGATCTCAGTCCCTCTTCTCTCATTAAAACAACTAACTTTTCCATTCTGAGGCTGATTGTCATTGTTGTGTGTTTATAGCTAGCCATGTATTTGGCATGGCTAGAATTGAGCCATATGTAAACATCAATGCTGCTTTTGTATTTGGTTTAATACGTTTTGAAGCTATACTGGTGGTTTGTAGAAAGTAGATTTTTGAGAGGGAAAAACCTCTCAATAATTAAAAATATCAATATTTTGATAGTCAGAAGTAATGCATTTCGAGTTTTAATACGTGCAACATTGTAAAATAGTTTCTACTTGTGCCATGTCATGCAGCATGTATGAACTGTGTCCTTGTGAGCAGTGTCTTCAGCTCTTTTGTCAGACATTGTTGTCAGCTCTGATTTAATTTCCTGTGGGCTTTGTGATCCCGACACTTGCGGCTTTAGGATGTCTGACACAATATCGCTGGGAGGCTGTAGATGAAAACCAGTAGGGGCCTCTAAAAACACAGCCAAAAACATGCTTGTACGTATATTTATGCAAATGTGAACACATTATCACAGATTTTGACAGTTATCAACATAAATTATCCATTAATTGTTCCAGTGCGAGAGCTTTTTGTTGATTTGAAAAGCTCACACAAACTAAAAGATGCTAATTTATTACATTTGTGATGGAAGGAATCACTATTTCTTGGCATGAATGCATCTGTAGAGATTGTACGACCACATTGTTAGCACTTCCTCACCTACTAAGGGATGCATACCTCATGTTTGTATGGTGTATGAAGGATGCTTTCAGTAAACCTAATGAGTGGCCACTTCGTCTTCTCCTTTCACTATGTTTGCTGTTTCTCTGCATTAGCTGTTGATGACAGTGCAGTCGCTATTGAGAAAGACTCTGCTTTGATCGTACAGACTGTGTGAAAGCGGGACTAAAAGCTTTTTTTCCCCACTAAGGGTCGAGTGTATATATCTGTGTATTTGTGTGTGCACTACAACAGTAAATGGTCTCTGTTTGTTAACAACCCAACAGCCGATGTTGGGCTTCAAAGGAAGCATCAGCCTTTTTCAAATCACTCTGTTGGGGGAAAAAAACTGAATGAAACAAGAAAAGAGACAAAGACATTTTGGGCCCATCATATAAGCTCTTTATCCAACCCACTCCTCCATCCAACTGCATCTGTCATGCTGCTGTCAATTACTTTTGATTGGCAGGCTGTTAGTAAAGTGAACCATGCTGGTTTCTCTAAAGCCGCTCTAATTTTGCCAGTTACTCGAAGCTGGGTCATTGCATGTCTAAGAAAAGATTTGGCATCCATGTTTAACATGAAATGGCATTCATCACACCTTGCGTGGTATTGGTAGGTCATCTGAGAAGCTTTGAAAATGCTGTGTTTTCTGTGGGGATTGCAGATGATGCAGTTGTTTGAACCATTTTTGTCTGGGCTAATACATCAAAGAGAGACACCATTCATCTGTGCTGAATGAGACAATGTGACATTGCCAAAATTAAGCATGAGCAGTTGACTTTTACCAATAAAACAAGTTTTAAACAGAGTGATTTCAGAAGCGAAAAGCCATCCCTGCTGAAAACACCACCATGGCATGTGTTCTTTTGTTCCTAACACTTCATTCCTTATGTTTAAAATGTTTGTCAACTGTTGTGCAAAACTAATTTGTTAATTATTGTTCAGTTTTTACAACAACAATTACACAATGAAAAGCATATGTATTATGAATATTATTGCATTCTTAGAAGATTATTCCTTATTCTTTTATATACGGTATTTACTCTTAAATTAATACATTCTGTATGAGTAAAGATTATAATATGCTATTATTATTATTATTATTATTTATGATGCTGTAGTTACACAAATTTGTATTGCAGACTAAATTACAAACATTTTATTTTATTTTGAGAATTTCAGGATATTTCAAAAGTGCTTTTTTCATGCATGAAAATGTTTATAGACAATGTAAATATAAATTGTTCTTAATTCTAATGTATTTCTGTGGTTAAAAATTACTCTTTGTGAGTGTGATTTATAATTAAATGGTTTTTGCAGTTTCCAGTAAAATTATTTTTTAAAATCATGGCAAGCCATAGAAATTGTTCAGAAAGTGCAGCAACCACTAACAGACTGACATCATTCAATTCATGTATATATTCTGTATGTTATTGTATTGTGGATTATTATAGAGTATATTATGTCTGTGTATTAGTAGATAGTATTATAAAATCAACAATTGTGATGGGAAAGCATATTGTTCATGTATAGCGCAGATTTAGATACCACAGATAGATAATGGAGTCTTTGTGATGTCCGATCGGTCCGGCTCACACAGACAGTAGGTGCCTGGAGAAGTATGCGGGAGAGGGGTTTGTTGTTTCGTGGTGTAATGTTCAGAGTGCTTTTGGCTGGTGTCGGGGTCACTCACAATTAAGGCCTGTGAGTGGCGGCAGGATGTCGCAGGGCTTTAATGAATAGAATGAAAGACTCGTTTGAAGTGTGAAAGTGATCTGTTGGCTCATCCTTTCCCAGGCGCCCGCTTACCCGTGTGTCCAGCTGACCTCTCTAAGCATGTGCGTAAATACACTCGTGTTGTAGATTGCGATATGGAATTACATTATTGCAGTGGATTGATATTGGTCTTGGGGATTTAAAACTGAAAATGATGCATTATTGGGGAGAGCTGGAGGTCTGTCAGAATGTGTATGGTTCATTGGATGGCACATACAGGGGATCAGGCTTCCAACCGGGCCGGTCCCCAGATAATACACACAGATTCTCTTCATTAGGGTGTCTGGCACTGCTTCTACCCCTTCTCTCTGTCTCTTGCTGTCCCTCGCTCTCTTTTAGAGCTCCCCAGAGGCTGACTGATACAGAGGGATGCCGCCTCCTCACATGAACACACTCACCTAGAGATTCATGGGCACACAGAAATGTTTTCACAGGTCCATGTGCTCCAGGACACAATACATATAACTATAATATAACTATAATACATGAAATTAGCGCATTTAATCATGCTATTCGAGTTTTGATATCATAGGAGTACCACCTCAATTCAATAGGTTAAGATCTTCATGTTTTTATCTACATGTGACTTTTCACAGCACATTTGGATATTTGTGATTAAATTGGCAGCCCAACTTGTGAATTAAAGTGCCATTTATTACTACTGAAAGTAATAGATTCAGTGAGAAGGTCAAGAACCACTCTGAACTTGATAATACGAATTCAAAACTGATTTGTGCGATCTACCGATTCATTCAAAATAATCAGTTCATCCGAGTCATTCATTTGTGACTTCAGTGGTTGCTGTATTCTTATTGTCATTGTTTTTGGCCTTTGCATTATTTCATGTTTCAATATGGAGTGGTGCAATGAAGGAACTCATGCCAGAGTATTTTATGATGCTCTGTCTTTTTCGGAAGGAAATTAAACCTTTTATTCAGCATGGACACAATAAATTGATCAAAATTGACAGCAAAGACATAATGTTCTCATTTAAATTAAATGTTCTTTTGAACTTTCTAGACATCAAAAAATCCAGAAAAAACAATTATCACAGTTTCCACAAAAATATTAGGCCGGAAGGCATTGATCATAAGACTTTTTTTAGGCACCAAATAAGAATATTAGTACTGTAGTAGTAGAATATTAGTACTTTTTGATCAAGTAAAGGCAGAAAAAAATCTTACCAACCCCAAACATTTGAATGGTAGTGATTTGTTTAATTTTTTTTTTAGTGCCAAACATTCATTGTGGAAGAGCAGCTTAGCTTCCACTGTGCTTTTGTGTCGCATTCTGGCAAAATTTGCCAAAATCCTGTGTTTAAAATCAGTGGTTTAGCTGGCCTATTGATTTCAATGTAGTAGCCCCATTTAGCAAAACCGCTCACAGGAAAAGAGAATTAGTCTCTGTAAAGCTACAGGTCAAGAGAAGGTAATTTTCCCCTTTAGTTAAGATAATTAGAATGGAGAGAGGACACAGTGAGCATGCCTCGCCATCCCTGAGTAAACTTGATCTCTCTCTAACTGTGCTGAACTCTGTGCTTCAAAGCACAAAATGTATGCACCATGTGGAGATTTAGTCTCCTTTGTCCCTGATGGGCCCATGTTGGCCGACTGGCGGAGACTGTGTTTGACAGCTCCGTGGCTCCGGTCTCACTAGAAGTGGCCTGTAATGGCCATGGCACCGGTCTCTATATATATATAATTGCATAATACATGTAATATATACAGTGGGGAAAAAAGTATTTAGTCAGCCACCAATTGTGCAAGTTCTCCCACTTAAAAAGATGAGAGAGGCCTGTAATTTTCATCATAGGTATACCTCAACTATGAGAGACAAAATGAGAGAAAAAAAATCCAGAAAATCACATTGTAGGATTTTTAAAGAATTAATTGCATTATGGTGGAAAATAAGTATTTGGTCAATAACAAAATTTCATCTCAATACTTTGTTATATACCCTTTGTTGGCAATGACAGAGGTCAAACGTTTTCTGTAAGTCTTCACAAGGTTTTCACACACTGTTGCTGGTATTTTGGCCCATTCCTCCATGCAGATCTCCTCTAGAGCAGTAATGTTTTGGGGTTGTCGCTGGGCAACACGGATTTTCAATTCCCTACAAAGATTTTCTATGGGGTTGAGATCTGGAGACTGGCTAGGCCACTCCAGGACCTTGAAATGGTTCTTACGAAGCCACTCCTTCGTTGCCCGTGTGGTGTGTTTGGGATCATTGTCATGCTTAAAGACCCAGCCACGTTTCATCTTCAGTGCCCTTGCTGATGGAAGGAGGTTTTCACTCAAAATCTCACTTTACATGGCCCCATTCATTCTTTCGTTTTCACAGATCAGTCGTCCTGGTCCCTTTTGCAGAAAAACAGCCCCAAAGTATGATGTTTCCACCCCCATGCTTCACAGTAGGGTATGGTGTTCTTTGGATGCAACTCAGCATTCTGTCTCCTCCAAACACGACAAGTTGAGTTTTTATTAAACCAAAAAGTTTCTATTTTGGTTTCACTGAGACATAGGACATTCCCCAATGTACTCGTTCTTGATCTCCCAATCCTCTTCTAGCAAACTTCAGACGGGCCTGGACATGTACTGCTTAAGCAGGGGGACACGTCTGGCACTGCATGATTTGAGTCCCTGGCGGCGCAGTGTTTTACTGATGGTAGCCTTTGTTATTTTGGTCCCAGCTCTCTGTAGGTCATTCACTATGTCCCCCCGTGTGGTTCTGGGATTTTTGCTCACTGTTCTTGTGATCATTTTGACCCCACGGGGTGTGATCTTGCGTGGAGCCCCAGATCGAGTTAGATTATCAGTGGTCTTGTATGTCTTTCCATTTTCTAATAATTGCTCCCACAGTTATTTTTCTTCACACCAAGCTGCTTACCTATTGCAGATTCAGTCTTCCGATCTTGGTGCAGGTCTACAATTTTGTTTCTAGTGTCCTTTGACAGCTCTTTGGTCTTGGCCATTGTGGGAGAGTTTGGGAGTGTGACTGTTTGAGGTTGTGGACAGGTGTCTTTTTATACTGATAACGAGTTCAAACATATGCCATTAATACAGGTAACCAGTGGAGGACAGAGGAGCCTCTTAGAGAAGAAGTTACAGGTCTGTGAGAGAAATTTTTTTTCCCTTTTTTTAGGTGACCAAATACTTATTTTACAGAGGAATTTACCAATTAATTCTTTAAAAATCCTACAATGTGATTTTCTGGATTTTTTTTCTCATTTTGTCTCTCATAGTTGAGGTATACCTATGATGAAAATTACAGGCCTCTCTCATCTTTTTAAGTGGGAGAAAACTGCACAATTGGTGGCTGACTAAATACTTTTTTGCCCCACTGTATAATAAAATCTTTTTTTTTAACTAACTATCAACCACCAATCAGGTATTTTCAGAGAATGGCAAAAATTGGCATCAGACCTGAAAAATTCTGGTGCAGAAGATTTGCTGCTCATATTTGTAATATTTTTGTGCCGTTTAGTTGCGTCGCCTTTTCCAAACTGCTGCCACACTCACAATCATTCTTGCTATCTTCCTCTTCCCCTAATTAGTCTTTACAGTGATAGGATGCAAAAACAAATGGTTTGCGCATTACTGTTGGGAAATCGACTGAGCGCAGTCTAGTTAGCTTAATCAGGGACAGGTCCTCCCCACAGCGCCTCCACAGCTGCTTCGCGCTGTAGCAGGTGGCCGGCAGTCATTCGGGAGAGCTCGCTACCCTCCAGTCTGCAGACTGACGCTCTAACACTCTCATCCACTGCTAGTGATGGGTAGACAAAGCACAGAACATGACAAAGACATACACAAAGCGACATGATACAGATGGAATGAGACAAATGGACAGATGAAATACAGACATAACATGTCAATATTGACATGTCATTGACAGTGCTGTAGACACAATATTGATTTACCGTAGCAAAGTAAAGACAATTGTTTAAGCTGCTCATAGACCCAGTCGACTAAACATGATAAGGTACAGACAAAACATATTGAGCACAGAGAAGCATAGTGTCCAGACAAAGCAGAAGTTCCGTTTGAAAACCCAGTGACCTGCCTTGTCTACTGGCTGCATATGAAGCTGCCTTTTAAGACAGTATCCTAACTGAAATGTAACATCATGGATGAGTGATTTTTTTTAATCAATAATTTCTCATTTTGCAGCAAAAATATACATGTCCAATTTACACCATATACTTAAGATTAAAGAGATAGTTCACTCAAAAAAATTAAAATTTAGTCATCATTTACTCAACCTCGAGTTGTTCCAAACCTGTATTAATACATTAATATTAATGTATAATACTATGGAAGTCAATGTGGACTTGTAACTAATTAGTTTTCATTTTTAGGTGAACTATTCCTTTTAAATGTTTATACTTTTGTTAAATTATATGTATTTTCTCTATTGGAAAACTGTTTTCTCTTAAGCACAAATTTTAGTGAAGATTATGCTTAAACCATGACAAACTTTTTGGCAACGGGGTAAGAATAATTAAGATAAACAAGATGCTGTATATTCCATCAAAACTGTTGTCTTACACAGTAACATGTAAATCTTGTTTTAAGGATGTAAACAAGGCAAAAACACTGATAAGATCATAAACAGTGTACTAGAGTTTGCCGTTAGCACTAGTTGTTAAGCGAATGCAATATACTTATGAACATAATATATACGATTGTATACAGTGGGTACGGAAAGTATTCAGAACCCCTTAAATTTTTCAGTCTTTGTTATATTGCAGCCATTTGCTAAAAATCATTTAAGTAAATTTTTTTTTTTTCCTCATTAATGTACACAGCACCCCATATTGACAGAAACACAGAATTGTTGACATCTTTGCAGATTTATTAGAAAATAAAAACTGAAATATCACATGGTCCTAAGTAAGTATTCAGACCCTTTGCTGTGACAACTCAGGTGCTGTCCATTTCTTCTTATCATCCTTTAGATGGTTCTACACCTTCATTTGAGTCCAACTGTGTTTGATTATACTGATTGGACTTGATTAGGAAAGCCACACACCTGTCTATGTAAGATCTTACAGCTCACAGTGCATGTTAGAGCAAATGAGAATCATGAGGTCAAGGAACTGCCTGAAGAGCTCAGAGACAGAATTGTGGCAAGGCCCAGATCTGGCCAAGGTTACAAAAAAACTTTCTGCTGCACTTAAGTTTCCTAAGAGCACAGTGGCGTCCATAATCCTTAAATGGAAGACGTTTGGGACGACCAGAACCCTTCCTAGAGCTGTCCGTCCGGCCAAACTGAGCTATCGGGGGAGAAGAGCCTTGGTGAGAGAGGTAAGAAGAACCCAAAGATCACTGTGGCAGATCGCCCGAATGCGTGGGAGATGGGATAAATTTGTAGAAAGTCACCATCCTGCAAGCCCTCACACAATTTTGAGCTTTATGGCAAGTGCGACCGACGGAAGCCTCCCTCCGTGCAAAGTTTGCTAACAAAAACACCTGAATGACTCCCAGATGGTGGAAAAAATTCTCATTGTTTTGATGAGACCAAGATAGAACTTTTTGGGCTTAATTCTAAGCGGTATGTGTGGAGACAACCAGGCAATGCTCATCACCTGTCCAATACAGTCCCCACAGTGAAGCATGGTGGTGGCAGCATCATGCTGTGGGGGTGTTTTTTGCTGCAGGGACAGGACGACTGGTTGTAATCGAGGAAAAGATGAATGCGGCCAAGTTTTTCCTGGACGAAAACCTTCTCCAGAGTGCTCAGGACCTCAGACTGGGCCAAAGGTTTATCTTCCAACAAGACAATGACCCTAAGCAGACAGCTAAAATAACGAAGGAGTGTTTTCACAACAACTCTGTGACTGTTCTTGATGGCCCAGCCAGAGCCCTGACTTAACCCAATTGAGCATCTCTGGAGAGACCTAAAGAGGGCTGTCCACCAACGTTTACCATCCAACCTGACAGAACTGGAGAGGATCTGCAATGAGGAATGGCAGAGGATCCCCAAATCCAGGTGTGAAAAACTTGTTGCATCTTTCCCAAAAAGACTCATGGCTGTATTAGATCAAAGGGTGCTTCTACTAAATCACCTGAGCAAAGGGTCTGATACTTAGGACCATGTGATATTTCAAATTTTTCTTTTTTAATAAATCTGCAAAAATGTCAACGATTCTGTGTTTTTCTGTCAACATGGGGTGCTGTGCGTACATTAATGAGGAAAAAAAAAGTTAACTTAAATGATTTTAGCAAATGGCTGCAATATAACAAAGAGTGAAAAATTTAAGGGGGTCTGAATACTTTCCGTACCCACTGTATATTATATGTATACTTTCTTTTGGCTCCATTCACAATCTTTGATTTATTTGTTTTGTGTTCCACTAAGCTTGTCCCAATGCATTCTGGGATTTATTTTTTCTTTCTCTCTCTCTTTTTTCTTTTTTTAATACAGTGACATGATACATAGATCACTGTTGTCCATGAGCGGCTCAGTGGAGAATATGAATAGATCAGCATTGCTTTGTCATTAGCCTCCATAAGTCTGGCGCAGATGTGATAGACAAACACAGGTGTGCCGGCGCGTTTTTATGGACAGCTTTATTTGCACAGATGCATCAGATTCTCCGCAATTAAAATGAAATAATACCAGATTAAGTGTCCCAACTGTCTTTGTTTTTCTTTGTTACGTCTGCCATTTGTTCTGTCTAATGATAGGGGTCAACTGTTTTTGCTGTCTGTTTCATAATTACATACAAGGAAATACTAAAAGCAAAGCATGCCAGTCTTTATCCATTCTAGCCAAAGCGATGACTTGATTATGAATCATTTATATTAATAGACCCAATTCTGAGAAGCTAAATCATTTATTAGCATTTCCATCAGAGACGTTTCTACTCCAGAGGCTTGTTATTCTTTAGGATGTGATAAGACACAATTGAACAGCATAAAATCGAGTGTATGCATGTTGGGGGGTGAATGGTGACATGCTTCCCTGGTGTCCATGCTGAGTCATGAATAAAACATGCTAACAGAGAAGTTTGAATTTGCTAGGCTAGAGCTGTTGGCTGATTTTGAATGCTGTTGATGGACCTATTATATCTCATTTATATTCAGAATGAACGCTCTTATATGGTTAAATACCGCTTGCTGTGCAGCTCACTTTAAAATATTGAGCTGTTGTGTCTTAAAGAACTGCTTTAAACATTCATGGGTGCTAAAGGCTTTTGTGCAAGTGTGTGAAGACAGCATTGTCAGCATTTCCAGCGGTAGCTGTCTTTGCTGTGATTTTACTCAGATTTTTATATAGTATGTCATCATTTGTCAAATATATGATTAGTAACTAATAGGCCTGGAACATGTGACTGGAAAAATTAGTGTGTTTGAGGTCAAATATTTGCATACATCTCATTTGCCTGCATTATATAAAATTTTTTTATGTATTTAATTAATTTTAACCATCCATTTTATTCCTTATTCCTATAGGGTCGTGGTGATGCTTTAGGGAGGGAAAACAGTGGATGGATGGCCAGTCCATCACAGGGTTTATTTTATTTTATTTTATTTTATGTTATTTTATTTTATTTTATTTTCTATTATTTCATTTTATTTTATATTTAATTTGATATATTTTAACTTAGATTTATTGTATTTTATAGTTATTGTATTTTATATTTTAGTTAGTTGTTAGTTAGTTTAGTTAGTTAGTTTTACTTTTTCTTTGTTACCATTGCTCTATACCACTAACAACTTACCGTAAAAAGGGATCGGGTGTAACAGTTTCATTTTATGCAAATAGAATAAAATTACTTCAAGCCTTAGTTGTACCCTCCATAGACACTGAGTGGGACAAATTTTTATATTTTAATTTATTATAAAATTTTCCTCACCAATAACATATTGGGTTACATGTTTCTTACATAAACAGAGATTTAACTCTGTTTAATCTTGGACAAGCGCAAACTTAAGAATGAATGGAAACTAAGCAACTGTGAAAGTGTTTTTTAGAGGCAATAGCTAATTTTTAACAGGTGTACTCTTTAACAATAGGCCTAATTCACTTGAAAGATGATGAGTCCCTGCAGGTGCCACAGAGAGCCTGGCTGATGGATCTGAAGTTCTCACTACTTTTTATTCTCACTTACTTTGTATGCTGAAACAAACCACTTTTATACTTTTTACTGTATTTTTCCTTATGAATTAATTTCATGTTTACCAGACCAGGTTAGGACCAGGCCCAGATGGAATCTACAGACTTTTCACAGTTTTGCCCTGTTTTTGGTAGGAAAATGTGCATACTTCTGCAAGCATATTAAAGTGTGAATACCCAAAATATGGCTTGTTCAAATTCTGTGTAACTCTACAGAGTTCTATGAGCGCTGTACTTGTGTGGGCCTGGTTATAACCTCAAAAGCTGCTAGTAAGATAAAGAAATGCATGTTTTTATGTGGTAGAGTGTGGGAAACTACTTTCCTCAAATGGAAAGTGAGGGACATCTCATTATAGGAGGAAAGCAAGGACAGAGGAAGCTTGAAGGAAGTGATTTAGCCTTCCACTATTGATCCTCTGTGGATAACAGAAGGTCTCATGCTTAAACAGGATTAAGAGCAAGTAAACAGCGGCGTCTTTTAGCAGGCGTCCATGCTTATCTGAGGCATTAGTTTCCCTCTGTTTGCTGCTTAATCCACACTGAGACGGCATGCCGTAGTGTATAAAGGTTGCTGTGTTTCAAGTCAGAGCTGTAAGGAGGGTTCCTGATTCTGAATGAAATAACACATACATACAAATCAAAAGACCATATCCATTCCTGCCAAATTGCAGCCCTTTTTTTCTTCAGGACTGTTATGTATGGAAGAAAAGAGGAATTAAGTCTCTAGACGGGACTCACACATAGTGAGAATGTTCTGGGAATAAAGCCTTAAGCTTAAACTTCATCTGTCAAGTTTGAAAGATGCTTGTTTTTTATGTTGTTGTTCTTAAACTCGTAGTTCTTGCAAGTGATCTGTAGTGGTCAAGATAGCGTGCTAACTTGTGATTGAGGTGAGTATCACATTAAGTACATTAAAAATAAATGGGGCAGTCTTGTTAAATGGGGCAGTCTTGTTAAACCAAAACCCAGATCTAGATTAAGAGCAAGACCGTGTGTTTATGTTTCCACAGAAATTTTAAGCAGCACTGTCTTCAACATTGATAATTATAAGTAATGTTTCTTGAGCACCAAATCAGCATATTAGAATGATTTCTGAAGGATTGTATGAAGACTGGATGACTGCTGAAAATTCAGCTTTGCCATCATAAGAATAAATTACGTTTTAAAATATATTAAAGGGATAGTTCACCCAAAAATGAAAATGCTGACATTAATTACTCACCCTCATGACGTTCTAAACCCGTAAGTTCCGATCTTCGGAACACATATTAAGATATTTTTTATGAATTCTGAGAGCTTTCTGACCCTCCCATAGACAGCAATGTAATTACCACGATCAAGGTCCAGAAAGGTAACAAGGAGATCGGTAAAATAATCCACGTGGCATCAGGGGTTCAACCGTAATTTTACGAAGCTATGAGAATACTTTTTGTACGCAAAGAAAACAAAAATAACGACTTTATTCACCAATTCGTCTCCTCCGCGTCGCCCTATAGTGCCATTTTGGAGAGTATCCACTGAACGCAAACAGCGTATGCTATTCTGTGTCACATGCGTCACGCGGATTAGTTTTCTACGTTGTTTACGCTTTGATTTGAACGAAAACAACGAATCCGCGTGACCCAGCTGACACAGAATAGCATATGCTGTTTACGTTCAGTGGATATTCTCCAAAATATAGGAGACGAATTCTTGAATAAAGTCGTTATTTTTGTTTTATTTGCGTACAAAAAATATTCTCGTAGCTAGGTAATTAATGACAGAATTTTCATTTTTGGGTGAACTAACCCTTTAAAACAATTATTACTCTATATCATTAAAATAATTATTACTGATAATTCTCTCATGGAGTGGATTCCGATTGAAGTGACTGGATTTTGATATTTCATATTGTGTGTTTATCAATATTTTTTCTGTACATTGACTCAGTCAATAGATGTCTAATGGAAGAACGTGTCAGCTGTGAATGGCCGTTCCAGTGGCTCTGTGTTAAACATATGGTGAAGAGGCTCAGTTTGCACAGAACTGTGTGTACTCCTCAGTGAGATGTGTCAGAGGTGAGCTGTGTGAATGGGGGTCCCGCTTCCCTCCCTCCTCCTTGCTTGAGAGGCAGTGAGGCAGAATGTTTCCTGGGTTGAGGCTTTGTCTCGGGGTCATGGGCTACGAGGAGGAGAGGGATTCCTATGCACTTAAGTCCTACTGAGAACCAGACAGACACACCAGAAAGGGATGATTGTGTTATTGACCTAGCTGACCGAAAGAGAGAGGAAATGAAAATCTTTGCAGAATTGAATACAAGGAGTTAGATAGAGAGAGTTAAAAGATACAAATAAAGAAAATAAAAGAAAAACTGTCATGTTAAGTGAAGTCAGTTTTAGAAAACGTACAAAATATACCTTGGTATTTCATGGTCTTTGGATAAATATTATTGGACTTCCGTGATTTTATAAGCAGTACCTTCAGAGTACCGCGGTAATACCATGGTTTTGGACACTTGCCATGGTAATGCAGTGATTGTCTGAAGGACATTTGAGTACCATACCAATTTTTATTCAGTTATACCGGTATATTAAATATAGATTTATTTATTTAATAGATGTAAATGTTAATACCATGTCACTGTCACATTATGGTTTTGTAAGTGTGTGTTTTTGTACATGAAGATGGAAACACCGTATATTATTCAAGTACCATGCTAATACCATGTCTTAGGACAAGCTCTATGATAGTTTCATGGTATTCCCTTATAAAAGCATTTACTTTTCCCTTTAATTTACAAAAATACTACTGGGCCAGGTACTAGCATATTGTTTTGGACATGTGCAATGATATCCGATGTATACTGTGGTACTTTGAAATATACCGTGGTACTAATATTAATTCACCATGGTAGTTAATTTTGAATACCGATTTGGCAAACTCTCTAAAAGGCTTCCTCAGTGTTCATTTATTAAAGATGGTGAATCTTTGTTTCGGTTTGAAAGTTGCAGAATTTGGATTTTGGATGTTCCAGTTATCCCTCAGGCTGGGATTAGTTTTAATCCTCTTGGTTATTAGTTAACATATTCTCTCTCACAGCTGAAGTGCTCCGATCCTGCCTGTTTGGAAATCAGAGAATGGGATCCAGCAGCTTGTGAATTAGACTCTATAGATATTTCTCACAAGTGATTTATTTTTTTTATGAAGAAAATATAGAATTATATAGGATTTCAGTGGATACATTTCTAAAAGCTGTGTGAGAGGTTTGATTCTGTGATAAAGGTGTGGAAATGTTTGATAAAAATATGGCATACAACTCGAGAAAACCATCAGTGCTGCTCAGAAAATGAATCGCTAAACTATTATTTTCAGCATTTGTATGTAAATATATGTGTACACGCATTTGGATATTTGTGTGCACTAATAAGGTGTTTGTGTATTCTCAAGTGTTGCATCACCCAGCTTCTTGTGTTTTTTCCATGAATTTCATCACACCCTTACTACTGTAAGCCTGTGTGTGTGTGTGTGTGTTTGTGTGTATGTGTATGGTTTGCATAAGTCGATGTGAATGCCTCAAGCATGGATCCTATCAAAGCTGTCTTTCGTCTGGAAATAAAAAATTAACAAATGGGGAATGCTGTGTTTGTTGAGATGAGCACATGGGGAAAAACTCTACAAGCTCTAAGATAAGAGAGACGGTTCACCCAAGGTCAAACACCCTGTTAGCAGTCACGCTAACCAGAACCTTTGTATTGAATTTTTTTTTTACAAATAATTTATGCAATACACCAACAATAAAAATTATTTGGACATCGTTTGACAATGATTGTGCTTATGGGACATGTGTTCGTTTAATTTAAGCAAATTATTTGTTTTAATTTATATGTTATATACAGTGCATTTATTTATTTATTATTGTATCACCCTGTTCTCTATAGATCTGCATCAGCGATGATAAAAAAATATGGTAATGGTATATATCAAAGCATCACTGTGTTACATCCATATTACTTTTTTGTAAGAGTAGCAACAATTGCAGTTTTAAGTGCTGTACAAATCCGTTTTAAAATGTTCCTTTATGCGTTCAGCTCGGACCCCATCTGGCCTTGGTTCTCTGCACTAAAAGATTGCTTTGAACCTCTTCTTCCTCATTTCTTTTAGCCCTCATCAGCAGAGTGCTGCTCTTGATTGGTGTGTCATGCTTCGGCCCTGAAGCTCTCATTCATTTCCTCATATACAGCGCCCACATCATCTTCCAGGGAGGCCCTCGTCTTCAAATTACTTAGCTAGATACATTTCCCCCAGTTCGGTTTGTTTAATGTCCCTGATTAATTAGCAAGAGAGCGCTTTCTAATTTATGTTGTTGTTTTGCTGAGTCTAGCTTTGACCCCCGAAAGCAGCGAGAGGCACTACAGATGCTTTGTTCTGTTGTAATGGTTGTTTTGTAATGCTTTGCTCCCTTGGTTTTCAATTTCAATGGATTTGTTATCTCGGTACAGCTTTACTGTTTACAGTGGAGGAGTTTTTGTCTGCTCAGTTATATGCACAATTGCACACACAATAATTGCTAATACCATTTTTAATGTTAATGTTGTTATGTTTGTCTGTTTCAACAGGTCAATGGAAAGGACTTGTCAAAGGTGACGCATGACCAGGCAGTGGAGGCCTTCCGTATGGCTAAAGAGCCCATTATGGTCCAGGTGCTACGCCGGGCTCCCAGGCCCAAACCTACAGGCCCAAGTGGGGAAGCGCAGGTAGTGGAAATCAGCACCCAGACGGACATCACCTTCCAGCATATCATGGCCCTCAGCAAGCTGCCTACGTCCTCCCCGACTGTGAATGTGCTTGAGCAGTACCTGCTGCCAGAGGGGTGAGTGATGGCTCCCTGGACCAATCACAATGCATATCACAGATTTCAGTTATGATTGACACATAACTAGTGAAGATGGTGCTGGCCGAGAGAGTGTTAAATACATATTGAAGATCTAGCAGTTACATGGCATTGCACATAATTCAAAAGTTTCTCTACCAGCCCAACAAAACATTAATATACTTGTCAGACTAACAAAGTTTTGGCCCAGGGCACAAGATGAAATTAAGTTGCTTTCATTTATTTGGATTTACATTTTCCCCTCACACAATATCATATCTCACTGCATGTGTCCTCGGGGGTTTGTCTCTCACACGTTACTGACAGGAACTTTGTAACCAAGAGAGAAGAATTTAATTTATTTCCTTACACACTAAAATTAAGCTTTTTTTAATATCTAATTTCTGCAGATGCTTGTTTATACCTTAAAGGCACAATATGTAAGATTTTTTTATTAATCTCCAAAAAAACAACACTATAACAGGGTTATAATATTTTGCTGACGGTTGTGTACTTACATTATCCCAAATGTTTCGAAGAATGTTTAAATCCAGAGAAATAAGCAATTTTAACTAGTGACACAGACAGTGTACATAGTGTCATTGTGTCGCCTGCCAATGACGTCATAACCGCTCGATTTCCGGTTTTGTTTTGTAGAAAACATGGAAACACCAAAGACGCTTTAATATGTTGTGCGTTTTAATAGAGCGGTGACGACCGCACAGAGTTAGCATTATAACAGAACTTTCAAAGTATCTAGTATGATAAACCCTTTAAGCGTGCTTTTTTTTTTTCTTTCCCCCCACATACGCACGACCGGAAGGAGCGGAAGCACTCGACTGTGGCATAATAAAAGCTCCGCTGCTTTCGAGCCGTGTGTCACGCTCGTTCAGCGGCCTCGTTTCGCTTCGACGGCTTTCAGCCTCACCCTGCTTCATTCTACTACGTTAATAATCATTAGCTTATCCATAAACATGATTTGTGCCTGAGTCCCGTCATATTGCATTGGCTGTGGGGATGAAGACGACAACATCCTGCCATGATTCCCACCTCACGGACACTCACGGCGTCATCAAACTACGCCTTTGTCTATTTGTTTATTTGGTCTGAAATTGCTATTTTATTAATATGTATTATATTTATTATATTTAAATTTTTATCTGCAGATTTTCAATTTTATTAATAATATGATTTATTGAATATTGCTGTCATTTATCATATAGTTATTCTGTCATAAACAAGAAACGCACATATTCCAGCAGTTATAAGAGTAAAATCCCTCATAAAGCATGTAAGATGTGATGAAATGGGCAGTTCAGCCAAACTGGTAACATTCATAGAACATATTTATTAATCAGACCTCTGATCTACAGTGTTCATTTGTTAAGCATAGTCCCTCTTTAATATTGTTCTTTATGGTAAGATATGGTTTTGTTTTTATGTTTTCTAGACACTCTCCTGCTCATGAATACTTCGACCCCAGTGATTTCCTGGAGGGCATGCAGCATGAGATAGAAAGAGAAGAGCTGGAATATGAGGTAATGCCACACAGAATCTCTCTTTATTCTATCTTCCGTCATCCCTGAAACGTGAATTAAGACATGCTGACGCCAGGCCTGATGCAAGCGGTCTCCACTGATGTTTCGGTGAATTGACCAACCCCACCATCCATAACCTCACACAGGCACTAAAGTGATCAGCTGTACTGACATCAAGTAGCCTTTTTAGCCCTGGTCCCTTGAACAGATGCTATACGGGGATATCATTATTTAATTTTGTCATTGACTTATAAATCGGTGAAAAGAGATAATGATGGATCTGAGTGTACAATAAGCGTAGACGGATTGCGCTGTAATGATAGTGGTGGGCAGTGAGTCATGAGGGGTCATGAACGAGTCCATAAAGAGATGAAGTTCAGAGACTTATAGCAGCAGATGCTCTGCACGCAGCACTCTTGACGACCTCTCATTGGCCACCCAAGGGAGGGAGTGAGGGCCCTGCAGACAGAGATCAATGACCAGGATGGGGCCCAACAACTCCACCACCCTCCTGCCTTGTTTACCTTGATTAATACTCTCTTTTGCACTTCAAGGACAAAGGAAAGGGAGTGTTAGATGCTGTGAGGTAGAAATGCTCTTAATATGCATTGTTTTCTTACTGTAGCGCAACGTTGGCAGGCATTTTGCAATTATATTATGTAATGAGCTAACCAGCTTATCAAATACTTCCTCAATGTGGTCATGAGCAAATCCATGCTCAGAGAAAGGATCAAGGTCTGAGACATTTATTATGGACAATTACTGCTTAGGTCAATCTCATGAAAACTATCAAGCATGTTATAGTTTGCCCCAAAATCAAAGGAAATTATAAGCAATTATATTTTTTAATTATATTTAAAAACAGTTGAGATTTATGTTTAGGGCCATTAAGTTGTTTTACATTGGGACATTTTTATTTTAATTTAAGCACATTTCCATCACCAATTCTCATTACCACAATACAAAACAAATATTCTCAATTCTCAAATGACAATAATATATTATTTAATCATGTAGTAATTGTTGTACTGCCTTGAATTTATGCTTATTTAAATAAAAAAATGTATCACAAAAATATTATCCAGCACAACTGTCTTCAACTATAACAATAATAAAAATGTTACTTAAGCACCAAATCAGCATAAAAGATTGATTTCTGAAGTTTAACTGTAGACTGAAGGCTGCTGAAAATTCAAATTTGCCATCACAGGAATAAATTATATTTTAAAACTGTTAACAGGTTAAAATAGAAAAAAGTTGTTTTTAATTATTACACAATATTATTATTATTATTATTATTCACATTATTACTTTTTAAACAGACCCTACCATTTTGAATGGTATGTAATATTTGTATGTAATATTTCCTTACCTGAACATGTATTCATGAGGTTCGCCTATTTACATAGACTAAGATTGATGGCAGAGCATTTGTTGGTTGGTTTAGATTACAGCGGGTTTTTGCAGTGAGCTGTTTGATTGCTCAATAACAGCTTCGTTCATGGTCTGCTGTGATACCAGCCCTGTGAGAGCTGTGATCTCCATATGTATCTTGTAGATTACAGGTGTTGACAAAAGATGGAAGGAGACTCGGCTCATGTACATGTTTATGGCAGCATGTAGCTCTGTCACAGCACACTTTAAACTGGGCAAATTATTCAAACATGTAGATCAAGGCAACAGATTGTGTACATTGTTATGATTAAGCTGCTGTGTTTACACAGTTTGGCAAGTGGAACTACAAATGACTTATAGTCAGTGCTGTGCATTAAAATATCACACTCTTCTTTCAGGAAGTGGATTTATACAGAACTAATATCCAGGATAAACTGGGGTTAACTGTGTGCTACAGGACCGATGATGAAGATGAGACTGGGATCTATGTCAGTGAGGTGAGTTGTATCACAAAATAGCCATTTTTGTGCATGATAATGTCCTTTGTACGCTCTATAAAACATTTGTGGTTTCAATTATAAATTACAATTTAGATTAATTTTATTTATTGGGCTTGTATTGTTGGTCAACAATTTTCCTCATTGTACAGATTGATCCGAACAGTATTGCTGCAAAAGATGGACGAATTCGAGAGGGAGATCGAATCATCCAGGTTTGCTGCATGTCATTGATGCCATTTGTCTTATTCCATCACATTTAGGCATTTTTTTCTAAACAAATCTCTATTCCACAATTCAGATCAATGGCTTTGAGATCCAGAACCGTGAGGAAGCAGTGGCTCTTTTAACCAGTGAAGAACACCCAAATGTATGCCTGCTATTGGCTCGACCAGAGATACAAGTGAGAGACCCAAGCCACAAACACAGCATTCATGCTGTTCACCAACTTTGAAGGATAGCTGATAGCTTTTCTCCTTTTCTCTCTGGTTATTTTAGCTGGATGAGGGCTGGATGGATGATGACAGAAACGACTACCTGGATGACCTCCACATGGATATGTTAGAGCAACAACACCATCAGGCCATGCAGTTCACAGCAAGCATGCTCCAGCAGGTACAGCAAATTCATCAGAAAGTCACTCGTGGAGTCGTCAGGAGGCATATCAGTCAATCATAGCTCAGTCTGTCATGGCTTGACATCCTACACATCAATCATAATTTCCGAATCCATCACTGAGCAGGAGGTAAAGCAGTCAAGCCAGGACTTTAGTTTAAAAGAAAGCATGGCAAGTTAGGTCCCATTTGCACCTGGTATTAACATCTGTTTCATGTGATCCGATCTGAAGTGGACTGTGCAATGTACGCATGTTAACAGGGTCCAATGCTTCTTGACAGCTGATTGAACCAATTTGGAGGTGGTCAGATCTCAAATGGCTGCTCTGAAATTGTATTGAATAATTGCTTGCTTTTATAATAGGTATTCATTATGCCAAAGCTAGGAACTTTTAATCTAGTATTACGCTTTCAAAAACATCCTCCAATAAACTTTGGAAAAGCCTGTACATACTGTATATCCGACCCCACACCCTTACACCAATACACCTATACACATGTGAAATTGTGAGCTTGTGAGTGGCCTACCTCTTAATCTAGTTGTCATATAAACCTGGCATTGTATATTAAGAATATTGTTAACTCCTTTTTGTAATGTTCCCTGACTTGTTTTGTGCTAGAAGAAGCTTGAGGAGGATGGAGGTACAACAGACACTGCCACGCTGCTCTCCCACCATCATGAGAAGGACAGTGGAGTGGGCCGCACAGACGACAGCACTCGTAACGATGAGAGTTCTGAGCAGGAGAATCTTGCAGACGACCAGACCAGTGCCTCCACAATGCTGGGCAGCCGGGGCAGGCTCACCTACAGTCAGGACACCTTAGGCAGTGGCGACCTCCCCTTCAGCAGTGAGTCCTTCATTTCTGCAGACTATGCAGACACGGACTTCTTGGGCGACTTTCCTGCTGACGAATGTGAGCGGTTTCGTGAGCTTTTGGAGCTCAAGTGCCAGACACGGAGCGTGGGCAGCAGCGGTACCCCAGAGCAGAGCTTGTTCTGGCCCAGTGGTGGCGTAGGTGGCGGACAGGGCAGCGTTGGTGAGGAGGGTGTCGACAAAGAGCTGGAGCTTCTGAATGAGGAGCTCCGCAGCATTGAGCTTGAGTGCCTGAGCATAGTCCAAGCGCATCGCATGCAGCAGTTGCGTGAGCAGTGCCGTGAACAGTCCTGGATGCTCCACAACAGTGGCTTCCGCAACTACAACACAAGTGTGGATGCAAGACGCCATGAGCTAGCGGACATCAGCGAACTCCCAGAGAAGTCTGACAAGGACAGCTCCAGCGCATATAACACGGGTGAGAGTTGCCGTAGCACGCCGCTCACGCTAGAGCTCTCCCCGGACAACTCCTTGCGGCGTGGAAATGAAAATAAAGCGGAGGCAGGGGCGTGTAGTGGCACCTCAGGTGCCAGCAGAATTCTCAAACCTCTGCTGTCTCCAGTCCAAGAAGCTTGCAGCCCTAACAGAGGTTGTCCGACCTTGTCAAAAGAGTCCGAGGCTGGAACCCAGCCTGAAATCCGAGAACGCAAAGCTGGTCACCATGCCCAGCCCCAGTCACCCTACAAACACGCCCACATCCCGGCCCATGCCCAGCACTACCAAAGCTACATGCAACTGATCCAGCAAAAGTCAGTCGAGTACGCCCAAAGCCAAATGAGCTTAGTCAGCATGTGCCGGGACCCCATTGCTTGTGCTGACTTGGGACCCAAGATGGAATGGAAAGTGAAGATCCGCAGCGATGGTACGCGTTACATTACCAAGCGGCCTGTCCGGGACAAGCTCCTGAAAGAGCGAGCCCTACGGATCCGAGAGGAGCGCAGCGGGATGACTACAGACGATGATGCCATCAGCGAGATGAAGATGGGACGCTACTGGAGCAAAGAGGAGCGCAAGCAACACGCCGTACGTGCCAAAGAGCAGCGTCAGCGCAGGGAATTTATGAAGCAGAGCCGTATGGACTGTCTGAAGGAGCAAGTGGGCAGCATTGAAGACAAGAAGGAGCTCAATATAATTGAACTGAGTCACAAAAAGATGATGAAGAAGCGGAACAAGAAAATCTTTGACAATTGGATGACTATCCAGGAACTGTTGACCCATGGTACAAAGTCCCCCGATGGGACACGAGTGTACAACTCCCTACTGTCAGTGACCACGGTGTAGGCTCTGTAATGTTCTGTATATAGGACACTACCGATTGGGGTAGACAATCCTGCCTCGTTCAATGCGGCAACATTTGTAAATAAGAAATATGAATGCCTTGTCTGAAGGAACTTTGCCATTTGCCAAGAGAAGCTACAATGAGTCTCTCAAAGATTGAATAGAATGGATTTATACAAGTGATGAGAACATGTTTTCTTATTTGCTCTGTTCATTTCTATATTGCGCTTGTGGTTTTGAATATTCTATTAAGTAACTGATTCATGACTATTCGGCCTCTTTAAAAGGTTTTGGAAAACAATACAAAGACCATCAAGCATCACAACCATCAGCATTTTTATTTTATTTCAAGTAACTAACAGTCAGCAGTATTGTTCTTTTTATGCATACATATTGCTTATTAAAGTAACAGATATTTAGCTTAATGGTCATCACACAGATGCTATTATATACTTTTCAGACAGGGTAAAATAACTTTGCTTTACAAATTTTAAAGAAAGGGTGCTGTTTTTCCTAAAGTTCATGTTTCACACTGCTACTGTTACGTTAGACATGCATCAAAGCGCAGCCATTTATTGAAATCTAAATCTGTTTGTATTGTTGTTGATATTAATGTCTGTTTTAGACAAAAGCCTTTTGTATAGGTCTCCATTGTATTACTGCAAGATAATACAGTTTAACAAATCATTAGTTAGAAATGCAATTTGATGTCTTGTAAAATGAGAGAAATAATAAATTATTGTTTTATATTTGATGAGCTTTCAAAATATTTTGGTGAGCTTTTTTATGTTCAGTATATTTTTACTAAAAAGAAGTTTCAGTTTGCAACCGCAGTAGGTAGGGAATTTCTTCAAACCAATTTAAAAGCATAACGGGTTCTGCGGATATGTGTTTATGTATCTGTTCATGTCTAAGTCTGTTAGTGGGTTGTGTGTGGACAGTGTCCACACTTCAGTGACCACTCGACCTCAGGGCCACTGACCCAGCCAGGCCCCTGTTTCTTCTTATCTGTCCCCAGCTGTGTGTAGCTCTGAAACATAGATCTCAGGTCAGTGAACAGACCTCCATCTCATTACAATCACACTGAAAAGTCTGCAATGCCACAGCTGCAATGAGCAGCGCAGCCAGCTGCATGCAGAAAAGACTTCTGTTCCCAGCACAGTATTATTCTGGCAAACTGAACATTTTTGCATTTAATAACCAAATATCAAATCAAGTGCAAACAAATGATGCTAGAACTTTTCTCAAATTTTTGCAGTTTGTTTTAACCAACTGGTGTTTTTTAGTGGATGAATCACAGGTTTCTTAGCAGAGTTGCAGTTCATTATATGAACAAGGTTTTGATACAACCAGAAATTGTCCAAATAGTCTTTTAGTTACCTCTCCATTTATGTAGCAAATCTATTTCTCTGAAATATTTAACTTGAAGGTTACTTTCATGCTTTCTTTACTATCTAAAAACTTTGTCAGTACGAATGCAATCATTTCCCAAATACCTATTTCACACCTTGTTGACACCTCAAAAAAGAAACATCCACAGTTAAGGGGTATAAAGTACCAAAGCCACTTATTTGACTCTTTCTATATAAAACTTTTGGTTAAAAAAAAGCAGTACCATTGTGTAGCATTGTGCAAACGTTAAGGGGATAATTATGTTAATAAGGGAGGAGAAGGAACATGTCCTCCTGTCACCCTCCTCCTCTCTGTCTGCTTTTATGTAATTGATTGCTTTTCTGCTTGCCTAAAGGAGGACTGTTTGCGTGATTTATGTCCACAGAGATCTCTTCACACACTCTTTTAATAGGAGATAACAGAGTTCCATGCAAAGGCAAACAAAAAGAAGCAACAGCAATCAATTCTGAGTTGTTCCCTTTCTGGGCCAGGAAGAGAGGAGAAGTGGAGATTGCTTTGATCACACTCTCTGGTTTATTTTTATATTGGTAATGAATGAAGGTGGGCAGCGTGTGATACGGCCGGCCGTATGATCCAGTGTTAGTTTTGGAGCTCCCCTCATTTGTCTAAATGCCAAAGAGGCAGAAGAAAATGAGAAGCTCTGGAGTAAATCGGCTGTTGACCGATAAGACCACTGTTTGCGTCCTTGGCTCTTGTTCAGCTTTGTTAGAGAAAATGGGCTGACAGGGTATGGTTTTATTGTTAAGAATGAGAAAGAACGCCAGTGGGCCATCCTTGCTTGAGAGATCCGCAGTAGTGAGCTTATTGTTTTCAGGGGTTTTGTAATTTTTACCCCGTTGTAGCTACCATTTTTCTTATGGGTCCCGTGTCAATGGATTCAATAGCAGCAGCAATACGGATAAAGTCATCATTGTTCATATGTAATAAATGACATGCTTTATGTGCATTACACACACAATACAGCACACGTGGTGAGTTGGTTTCTATTTATGCTGTGTCGCGCCAAGTCATTGGACCGAAGTGCCCCTCCTCATGAATATTAATCGTTAAATATGGAAGAAACTGACGTTGTATATCAAACCCACAAATTCTAAAATGAAAACCATAAAAACATGTCCTGTACTGCAGCATCACGGAAGTCATGAAAATATAAGGTAATGTATGAGTTTTACGCTCTTCAGATCATGTATTGCAAGCGCAAGAGATAAGTGTTCTGATTGGCTGTTTTATGTGAAATGTGAATACGTACTGATTGTTAATTAACTTAAGCCTACTCATTTTTTAATTTGCTATAGGCAACTGCACTTTGTTTCTTGTAGTGTGTTGTTAATTATGTGATATTTGCAAGCTTAAAATACTTAGTGTGCAAATACCATACATTGAATTGAACAACATCATTTATAACACTGCATTGATTCCTGCAGGAGCAGTCAGCTTGATTACTAAAGATCAGATTACATTCATGTGCTGTGTATGATTGCAATCTCTTCCTTCAGCCATCTGCATGATGACCTGTCATTTTTCGCGTATGTTGCATTTTAGTGTTGCAAACAGCATAAACTGAATTCAATCTCCCAACAAGCTGCTATAAATACAGTCTGGTTCAGGTTTGATTTGAAATTTTACTATGATAATATGGGAAACCAGGTTGCAAGCCTTCATCCTAAATATTAATTTCATCAAAGCAGCACAACGGGGTTGTTCTTACCATTTACTTTAAGACATATATGTATGTCAGAATATAATTAGTCAAGTCAAGTCACCTTTACTTATATAGCGCTTTTAACAATACAGATTGTGTCAAAGTAACTGAACAGCATTAGTTAGGAAAATAGTGTTTCAATAATGCAAAATTACAATAGTAAACACTCATTTTTCAGTTAAAGACAGTTCATCATTTAATTCAGTTATGTCATCATCCAGCTCAGTTCAGTTTAAATAGTATCTTTGCAATCATTTGCAATCAAGTCAACGATATCGCTGGAAATGAAGTGTCCCCAACTAAGCAAGCCAGAGGCAAGGAACCAAAACTCCATCGGTGACAGAATGGATAAAAAACCTTGAGAGAAACCAGGCTCAGTCGGGGGGCCAGTTCTCCTCTGACCAGCCGAAACCAATAGTTCAATTCCAGGCTGCAGCAAAGTCACTTTGTGCAGAGGACTCATCTGGTTCCTGTTGTCTTGTCCCGGTGGTCGTCTGAGACAAGGTCTTTACAGGGGATCTGTATCTGGGACTCATCTAGTTGTCCTGGTCTCCGCTGTCTTTCAGGGCTGTGGAGGTCCTTTCTAGGTGCTGATCCACCATCTGGTCTGAATACGTACTGGATTCGGGTGACTGCAGTGACCATCTGATCTGGATAGACTGGATCTGGTGGCTACGGTGACCTCGGAATATGAGAGAAATAGACTAATATTAGCGTAGATGTCATTCTTCTAGTGATGTAGCAAGTACTTCGGGTGTTATGGGAAGTGTTCCCGGATCCGGATGTCCTTAAATTAATGCAGCCTAAAAATCCTTTAACGGATTTGAATATTAGAAGCGTATTAGTGTGTTATGTGTAAGCCAGGTTAAAGAGATGGGTCTTTAATCTAGATTTAAACTGCAAGAGTGTGTCTGCCTCCCGAGCAATGTTAGGTAGGTTATTCCAGAGTTTGGGTGATAATTGGTCAAGTCAAGTTTATTTGTACAGCGCTTTTCACGATACAAATCATTGCAAAGCAACTTTACAGCAAATTAATTTTCTGCAATATTTAGTGGTAGCTTATAAGTGGTGACTGTCCATTAATGTACATATGGCAGAAATGTACGCAAAAATCAATTTAAGACGTAATAAACAGACGATGACACGTATTAACAGCAATTATATATGATGCAATCAAACTTATAGCAAAATGTGGTAGTTCTGTATGTTGTTTCAGGGTTGGCATCATCTGAGGTCTTCTGATGGGTTGGCATCATCTCTTCTCAGGTTGTTTCAGGGTTGGCATCATCTGAAGTCTTCTGAGGGGTTGGCATCATCTCTTCTCAGGTTGTTTCAGGGTTGGCATCATCTGAGGTCCTCTGAGGGGTTGGCATCATCTCTTCTCAGGTGTTCTGGATCCAGACTGAAGCTTGTGTAACTCCTAGTTACCACGGGATGTCAATCCCAGCAGAAACAGTGAAACAAATAGAGACATAATTAGCGTTGCTGCTGTTCCAACCAAGCAAAATTGGTTTGTTTAACCCAAACTAAAGATAATAATGTGCATTTGATCAGATACAACTGCAGTAAAAGATTATGAGATGCATTATTTGAATGCTTGGCCAAAGAGATGTGTCTTTAATCTAGATTTAAACCGAGAGAGTGTGTCTGAACCCCGAACGTTATCAGGAAGGCTATTCCAGAGTTTGGGAGCCAAATGCGAAAAAGCTCTACCTCCTTTAGTGGACTTTGCTATCCTAGGTACTACCAAAAGTCCAGAGTTTTGCGACCTTAGGGAGCGTGATGGATTGTAGCATGGTATAAGACTAGTTTGGTACGCAGGAGCTAACCCATTAAGGGCCTTATAGGCAAGTAATAATATTTTGTAACTGATACGGAACTTAATATGTCAGTGCAGAGACTGTAAAATTGGGGTAATATGATCATATTTTCTTGACCTGGTAAGGAAATACCAGAATATAAAACATGCATGCTTGTAAATACAAACTGCAATACTGACTGTATACATTTCTCATATTACGCCGGTGAAATGGCATCAGACAGAACAATGACTGATAGCAGGAAAGTAGACTCCCATCTGATCATCCACCATAAAAAATTCCCACAGACCCTCCAACATAAAGACGTCAGAGAGAACGTGAAGAATGCACCCAGTTCAATTAAAACTCCTCTGCCAGGCTGTCCGTTTCCCAGACCCATTAATAGTGAATAGTGACATCTCATTATTTTTAAGATGGTGTTGTTTATAAAAAAGCTGACTGTCAATGCACTGAAACACTTCAATCAGTTGAGAAGTGGGACATAGTTTATGTGTGCTGAACTGCATAACATATAGGACTGCAGTGCATAGGCATGTAAGACTCCCAATTTCACAGTCTCAATTCAGAGGAACGTAGAATAATCCCAGGTCACACAGTCAGTTTTCTCTTTGGAGTATTTTTGATGTGAGCACCCATTCTTCCATAGTTTTAATAGATTTCTATAAACAGATTTCTGTTTTGTTGAGCAAAGGAGATGGAAAACAAAAATGTTTATTTGATCAAAACACTAAAAAGTCTCTTTAGAAAGCAAATACTTTTAGATTTTCTTTAAGAGCATGTCAGTAATTAATGATAAATTTGTTAAAATGAAAAAAATTTAAAAGGAATCTAAAATTATAATTTGTTTTGTTCATCCAAGGTGCATGTAGAAAAAAACATAGTATTGTACAATTACAATAGAATATATAACATTTCAATTTACAGCACTTTGGAATCAAAGCATAAAAAAATCAAAAACAGCCATTATGCTTTCTTTATTCATCCTTTTGTAGATTGGGTTTTATGTTGAAAAGGTAAATCATTGCTATTAATAGTGTTCATCGTCTGTTTTATTACGTCTTAAATTGATTTTTCCGTACATTTCTGCCATATGTACATTAACTGACAGTCACCACTGATAAGCTACCACTAAATATTGTAGAAACTTAAGTTGCTTTGCAATGATTTGTATCGTGAAAAGCGCTGTACAAATAAACTTGACTTGACTTGACTTAAATCACCATCTTGTTCAGACAAAAGTCATTTAAACGCACCTGAAGTCATACATACTACTTCACAACTTATTAATGTCCCTGAAGGACTTAAGGAACACACCATATGATTCGATTCTGGTCTCTGGTTTATGAATACCAGGTTTGTGAACTTAAAAATCTTTCAATCTTCCAACACAGAGCGGTCACTGTCCCACCAGCTGAAAAAAGCCCATACTTCCATCACTGACCTTTTCCTTATCCTCAACATCTCTCATTAATATTACCCTGTATCTTATCAGGCCTCCGGGCCGCAGTTGCATTTTGGACATAATTGACATAGAATTAAGTGTGGAAAAACATCTGCACAGCACACATCCCCCAAGAGTGAGATCTATTGTTTTGTTTATATGTTTTAAAGGGGTCATATGATGCAATTTCAATTTTTCCTTTCTCTTTGGAGTGTTACAAGCTCTTGGTGCATAAAGAAGATCTGTAAAGTTGCAAAGAAAAGTCTCAAATCCAAAGAGATATTCATTATAAAAGTTAAGAGTTCACACGCCTACCTAAAGCGTCTCGTTCTAACACGCCCCCACATTTCTATGTCACTGTGTGGGAAGATTTGAATAACGCTGCCGAAATGTTCACGCAAAGAAGAAGGCGTAACTTTTATTTTCGCTGTAGTATTGTTGTTGCTGCCGTCATGTCGTGAAGGCACTGTGTGTTTTTGTTGTGAAAGCGAAACTACTTTTTTTTGGTCTTCCAAAAGAGGATGATATCCATTTTGTCATGCCTAGAGCTGGTCTGTGCTGCTTGCTGAGGAAATACATAAACTTCGTGCTTTGGATCGCCGGATCGGCTTTCACCGTGTACAAAGCCCGGGGTCGTCACATGTGGTTGCCCTGCAAGCCTGCCCGCCTTCGCTCACTCAAGCCCGCCCGCCAACGCTCACTCGAGGCCGCGGTGTGTGACGCTGTGTTTCGTTGTGAAAGTGAAACTACTTTGTTTGGCCAGTGTTTTGAGCAGTGTTTTGAGCAGTGGAGAGTAGCGCTTGTTGTTTGTCATTTCTTTTCCTCTTCTTCACATGCAGACCTGGTTTTATGTTTACGTGGCGCGATGCAACACAATGCGTAAAAAGACAGTATAAATCATTATAATCCGTAATTATGACCCCACTGAATGCAACAAATGCCTCATTTATAATGGGTTTTAATGTTTTTGTCTCGTCGCACCAGGACATGGCATCACAGTATGGTAAGGGGCGTAACATTTCCGTCACACGCTTGAGGTATTCGGCCAATCACAACACACTAGATAGCTGGCCAATCAGAGCACACCTCGCTTTTTCAGAACGATGAGCTTTGTAAAAATCAACGCTTTTTCAGAAGAACAGGCATAGAGGAGAAACAATATTGTACAGTATGTGGAAATAATGTGTTTTTTTTAACCTTAAACCACATAAACACATTTCATTACACCAAATAAGCAAAATATTGTTCTTTTTAGCAACATCATATGACCCCTTTAATGTGAAATCTGTTTACTATGATGACAGACTTTGAAATAGAAGATAGAGTTGATGGTAAATGTATCATTTTGATTCTCGTTATGAGGAAACATGCCTGCCATCTATTCATTCAGCTTTGTTTGACAAAAGTCCTTTAGGGAATTCACTCAGCAGTGATGCATTACATTTGTAATGTTTCGACAGCCGTCTTGTCACAGAGAACTTTCTCCCATTTGACTACAAAAAATTAATGGCAGTGTTCAAGCATCACACTTCAAATTTTCGCCTGGTTGATGATGGTTTTGTAGCAATATATTATCTCAAATGCTGTTGTGACTTTCACATCAGTCCTAAAGTAAAAAGAGGTTCTTTATTGATCCCCGCGGTGCAATTCAGGAAATTATACAAGTCTGAAAATATGCAATTCATACATTTGTTTTGTGAACACACAAATGGTAAAGAATGGTCTTGACCCTGTGCATGACCGCAAGTGAAATGTGCCCCCACTAGTCAACTGACCCCTGAACTTAGCACGGACTTGTTAGGTTCAAAGGTATGTTAAGCCATGTTGTTTATGGCTTAGTATTGCACTAACTCAAAGTGCGCTTTTCTCTTTAGCCCTGCAGAAGTGCTCTATTCCCATCATTAAAAAAAGACAGAATAAAAATAGAGAGGACATCACTGTTCAAAAAAAAAAAAAAACATGTTTCATGCATTTAAAAAATAAACTTTAATACAAATTTGCTTTTATGACTCTGAACATGAACCGACCTTGCCCAAATGAAAAACAAAACAAGAAATGTTTAATATTTTTTGAAAATGTAGACCATGACACAATCATGAGGGTCTACATGGGTCTGTGATATATAATGTGATTCACCCAAAAAAATAAAATAAATTCAAAAACTGAAAACATGCTCATCAAGAAATGTCTATTCAAGTCATATTCAGTTTGAATTGCATTTTTAATGTACTTTTGAAGAACTTGACAAGATCTCGTCTTTGACCCATTTATGATTAAATTGACTTTGTGGCTCAGTAAAATACTGCCTAAAAATGTAGAATTGCAACACCCTCTACATTTTTTTCTTGCATTTACATTTCCACACCTGTAGGTCAATATCAAAATATTGGAAGTGAGAGCAAGGGTAAAAACAAGTGCTGTGCAATTGTAAACGTTACACTGAACCACGTTTCTGTCATGTTGGTTGCCATAGGCACTGTTGTGTCAGAACTGTCAGCGAGATGAGAGTCGCTCTGCTCTCCTCTGGCAGCTGCAACTGTACAGCATCGTTCCATTATGTTTACCCTGAGCACCTCGAGGCCTCCATTCAAGACCTGTTTTTTCAGCATTCTCTCTCTCTTTGAGAGAACAAACATCATGTTGAACCTCAAAGGCAAAGTGATTTACATGTATTTCCTTTGTACTGCTATCAGAATGCTGTTGTAAATACACTTCAGATTTATTTTTCCCATTGGAAATGACTTGCACGCCTTGGTGGGTCATAATTGAGTTTTGATGAGCTATGCCAAAATTAAAGAAATTGCCAGTTTTGTTAAGCAAGTCAGCAAGCCAAAAGATTATATGATGATGCATAATAGATTTGTTTAGTAATTTAATAACCGTTAAATTTAAGTTTAGCGATGAGTAACATAATGGAATCCTCTGACCTGAGATAAATGCGGCACTTAAGTGATGATTTGATAGTGCCGGATAAAAGTCGCTAGTGTGAAGTTTCCAAAATTGCCAAATGTTTTAAATGGAACAGGACAAGCGGAATGCCCCCACTGCTACAAATACATGTAATCCTCTAAGTGACTTATGTTAAAAGGTCTTTGACAGTGTAACAATGTGGTGTAGCATCTCATTTAATTTACTGCCCCTCTTTTTCTATGTAAGAGTGAAAGTGTTGTAGATTTACTGCCTTTAAGTGTGTTGGGAAAGCAGGACCGAAATGGAATTCTAAGGATTCCGTGGAATGTTGTGCCATTGAAAGAGCAAGATAAATAGATTAGATAGATTTAGTTTTTTGAGGTATCACAATTTGCATATTAGTTCAATAAAAAGCACATATTAACATATACTTTACAATTAGATTTTACATTTAACATTCATATTTTGTTTATATTTCATTTAAATTGAACTTAAATGACATTTATTTCTTAATGACATCAAATAAAATAAATTACAATTTGATTAATCTGATTAAAAGTAGATCAAATATTTTAGTTTCACTAAATTGTCCACCTCATTTCATGTAATGAATATCTTCACATTTGGTGGCCTGCATCAGTCCTGTGTAGCTACAGTGAGTCACGTATAATATGTCATGGGAGATTTGGTTTATTGACCATCAGAACTATTAATAGCTCCCTCGGGGGATGATGCAGTGCTGATGGCAGAGCAACTTGCCGTTCGAAGACCAGCTTAACGGCAGCACATGTCCTAAATCCCCCAGCTTTCTCAAAATCAATCCACTCACTGTATTTAGACGTTATTGATTTTATTGGTTTTCACTTGTCAGGCCTGTAATACCCGCCAACCTCTATTATGAAGAATCTTCTATTTCACATAGCTGTAATGGTGAAGATTACATCATATAATAACCTCTTGTAATATGTAGCTTGTTTAGTCTCCAGTATGAGCTGCTATACAATCACACTGGGAAATTTATTGAGTGCATGACTGCTAAGAGCCGTTCAAAGACTTGTCCCCATGATTGTGCACTCGCTGCAATAATCAACGCTAACTAGTGCACATGCTCAAATTGGATGTGAAGATCAGTCAATTGACCTGTTGTGTGTACCTTGACGGTATGGGGTTTCATTTCTCCATAGCTGAATTACAACACACAGTACCCCGTATCTTTTTCATGCTGAATTTATTACTGAAAGGTTTGCTGGTACTTCTCTAAGATATTAGACTTATGATTCTAAAACAGACAAGAAATCCCATAAATGTGCATTGAAGGTAGGAAGCAGAATATCATAAAGACTTGAGCTTGGGCTCTTTTGACTTTGGCCAGTAAACAGCCATTGGGAAAACCCTAGCAACCACGCTGTACTGCACTAAACCCATTCAGAACACCCTAGCACCCATACAATAACACACTAAAACCATTCAGAACACCTTAGCAACCAGATAGCAATGCCCCTGCAACCACCCGAAACACGGAACGCAGCTTTATAGTGGCAAGTTGCAAAAATCTAGTTTTTACATATCAGTATAAAATTTGTTACGTATTGCAGAAACAAAACACAAAATGTTCCCCACCATTTCCCAAGTGCTTTTCCTCAGGTACTGAACATACACACAGAGACAGGCACTTTTTGTCCTACCATATCAGGGGCAAAATCCCTTAAATTGCCTCTTTATTAGTCTCCCATTTACACTTTTAACAGCCTCTTGCAAAAAGCAGCATTCCCTGCACATAATGGCTGCTAAAAGCCTAGCTGTGTAGTAAACCAGGTCCTCAGCTGCTATTAGCCTGAGAGGCTGAGGGTCCATCTATAAATGGAGCAATGATGGAATAGCCTCCACAAAAGTTAATTAAAGCACTTCATTAGACTGTAATACTCCAGCAGAGGCCACAGGCCCATGAACCCAGTAATGATGCCAATCAATGTGTGTATTACTCAGAATTAGCCGCCAACTCTGTGAAGCAGGGCGAGATCTTAACAATGCAAGATGAATAATGAGCTAGAAAGTATGACAAAATATGAAATGAGTTTTATGTTTGTTGAAACAGCAACTTTATTTCTGAAAAAGAGGTAGTGTTAGGCTATGCGGAAGCTAAATGACAGCCTGTAGTAATGTAGCAGGCAGTCTTTTACGTTATGTACACTCACTGTGTATATACAGTACCATTTTTGTCATTTCTAAAACCATTCTTATATGACCTGCATTATGCAGTGAATGTGTACAATTCATATAACAATTGTACAAATGTTTTACAAATGATTTACACAAAAATGGTATAGACATAGTATATATACTGTATATATTACAATATGTATAATATTATACATTTTATTCAGCTAAACCCCTCTGCACATTGTAAAAACAGTATATTTCAGTAATAAATATATACATTATGACGTGTTGTACCATAACACTTAATTGAATGTCTGACTGAACATCTAATCTCAGATAATTGACCTGTACTGGTTTTGTTTCACTGCACCAAAAAAACTAAAAAAATACATTAAGCAGGTAATTTTCAAAATTTCAAGCCATTGCAACAAGATCATAAAACAGAGGACAGAATGCTGTCCAAAAAAAGAGAAAGAGAAAGAGAAGAACCACCAAAAATCCAACAAAAAGCATCATAGACTCTCACTCAAAGCAATTATTTATTTATTTATAATTTTTTCCATTGCATCTCACCAACATTAGAATTATTTAAAACCAGGGAGCAAATTGTGGGGGGTTTTGTGGAGGTCTGGCCCCTCACATTAAGGCTTGAATCCCTTAAAGTAAATGAAAACAAAATGTATTTCTGATTATTTTAATAATGTTTTCATCACAGATGTTCTATTACCAATTAAAGTGCGTATTTTCACCAGTTGTCAAACAGATATTAATGACAAGAAGTCCTATTCACCTGAGGTAACCATAGCAACAGTTCACTGCATACAATTTCCATTGCGATCATTATCAGCCAGTACATCAACAAAACATCATGAGTCGTCTCAGTATTTCTCACTTTTATATCATTATTAATACACATCCCAAATGTATCACAGAGAATGTTTTCTTTTCCTGTAGCTCAAGCAGTAGAGCATGGCACCTGCAACAACAGCATTATGGGGTTGATTCTTAGGAAATGCATGAGCAGATCAAATTTATGCCTATAATGCAACACTTGCTTTGGAACATCTGCCAAACCTTAACACATACATGTAAAGTAAAATGTAGAAAGCTGCCAACTAGATGTGCTTGTGCCCTAAATGATAGATTGTGCTCTGGAAAATACCTATTAAAGTCTGAAATTTATTGTATAACACTGTTTAAAACCCTTAATGTTGAACAGGTGCTGTATATAATCTCACATTTATTTTTACACTCAAGGGATGATTCAGTCCAATGAGTATGAGATTGCACATATAAATATTTTTTTTCTGTCACTGTTTACTTGAAAGTTTTCATGCAATCAGTTGAAAAAAAAGATTTCAGTGATGTTTCTGCTTGTTAGGGGAATTCATGACCAAGCACGATTTTTAATCTTGACAATGATAGTTTCTGTTACTATGTGGCAGGGGCGCCATTACGGGTGGTGCAGAATATGCCAGGCATATGGGCCCAGGAAGCTAGGGGGCCCCAAATCACGACTTTGAATTTTTTTTTTAAGTGCATCGTCTTGCGCTTTAACGGACAAATTCACCTTGCCAATTTGAATACTCTGTGAGTATCAACTCTGTTCAGTGTGTTGTTACTCAGACAGCCGCATCTCTGACATCTAGAGCCCTGCATTTCAGCCCGAGCCCGACGGGCCCTAACTTACGTCCCTAGGGCCGGGCTTTTTTTTTTCATGTCATAGTTCAGACGTGGGGGGGCATTAGGCCTGTTTTAGGTTTCTCCTTATTTTTATATTTTAGATATCCATGAATTATTATGGTGATGAAAAAGATTTGCCACGCTGTTGTTAAGATTGATTTCAAGATTTTATTGTTTGTTTTTACGATTTTAAATGGGTTGGCGCCTGCTTATTTATCAGAGCTTATACATGTCCACGCTCCTGTTAAAGCACTGAGGTTGTCCAATCAGGTGCTTCTCGATGTTCCGAGAGCCAGGTTAAAAAATAAAGGTGACCGAACTTTTTCAGTGGTGGCACCTAATTTGTGGAATAGTTTACCTGTACACATAAGAACTGCTCAGACTGCTGGAATTTTTAAGTCGTTACTTAAGACACACCTGTAGGCTATTCCTTGGCTTTTATTTCGAGCTGAGCTGAGACATTGTGATGTTTTTACTGTATTTGTCTTGTTAGTGTGCGCATTTTTTCCGGACATTGTTAAGCACTTAAGTCAACCATGGTTGTTTTTAAATGTGCTATATAAATAAAATTTAACTGAAACTGAACTGAAGAAAAAAATGCAAGTTATCGCGCCGGCGCCTCAATGTCCTGCAGAGCGCGCTTAGCTTCCACTCTCCACACAAACAATTGATATGCACCTAATAGCGCACATTTTTAGATTAAACGTTTAAACTAATGTTGTGATAATTTTGAAGTGTTTTATATCTAGAGATTTCATTTTAGGCAAGTCGTGTTGATTTGAGAAGGCTAAAATTGACAAACGGGATCACATCTTGTCTGCGCGGCGCTTAGTGGTTACTTAAAAAAAAAAATGTAACAAACAAAAAATGTTCCAAACATAGTTCTCAATTAAGTTAATAAAGAAACGAAAAGAAATATAACCACTTTGCCATTAAAAACAAAACTGAACTATTTTACTGGATGCAACAGTAAAATAGCTGTGCAATGGGGAAGAGAGAGAGAGAGAGAGGAGAGAGAGAGAGAGAGAGAGAGAGAAAGAGAGAGAGAGGAGAGAGAGAAAATAGACATGGGCTCCAGTCTGACTCGGGCCGAGAATTCTGATAAACTGTCGGACAATTTATGTATAGTTTCTTTAAATTTCTTATTAAGCGTCAAAAGATAAAACACATTCATTTGGAAGAAGGGGACCCATATTTCTGTCTTGCATACCTCTCTTAAAACTCTTCATGGCGCCCCTGCTATCTGGTACTACAATTTAACCGTGTAACTCATTAAGAAAATAAAGTATACAGTGGGACCATGCATAACAGGCAAGGGACTTTACATGACAGGCATTTTGCAACCGATTCCATCTCATAACTACCCTGTAAAGAGTTGAGCCAAGAAAATGGGCTTGGCAGACTGTGTTCAATATGTTCCCTCACCTGTTTCTGCTGAGAAAACAGATGGCAAAAAGCAGATGTCGGATACATTTGCAATATGAAAGCAGTCATTTTCTTGTTGTCTCTCGCCAAGCTTCATTTTAAGTCCCAGTAGAGATTCCAAATAGCACACATGGGAAGATTTGTGAGTTATTTTCCTATTTATTGGTATTTGTTTAGATACTGAAAGCTCATCCATAGGCAAAACAAGTGAACTGGCTCTGCCTCATCCTTGAACATGAAGTCCAGGATGGTCTTGGTCAATGTCTGTCTGACCAGTCAGTGGTAGTTCAAACAACATTAGCCTGAGAACAGTTCCATCGCACTTCTTCAAGTCTGGCAATTCCTAGATTTCAAACTTTGTTGGGGAACTGCAATTGACAGCTCATCCCTCTACATGGTATTTAAACAAATGTATCATCATCAGTAGGTTGGAGTGTTTAAAGAAAATATCTCTCACATAAAAAACAGAACTGTCCTACGCAAACGTCTTTCACTCCTGCCCTTGCCAATTGTCATCCACATGCTGAAAGAACACACTTTTTTGCCTTGACATCACACAAAAACCCAATTCATCCTGAACCCATGCATAAATGTAAAGTAGAAAGTATAGATACGTAATTGAACATATAATTGACCGCTCTGTGACTGGCCACTTTGCATGCTTCTCAAACAGTAGTCTAATTGGGAATTTTAATCCAGGATAAATTGGAAAGTGGGACCGACTTTAAGTAATCAAAAGTCTGGCTACATGAAACTAAATATCTTTTAACCAAGTTCAAAAAGTCACTACTTTTTTAGAGTTTGTGATTGCTCCCTCATTTCACTTCCGCATACTTTAAAGGGCTCTTTAAGCTGATGGCCACGTGGGAGTCTCCGCTGAAGGTTGCATTGGCCACGGTGCCCACAGCAGTTGAGCATTCATCGAGACTTCATGCCAGGGAAAAGGATAAAGGGGAAGCAGAACAGAGGGCAGCATCCCATATCTACAGCCCTGGGGCAGTCAGTCTGTCTCCTCGTTCTGGGGAGGGGTAAACCTGTTAGGCCTGGCAGGGAGACTAAACACTACCCTCTATTGGATGACACAGAGATTGTGCATAGTGAGGCTTGACCCTCGCTCGAACCATGTTAAGGGTTACAGCAATGAGAACAGTGACCAAGCAATGAACTTCTAATCCGATCCGATCCGAGTCAAGCCAAGCTAGAATGCAATTGTGATAATACGCTTGAAGGACGTAAGCTACCTTTCATTTTGGAATGAAATTATTTTAGTACGGGTTTAGAATCAGAAGTTAGTTTACGTATCAGGTTTTTAAATGCAGATTTTGAAATGTGTGAATTGCCGTTTGCAGCTCATTTTACTTTGTTACTTGACATTTCTCAGTGAAACGTTGTTTAGATTAGGTATTTTTTATATATTTTAAAAGTTATGAAATTATTAACAATTAAACTTTTTTTTAAGTGTTATGTAGACATTTAGTCAATAGATAAGTGCTATCTACAAAATGACTAGCGATGTTACATTTTGATTAAAGATAATGAAGACAGTATTTTTTGTCTTTGCAATAACATGCACTGATCAATTGTTCACAGTTAGACCAAAAACCTGTATTAAAAAAGTAAACAGTCAATTATAGGCTAAAGGACTTCAAAGAACTGTGGACACCAACTAACAGGCCAATGTATTTACGATTAACACACTTTTTCATTTATTCTTTGGTCCTCAATACAGGATAAAGGCTTTCTGCTTTAGAATACGAGATCTGCAGGACCACTTCCCACAGCGGCCGGTTCTGAACGTTTGAACACTTTTCATAAGTCTAAGTCTCAGACACTTTTAACACGTCCTCTGTTGGGAATAATATAAAATTAGACATGTCTCTTATTAAGTGGGCATGTGGCAATTTCAAATTATGAATTGGCCTGATTGGTTATACAGAAGGAGTACTTCTGTACCAAAGACACCAGTGTGTGAATTATATTAAGGGGAACTATGTTAAATTTTGAACTTCGCAATTTGTTTTTGTTTTTTTTTACCTTGTAGATATTGTAAGTTCTGAAAGCTTCAAGTTACGCCCCAATATCTGACCGCTAATATCCTGCCACTGTGTGTCAGCTGCCACCCGGTGACAATAAAATGAAGCCTGACATCTGTCTTGAGCTATGTAAATAACAGGCCAGTCTCTGCTTTATTAAGTCTCATTTTGAATTATAACATGGGGGCAGACCAAAATTACAACAAAGAGTGCAGGAAAACGTCAATAATTCTCACATTATCTCTGTCAATGCATCAGCTTACCACAAATGTGTAAACGTTGTGTTTCAGATCATGTTTAGCATATGGTTGTGTTTTCTTTTGCAAATCTGACATTATTGTGGTTATTTACCCTCTTTATCCCAAAGTAATGAGTCTTCCGGAGTCTGCACACAATGTTTGATGTTGTCAAAGGCTGTTATGACAAAATATGATACCGCTTTATGGCTGTAATGAGCAAAAGAGCAATCATATACAGACGGATTTCATAAAACCTGTCATATTTCACCCCTGAATTAAAAGAAATAAACATAGTCTTTAAAAGAAAATGGATCCTATTTTTTGCATTGTGATGCCCACATTTTGGTATTTGTTGTCCAACTTTTAATGCTAAGAGTTCATGTTCAAAAAAACATAAATGTCTTAATAGTCACTCGACTTCATCATTATTAGTAAGCACTTCAATTCCCCTTCCCATGGATCAAATTACAATTCATTTACTTAAGACTTGTTTCTATTCCCACAGTGTGCTGGTTTATTTACAAATAAAGCTTTCCATTCTTGAAAGAACCTGCGGAAATCATTATTCTGTGTCAGCAGGAGCCTGTAGAGACATGACTGTGACCTAAGAAAAGGAAACTTGTATTTGGGAAATGAAGCAGAAAAAATTGTGCAAGAGCTTTATAACAGCAAAATGAATTAGTAGGCATGTATTAATTTGAGGAACACGATTAAGGATTATAAAAAGGCCCGGATCAAAGCATAAGACACGTTATGTAACGATAATCCTCCTATGAATGACATCCTATAAGTTAGTGGTGCTTACCAAGTATTAAACTTTGGGGTACAACTCGTCCATAGCACGAACTGTAAACATGATCGTATCAAATTGTGTGCTTTCTTAAGGATAGTAAGACTTTTGATAAGAATAAGACTTTTGAATTCAATAAAATAGGGGAAAACTAATCTCACAGACTTGCATTGTAGATGGTCACATCTAGAAAAGAGAATATCATGAAGTCTTGTGGGTGGGCTCAGTTGACTTGGACTAGTAAGCAACCACCTAGAACACCCTAGCAACCAAAAAGCAAATCAATAAATTGAGAACACCTTTACACAGCTTTCTGTAAAATATCTAGTTTAAAACCCTTAAACTTCTATATGTAAAAAGTAATAATTCAGATGCAGACTCGTGTCTGTGACAAATTAAAGGGTCTTCCAAACATTTAAAACAATAACATTTATTGCTTTGTCTGAATACTGTATTGAAACCACAGGCATTCAGTAACACACAGAAAAAAATTATACAATTATATATGGATGCACAAAAGGCAGTAAACACAATTCTCTACAAAACACTACTTTACAGAAATTAAAAAATTCTAAATATCAAAAACACACAGCTGCAAAACGGCAGCCAGCTGTTATCGGTGGGACAACTCCGGGTTGGACCGTCACAAATGACATTGTAATTGAGCTAATCGGAGTGGTCAACAACCACCTGCCAAAATAAACAGCAAAAACGAAAACAACTTCTCATAAAATGTGAGATTGAAATGTTGGTATAAATTAACATGAATCATGAAATCAGTTTGAATCAAGAGGTAAATGTACCTGACATAAACCACTCACTTTCAATGCAGTGCAGACCGCACAAGAATACAAAAGCGAAGGTGGTAGCATGTGAGAAAGGAGATTTTACATCCCGTCAGTTACACACAAACGACCAGAAAGAAACGATGTTATGCTAGGCTTGAATCATTCAACAGAACAAAGATAGCTATGGCTTGTATTTGCTTGGAACGTAACCTGAACAGCAGCCAGTTATGAGTCTTCAGAGAGAGCGAGACGATAAACTCCGCTGCCCTGATGCTTGACACGAGGTGACTAAAATATTAATAAACCAATGCAGAGAAGACACGTCCTAGCTGACCTAAAGCCTTGAACAAGACTAGATACAAATTAAACTCTCTTGAACAAAGACTAAAATATTAGTTTAATACAAGTTCAGCTTTAACAACAACAGCTGAGGTATGCTGTATATGACGACAACATATTTTGGCTTTGAAATACATTATAGAAGTCTATGAGTGAGCGACTTCCACTTAAGCTTTTTCTAATGGAGCTACGAGTTGGAATTATTTCCAGTGGTAACCAAAAGTATGCCACAGCTGCGTCAATAGAGTTTAACTTGTATTTTTATTATGAATTTTTCTTTAATTAGCTGTTTATTGATGTCACAGTTGACAATGTGATGACTGGACACCAAAAACCTTCAGTCAAACCTCTTTAAGCTCAGTGACAAAACAGACTGGCAGAAACCGATGATATGAATGAAATCAAGGGGGAAAAAAAACTGTAAAAAAAAGAAAAAAAAGAAGACAGTTTAAAACCTTCACTACAGCAATAAAATCATATGTACATCTGCATAAAGTGTCCGTTTGGGAAGGTTGGAGAAGTTAGGTGGCCTCTCGACCGAAAGGCGCATGGCGGTAGGTTGGGTGTTGCTTCTGATGGAACTTTGTGGAAGGCCACTTAAGTGTGTGTCTTCTTAATCTCCACAAAAGCACGCAGTTATTGTTTAGGCTAGGAATCTGCAGGCTTCTAGTCCTGCTCCATAGGCTCCTCCTCTGCATTCTCTAAGTCCAGGGCCCCTGACCCAGAGTCGCCCTCTGTGGGTGACTCTACGCCACTGCTGCTGGATGTGGGTTCAGACGCATTTTCATCAGTGCTACTGCTGCTGACCTGCTCACTTGGCTCCTCCCCTTCTCTCACCTCAGGGCTTGAGTCCACGCTCGCCGGGGCTCTCTGCTCTGATTGGTCCATATCGCTGGGCTCTTCTGAGGAGTCATCAGAGCCACAGGGAACCTCTCTCTCAGTAAAAGCCTCTCTAGAATCTGCCACGGGACACTCGGGCTGTGTGCTGGAAGGCTCTACATTAGCAAAGAGTAGAATATGTTAGTGCTTTATGTAGTGTGTAAACAACCTAAACGAGGAGGGGAAAAAAATAAATAAAAAGAAAGTATGCTACCTTGGTCCTCAGAGCCTCCGGCTGAACCATGAGGTTTACTTTCCTCCTCTTCTTCACTCCCCTCTTGCAACATGGATGATGGTGATTCGGCATCCTCTGACTGATCTGAGGAGCTATTAGTTGACGTAGATCCGGGTGTCTCGACAACCTGCTGGTCTACTTCATCCTCATCCTCCTCTTCATCATTGCCATCCTGGTTAAATTTCAGCCTCTTCACTTCATGTTCCTCCGCCTCCATTCCCTCATCTTCCTCGTCATCTAAGTGTTTGTTTTTCACAGAGCTGCTGAGAGGCCCACCAATGCCTGATACAGATGCATCACTGGAACACAAAGATATATTCTGTATTTCTGTAATGTAAAGGATATTCAGGGCTGCTGATTTTCAAGCGGTTTAATTATTCATCATGTGAGAGAAAAGTGAACATGTCCATTGATTTAACCATCAGCGTTTTACACACATCAGAACATTTGTATCTAACTCTGGAGACCTTTGATTTTGCTACAGATATTAATGAAAAGTGATTTAATTTAAAATATCTTTAGGTTAGATTTAAACCATTTATTTAAGGAACAACAAATTATATATAGCCACATTATAAAACAAAACATGACATGATTATTTAGATTTTTTTTTATGTTCAGTGCTTTCCAGTAAATGTATGTATTTCTCGGCATTTCATTTTTGCTGTCCACCATCTCTGGTCTGTCTTAAGTATGTTTCACAAATAAAATTAGAAAGAAAAAAAAAAAAAAAAAAGCGTGAAAGATCAGATGAGATATGATGGCAAACTTAGGGTGCTTTCACACCTGTAGATCGATTGCTTTGTTCCGAAACAGGGATTCAAATTATTACAATGTTGCTTTTTATTTTTTGGTGCGGTTCGCTTTCACACGGCAAAGTTTGTAAACGGACCAAATTTGTTAATACAAGTCACGCGCGAGTAAACTGTTCTCTCATTGGTCAAAGTTCCACGGTTTATTTTCAGGAATTCCGCTCATAGCTGTCATCCGTCAGGATGGAACGACAACAGCTTTGCAGGCTTATTGTTGTTATTTTTTGTAGCTGTCGTTATATTAATTTATCATTTTGAGCAGGAGTCCAGGATTCATCGGGAAAACATTTTTTTAAATGCACCTACTAGGAAGAAGAGCAATAAGACGGCATTATAAAGTGAAAATGTGCACTTTGATTTTGAATGGAGAAGACGTGCTCACCCACAGACATTCACAGGTTCATTTTGAGGTATTAACAAAACAACAAAGCTAATGCTTTTCACGGAACTTACGTAATTACCCATTATACATTGTGATATAGCCTGGTTTGTTGGTCCGTTAGATGGAATTGCTTTCTCACTACAACCGAACTGCTCTGGAGTTAGTTTTTAATCGAGCCGAGACCACCTCGTTCAGGCGATCTCGGACAGATTGTTTTGGTGCGGATCCGAGCGCGATTGCCGTGTTCACATATGCCCAAACGAACCGAGCTAAGGGGGGAAACGCGCCAGGTTCCGAAACATCGGGCCAGGTGTGAAAGCACCCTTAGCCTACCTGGCCGATTTGCTGTGTCCTTGTGCTGTGCTCGTCTCTTTGTTTTCTGTACTGTCCGGAAGGCCATTTGTGGGCAGTGAACTGGACATGGAGTGTTTCTGTCTGTTTAATGGTCTGGGCGTTCCTGGACCATTCACTTTCCTGTAATATAGAGAGAAATCAAGTTTCATGCTCATTTTTTTTTTTAAATGACTAGTCCTGAGCTCCATATACTTTCCTCACCTCTCTGTAAAGGTGGTTATGTTCCCTGACAACATGACTCCATTCATTCTGTTGACACCGCTGCAGCCATTCTTCCTACAAAGAGGCCAGAAATAGCTCTTCATTCATCTACGGTAATTAGAGGTGTCTAAGCATTCAATTAATATGTAGCATCTTTACATTTTAATAGTGAACAGTAATTACTTACTCAGATGTAGGATAAATGCAACTGACCACCATCACATTCTGATGAAGTGAGAAAACAATCAATATCAATAACATAAACGATGCAAATTCATTTACAACCTCCTATATGGGAAAATGTGCAGCGTGAAAAACTTTAAGTTGGACTAAAATGTGGGCCTTGATTGGTAATCAAATCACTTAAGCACATAAAACGCATCGATGAGTCAAAGTTCCTCCAGCACATGATAATAAAATCCACTTAGCAAACATTTGAAGAGACAAGTGTGTAGAACACTGTAAATGATCCTCTAGATTTATAAATCACACCTGCAAAACAAATACATTTGACCATAAATCAACAGAGCCTTTATGGAAGTCAAAGATAGCAAGTAATAATATCTCACATCTGACTTCGGATGGAACAAAACTAGTATAAAAATGCAAACAAAAACTGAACATACTGGGAATGAACTGTCATTTATATAAGAACAGGGTAAAGGAGATAAAAGCATTTTATAGGAAGTGCACCATTACACACAACTAAACAGCGTCCATTTGGCTATTAGTTCTTGAACTGTACAATGCATCATACACTGACCTTCTCTACTCCTCTGAGAAATTTTTCTGTTCCTGAGTAGTTCCTCCTAGGTTCAGTGAGCAGCTCGCACAAGCGCTGGATAGTGAATGGGATCCTGGATAGGGAAAATAATTAGCTGCTGCATCCTCCACAACAGTGTAGGCTAGGTTATATTCAACAGCCAGAAGATGGCACGCTTGCTCTGGGGTAAAAAGACAGGCTCTCTCTTTTTATCCAAAACATCATTATGGGACACTTATTACAGGGAAAAACCCAGTGCTTTTCTGAAAGGAAAATTGGTGATACCACAACACTGTGCAATTAATTAGCATGTTACTCACCCGTTGTATCCATTGACTATTTTAAGAATTCTCTCCTTCATTTCTTCAAAAGGAACCGACTCTACATTGGGGTTGGCCGGCCCGCGTTGCTCTGGGGCTGATGCTTGGAAATCCTCCATTACTTTCTCCAGTTTGAATATGAAGTAGCTTTTAAACTGAGACCAGGACACCCTGAAATGCGACAATACAAAGCATTAGTAACTCAAACACACAGACAGCTAAAATTAGTAAGAGACAACATCTGCCGGTCACGATCCTTCTTATTACACGGCTCCCAACCAAATAAATGAGCATGAAATGTTTATATTTGAAAATATATATCGTTAGAAGAGACCAGAGAGATATGAGAGAACAAACACAACTATGTAGGATCAAATAAACACTGCAACACAGTTCAGGTCATTATGCAAAAATAATTGACCACAGAACTCAACTGGCCAATCAGAAGCAGGTTTTGCAGAGACATACATAGATTCAATCTTCTGATATGCATCTGACTATGTATTCTCACAATTACTTCTTGAAATGAGAGCAGGTCGTCTAAAGCAGATCTAGTCGATAAGTACAAGGTTCAGCGTGTTTTGGAACAAAACCAAAAGTGCTGTGGTAGTGCAATAAACCACCTTGTGGAGTTACACCAGAAAAGTAGTTACGTTTTAAAAAAAAGAGGTCACACAAAGGTAAATGGGGTTTCTATGCCCCTCTGGAGGTACTCACAGGGTTTCCCCGGTTTTCGCAATATGGCACAAAAACTGATCCAACACTGAAGATGACTCTTTCTTCACCTTCTTGTCAAAATCTGTGGCAAACACAATAATAAGATGGCATTATGGATTTCATATAAACACATGTACTGGAAGCAATCGAAGCAACTTCCGACTTTAACATATCTTCAATTCGAAATCTAGTAAGTCCATTCTAGTTCTGACGTATATCTGCTTTCATGAAAAATAAATGCATTTATTATTAACTTCTAATCTCACTTTTTAAATGTTAACAGAACAACTACAGTGCACCTGTTGCTAGGTTTAGGTCATATTCAAGCTCTGAAATCAGCATTTTACTTTCTACAACTATTAAGACAACCCAGACAATACCTATAATTGGTCTTGGAATAATATGTATGCGTTCCTGAAAATTAGAACATATAAAACGAGAACATATATCATTATTTTCCAAGAAGAGCGAATAAAGTAAGCAGTACAACTATAATGACACTAAACAATTGGTTTCGAGTCTACAGAATGATCTTCAAGAGCCAAAACCTCGTGGTACTTATGAGCACTAAACTATAACCAGTCCAGCCCTGAACTTTTATGAAAAATATGACAACATATTAAAACATTTTCCTAACACTCTTACGTAAGAACTAGTACAGGTACAATAAATCTGAGTTTTGTCATTAAGTCATAAAAACTATTTACACCACTCCGACTATAAATACATTATATATATGTAAGAATGAGAAATTATTAACAACAATAATAACAGTAATTATAATAATAATATACAAGTTAGTAGCAGAACAGTGTACAACTCCAATTAAGGTGTAAACTCCAAATAAATCACGTTATAAAGAAAACTTATAAAGAAAATCGGACTTTATTATTAACATTTTTCACTAGTTTAGAGTTAACCCTGAATAAACGTGTGCAATGTACTCAAATCAACTCTACATCATCCAAAACCACTAACTAGTTATCTCAATCAACAATAGTCTTGTTTATAAACGTATTACTTAACTAAACCGTCGTTCAAAAAAAAAAAAGAAAAAAGATAGAAGTCATAAAATAGGAAAAAGAAACCAGTTGATCTGCTCTTAACCCACAACAGACCTCGAAAAACAGGAAAAGCCATTTAGCCACAGGCCATGCTAACATTAGCTAACTCACATTACCAGCTCATAAGCACATATAACTCCTCTCTAAACTCAGACCACCTCAGCACACACAGCCGGGCACCTTTAAGAGCTTCCAGAAGAGTGTCTGTGTCCATGTCTGTGTTGTTGTTGTCGTCCCTGTCTCCAGTTGGAAAGCGAGAGCTGATGGCTGCTGTTGAGCTCAGTGAAGAAGAGGAGAAGGGAAACATTTCAATATGGCGGCGTCTGCGACGTCACTGCCGGCCGCTTCGGGAGCGCTGACTGTGTGTTGCGCAACAGTGTGGCTGCGTCTCAACATTTTGTCAGCTGCTCACCTAGACATCATTTTTGGGGCTTTGTAGGAGTAAAGTGTTTCGTAAATGTGCCTTGCAAGTTGCAAATGTGCCAAAACCTAGTGAGCTGCCCATGTAGACAGCATTTTGGAGCACAATAGGCGCGATTTGAATACACTTAATGCCCTTAAATGCTGTCAAGGTAGGTTCAATAGGTTTTTAAACACGGCCCGAATATCTTGTGCAGCCAGTTATTAGCCGATTTATAATTGAACGCTCATCTTCCTGTTTGTTTGAAAGCAAGTATGACTCATCTCACTCTCAATTTGAACCTACTGTAATGAAATATAATGCAAAACTAACTGTTAGGCAAAGTCAAATCAATATTAAACGCATATTTATTACATTTCTGACATACACACTTATGTATAAAAGGACAATAACACATACAAATGCAAGACATTCAGAAAGACAGAAAAGCACACTGGATACAATGAACATCGCTGGTGCATCTCTTCACACAGAGATAACATGAGATGTATAAGATTCTCCGGAGTTTCCAGTTAAAGAAATGTCATCACTGATCCCAGACACAGTGACAAGAGCCTGGAAACTGGTCACACATATAATTAAGCACATTGTGCTAATGAACATATCAAAACACACACATCACAACACATTCTTGCCTTCTATATTCTTACTGTCACACTGAAACAGTCAACAAAATAAAAGGCTGCAATTACACAAAATAGAATGGATTTCATTTTTTTTAAGAGATGGGTAAACTGATCATACGGGGTGCAGAGTGTTTGTTTTGTAAATCTTGCTATTTTTTCCTTTAATTTTATTTTCTCCAAATTCAGTATTAAAAAGGGCACTTAACTGTAAACTGTACAGCTGTGCATTGTTTTATCGTAGTTTTATTTTTATGTATACTGTTATTGATGTGCAAACCTTTGTAATCAGTGCATATGATTTATTTTAAATGAGCGTATTAGTTCAATCCCACTATGGCAGAAGTTCAAACTCCTAACAAAGCACAGGGTAAAACAACAAATGTTTCCTTTAAACTTGACCGGTCTGAATATTGCTAAAAAATACTTTTGACATTTAGACCTTTTGCGTAGCTCCCAGACTGTTGCAGATTATCCTAAAAAAAAACATTCCACCACAAATTCAACATCAAATTCATTATGTCCATCAGAATAGGCGTGTCGTATCAATATACAGGACAACAGACTTAAGAGGAATTCTTAAAAGGCCAAAAGGTTTCCTCGTGAAATTATATATATATACAGGTGCATCTCAATAAATTAGAATGTTGTGGAAAAGTTCATTTATTTCAGTAATTAAGTCTTTGGTTCTTTTAATTGTGATGATTTTGGCTCACATTTAACAAAAACCCACCAATTCACTATCTCAACAAATTAGAATATGGTGACATGCCAATCAGCTAATCAACTCAAAACACCTGCAAAGGTTTCCTGAGCCTTCAAAATGGTCTCTCGGTTTGGTTCACTAGGCTACACAATCATGGGGAAGACTGCTGATCTGACAGTTGTCCAGAAGACTATCATTGACACCCTTCACAAGGAGGGTAAGCCACAACATTCATTGCCAAAGAAGCGGGCTGTTCACAGAGTGCTGTATCCAAACATATTCATAGAAAGTTGAGTGGAAGGAAAAAATGTGAAAGAAAAAGATGCACAACCAACCAACCGAGAGAACCGCAGCCTAATGAGTATTGTCAAGCAAAATCGATTCAAAAAATTTGAGTGAACTTCACAAGGAATAAACTGAGGCTGGGGTCAAGGCATCAAAAAGCCACCACACACAGACGTGTCAAGAAATATGGCTACAGTTGTCGTATTCCTCTTGATAAGCAACTCCTGAACCACAGACAACGTCAGAGGAGTCTTACCTGGGCTAAGGAGAAAAACAACTAGACTGCTGCTCTGTGCTCCAAAGTCCTCTTTTCAGATGAGAGAGTTGTATTGCATGGAAACCACGGCCTAGAGTCTGGAGGAAGAGCGAAGTTCAGCCAAGTGCTTGAAGTCAGTCGGGGTTAAGTTTCCACAGTCTGTGATATTTGGGGCTTCCATACCAGCTCAGCAGTGCCACAAACGGATCACCTCCCTTCGACGCCGAATTGGGGCAGTAATTAAAGCAAAACGAGCCCCTACTAAGTATGAGTACATGTACAGTAAATGAACATATTTCCAGAAGGCCAACAATTCACTAAAAAAAAATTTTTTATTTGTCTCAAGTATTCTAATTTGTTGAGATAGTGAATTGGTGGGTTTTTGTTTAATGTGACCCAAAATCATCACAATTAAAACTACTTAAACTACTTCAGTCTGTGTGCAAAGAATTTATTTAATACAGGAGTTTCACAATTCGAGTTGAATTACAGAAATAAATGAACTTTTCCACGACATTCTAATTTATTGAGATGCACCTGTATATATTAAAATGCAACCCCAATGACAAAATTATAACACCAGGCTTCTTTCTAGTAGTCTTACTGACAAGTCATCTTCAATGTAAACAGTGTGATCATCCACCATTAGGGCTGTGCTTAACCACTGAATCTTGCTGAGCTCTAAAGGCTGACAGGCTAGTTCTCTTTGGTTGTTTCTGCATGCTACATTCATTTGTGTGGCTTGAAAACAAGGCGTTATTTAGCAGCAGAATGCACAAACAAACTGCTGCAGCCACTTAAGGACAAGAATTAGATAAATTATACTGAGACACAAATGCTCCAATTGTGTAATACCAGACATAATGAACTAGATGCTGAAAAATGGTACAACACAGTTGTAAATAAACAGTTATGAATACATATTTTTGGATTGGCTAAAAACAGCTTTGTCAACGAGTCTCTCATATTCTTTCAGGAACATTCAGGTGGTTGGTTTCCCCACAGTTGGAGACACGCGATGCATTTGGTCACTTCTCGGTTTCAAGAGTTTTGATGGTATTCCATTCATCCTGCATTGCGGTTTCCATTCAGCAGACCAAAACGTCTGCTCAAATGAAACTTCCAGCTTAAATCTCCAACTCCTCTGGCTCATGAAGCTCATACTGTGCCTAATGGACCAAATGTAGCTTGCCTTTGGCACTGATCGTCTTCGATGAAAAAGATCACTCTGATTCAAGCAGCGGGCCGAGATTCTTCCTTATGATGCTGAAATGCAGTCGAGGCTCATTACTCGTGTGGCAGTCGGACATGGCGCACCACTTTTTTCTCATAAACAGCCCTCATGGTCTTCTCAATCTGTTTGAGGAACACTTGTGGTATCCTTCCACAAAGGGTGTTAACTGTGTCTAGGAACTTAGTCTGAAGAGGGTAAAATAAAGACTGGAACAAGTTCTCCTCAAAAGGATACTGAAAGAGAAGATTAAATACATTAGATTTCAAAGTGTTCAAGGAACTGCTTTGGTGTATTTGTTGAGGCACAAGGTCCACATTTCATATCTGACTGAATTCTGAAAAGCAGAGGGGCCCACGTGACTCAACCATACAAAAGGCTTCCTCTTGAAGAGACACTTTCCTGCTATTAGTCTTCAAGCAGAGATTAAAGGAGACTGTACTCTGAATGCACAATGCAACACAATTTATTCTCATATGATTCAGCACCCTCAGGATTTGCTTTGTTAGCACTGAAAATTAGAAAGTGGACTGGCAAAGCGAAGACAAATGGATTACATTTCTTAAGCTTAAAATCTAATCCAAAAATTCAAGTCAAACAACTGGCTTTTACATTCTCTGAAAAAATATTGATTGTGTGCCTATAGGTGTTGCTATGTGGTTGCTAGGGTGTTCTTACTTGTTTTTAGTGTACTGCTATGGGGGTGTTTTTTTATGTATAGTAAAGACATTTAAATGTTACAAAAGAATTTCAAATAAATGTTTAAATTAAATGTTGTTCTTTTTAACTTTCTATTCAAAGACTCCTGAAAAAAAATTAAGTAGCACAACTGTTGTCAACATTGATAATAATAAGAAACGTTTCTTGAGCATCAATTCCAACATATTAGAATGATTTCTGAAGGACACTCAAGACTGAAGTAATGGCTGCTGAAAATTCAGCTTTAAAATTATATTAAAGTAGGAAAAGACTAGTAATATAACCAGTAGATATTCTATTATTATATCTATTATTACTAATATATTACACACACACACACACACACACCCTACATACTAAATGCAGCCTCCTTTTCACACCCATTTAAAATAGAAATAAATAAATACTTGTATGCTAGTATGCATAACATAAGGTGTCTTTACGGAGCCAAGTTTTTATGCAACGCTGCGTAAAAGCCAGACTAAATTAAGCATGCTTTGACCCCCCTCAGACCCTAGTATCAAAGATACAGTTGTAATGCTGTGAAAATGCATTTATGACACTCGTAGCAGCATTAAACGTCTGGGTTAAAAACACCTAAAAGCCACTTCAGAAGTGCTTCGTGCCACATTGTTGCAGTGTAATTTGGCAAACATTTATTATCAGTCTCTAACGTCTAGGGCTGGGTGAGATGGACCAAAATATTATTTACGTTTTCATTACCGATATGTACCTCGATATCAGCCATTTGTATTTTATTTTTATTATAAAATAAGAAAAAGAAGCACATTAAAAGCAAAGCCCAGAACAAATAAATGAGGAATAAACCTTTAATTTATCAGCGACAGTAGGCTAGGTTTATTTACAAAAACAAAAAAACCCCCAATGTAGTAAGAAATATTACAGAAATTGAATAAAGTGTATAAATAAAACACTGCATAGTCTTCACTGTATCAATCAAACATGATTAACATTAATAATGACAGACAGCAGCAGGTAAATAAGGCTGCTGTCCCTTTAAGACCAACTGCACAGATCCAATATACTGAAACACGGTTTTCACCCAACTGTTTTACATTTATTTAACATATATCCGACTTTGTTTACTTGAATACTCCACACAACGGGTATTATGACATAGCTGTGTGCGTATTTGACCATTCAAGCACAAAGAAACACTAAATAGATCAGTTTTCGCGATCGCGTGCTGTCGAGAGAGGGGCTTTCAGTGCGTGCGCTTCGGCTGTGTGTCAGTCAGCACGAGCACAGCATTGAGTTCTTTTTCACTGCTTATTGCACTTAATAACTCTACCAAGTGCGTCCCACTCTTTATTTTCTCATTCATGCATGTTTCCTTATCACTCAAAAGTTGTATAACGTTTTAGCAGTACTATGTTACGCAAGATATATTTGCATACCGCGGAATACACAATATAGCAAAATCTCTAAGGATAGGGGGGGGGGAACACTTGTTATTTAGCTTTTTTGGGAACAATATATACCGTCAACGACCAGCCCTAGCCCATCTATTAGTTTATCATACATGATAGTGCAACTCACTCACGTATGGCATCATACACCACCCTGAAGGCGGGCTGCTTGTTGTCATGGTACACGCCACGGTTACCATGAAGAATAGACACCCCCTCTTCTTCCGCACCTTGCAGTTGCTTCCATACATGCAGTGATCTGGCCTGTAGTTCCACTGGCATGGAAATATGTACAAACACTCTGCAGACACAAATAAAAATATTCAATGTTTTATCCAAACTGCAAATAACTCACTTGTGCTTGTGAGTATCTTCATTTTTCTTTTATTTGCCGGTGATTGGGGTTGGTCTACTCTTTTGGATCTGTTCCATAAGAGTTGTCAAACAAACACTATGTGCCAAGTGTCTTCACCATTAAGAGGACCTAAAGGATAGTTCACACAAAAATGAAAATGCTATCACAATTTACTCACCCTCATGCTGTTCCAAACACATAAGACCTTCATTCATCTTCGGAACACAAATAAGATATTTTTGATGGAATCTGAGATCTTTCTGACCCTGCATAGACAGCAACGCAACTGAAATGTTCCCAAGTCCAGAAACGTAGCAAGGAGATCTGTAAAATAATCCATGTGACATCAGTGGTTCATCCGCAATTATACAAAGCTACGAGAATACTTTTTGTGTGCAAAAGAAAGAAAAAAAAACGGCCTGTATTCAACAATTCGTCTTTTCCGCATCACCCTGGTGCCATTTTGGAAAATATCAGCTGGACATAAACAGCATATGCTGTTCTGTGTCAGCCGCACCACACGGATACGCTGTTTTCGTTCAGATCCAAACACAACAACGTAGGAAACAGATACGGCGTGACGCAGCTGACATAGAACAGCATACGCTGTTTACGTTCAGCTGATACTCTCCAAAATGGCGCTAGGGTGACGCAGAGGAGAGGAATTGTTAAATAAAGTCGTTTTTTTTTTTGCATACAAAAAGTATTCTTATAGCTTCGTATAATTGCGGTTGAACCCCTGATGTCACATGGATTATTTTACAGATCTCCTTGCTACGTTTCTGGACTTGGGAACATTTCAGTTGCGCTGCTGTCTATGCAGGGTCAGACAGCTCGCAGATTCCATCAAAAATATCTTAATTTGTGTTCCGAAGATCTTACGGGTTTGAAACGACATGAGGGTGAGCAATTAATGACAGAATGTTCATTTTTGGGTGAACTAACCCTTTAATAACTGCACCCGTCAGTCTTGGTCACACCTGTTCCAGTAGTATTTTCCTACACAAAAGGGCCTTATCTCTATAAAACAGCAACTTTCAGGAGGGCGAGGAAAGAAAGAACTGAAAAAAATACTCTCTCGTGTCATATCTTTTTGATTTTATTTTTGAGTACAAATGGAAAGACATAGCACCTGGCTTCCAGCTCTGCACTAGAAATAACAATCACAGTTGGAATTTTTAGTTGAGATGTATGTGATACAAAGCTGCAGGGCTTCACAAGTCAAATAAGTAAAACAGCTTTTCAAATTGGATTTAAGCCTCCAGCAAAAACATAATTAAACTAGTGCTGTAACACTCTAGAGTGCAACAAAAATAAAGAAAGGAGACAGGTTTCTATGCCAGTTTCAAAGATGCACTGAAAAACTTCTCTTACTTTTGGGTAAGAAATGACTAAGATGCACTGATGGTATCAAATGGTATTATCATGATACTTTCATATAACCACCACCATGTTACATGTGCAAAAACATGATAATACTACTGAGGTATTTTGATATTTACCACAGTATGTACAAAGTCCTTTCGATCACAGCATTGTCATGGTACATGTCCAAAAGTATTTAGATATATACCATGGCAGTATTTACACAATGCTCCAATGTCCTTCAAGGAATACCCATTGTATTGCCATGGCACATGGCCAAAAACATGGTATTAATATAGTACAAGTATTATGATGTTATTATGATGTACATCATGTATTATTTACAGGATATGCCAAGGCATTTAAAAAAAATACCATGGAAAAAGTCCAAAAAACATGGTATAAATATAACACGCCCCCCAAAAAAACATGCTAAAACAAAGGTATTAATATTTTTATTAATTTACAAAGTATGGTTCAGGTTTTTTTTATTATTATTATTAAATAGTAAAGCACTATTTTAGTTTTCATTCCGTATCTTAAAAACTATCGTTTGATTAATCTGTATTGGCCAGTGTGGTCCAACCTAGCTATTGGTATCGGTAAAATCCACTATCAAGTCGACCTCTAATATTCTTATGTATTACCATGGCACATGTCCATAAACATGGTATTAATAGTATATGTCCAAAAAACATATTTTGATATATACCATTGTATTTACAGCATGCTCAATGGTACTTCAAAAAATACCATGGTACGTGTCCAAAACACCCACTGCATAACCATAGTTCTTTTTTGCTAGTGTTGTGAAATCACACATCATATTCAAGCATGTCTTTGAGCAAACACACATGTACCTGGATTGTAGTGGAAGATGATGTTGAGGAGGTCTTGGTCTCCCCATGTGATGTGGTTCTTGTATTTCTGATAGAGAGGGTGAAGCAGATTTTCCCACGACAGACCGCTGGCGATCATGCTGTTCTGTAAAATCAATAGTGGCAGGTTATGTTCCTCAACAGTGAGTCTGGTAGCCACTTTTCAGACAGCTGTTGATATGGAAATTGAGGTGTTTTTCAGAAGAAATTTCCTTTTTGTCTTCCCAGACAGCCTTGAAAATGTGCTTGGGTTGGAAATAACACTTCTAGCAGAGTTACAAAAATATGCTAATCCAGACTGCTGTCACCCACTCGCACTCGATGGATGGCAATCAGTAGACTTCCATGATATCACTGCCAACTGAAAACAGCCTGAGGTTAAAAGGATTTAAATGTGCAAAGAAACCTCAGAAGCCTCAGCCCACTATCAAGAGAAATAAACCACACAAGGAAAACCTGGCAATATCTAGTAATAACCAAGCACCATAAATAATGCAAAAAGATATGAAATCTAAAATATTTTCTGTTTTTAATATGTATAAATAAAAATGTATTTAATAGAGATGCATGATCAATACTAAAATTCTAGCTAATACTGCTGCTAATTATTTTCAAGTTATAAAACCAATAAATGATGAAATGAAATGAAAGAATAAGTAAAAAATAAAGCACTAAACTAAACTAAAACGGAAATCAGTCATTTTATCAGTCATTTGTTAGAACAACATTCTGAGGTATTGTATAAAAATAGATATTTATTTTGAGATTTGCTACATTATATTTCATAGTAGCTATGCTTCCATCACCCTATTTTAATGCATGAAGTATCGCATGAGAAACGAGTGATGGAAACGGCAAATTTCGAATAAAAATCCCTTAATTTGCAAAAAAGTTTTTACGCTCGCTTGAGGTGGTTTTTGACTTGAGCAAAAAAGGGTTAATGTGAATAAAAGGAGACGGAAACGCATTTGCAGAGTAAAATCCTCCAAGCGCATCAAAAAAGTAATTTGACTGCGCTATGGGACGGCAAAACCTGACTAACCAGTGGACCGATCTCATTCCACAGCATCTAAAATGTTATAGTCATTTTGAAATGCCTGAGCAAAGTCATCAAAGTATTTCTGTATAATTGCCTCACAGAAATGTCTTACACGACTGCGTTCCCAAACAGCAGCATCCACGTCCGTATCTGACTGGGAGGATAAAATGTCAGGACACGCATTCATTGGGTTTCGTCTGCTCGCACTGAGGCGCAAGTAATTTATTATATATTATTATTATATTCTCCTACTTTTCTTAGTGATTTATCGTGCCAGTTTATCAGGAAGTGACGATTTTGTTCACTCTTTGACTTGTGGATGGGAACGATGCTGTTCGCAACGTTTTTATGGGAGAGTCCAGTTTTGCGCATAAGTTAAATTCGCAACTTTGGATGAAACCCGGCTAGTGTTATTGATTAGCATTTTTTAAATTGCCTTTAAGTGTAAATATCAGTGTGATAATGAGAAATTAAAAACTATCTTAATATAGACTGAAAATGGTTACTGAATATTTCCGTGGTCTATAGTATTTGAATGTTTAAAAATATGTGGACTAGGGATTTGGACCTCTGAAATTTTCATAATACAGTAAGCTACACAGTAACACCTGTGTAGTATATATATATAATAGCTCTATATATACTAGATATATAATATATATATAGATTTATTATATATAATAGAATATCTATATATATATAATACTCAATATACTATATATATATAGATTTAGTGAGGTTGGGTATAAGAAACTGCAAAAAGTAAATTCTATTGTTCCTCACCCTGAACAGAGTGCTACGAATCCGTGTGAGGTTCATTAGCATGACCCCTGAATTGACCCCTGTGACTCCATAAAAGGGGTGTCTTGCGAAGCGGCTATACCAGCCGATCTTGGGGATCTCGTGCTCTGGGGCCATGGCAGCTAGCTGAGTGCTGTTGAAAGCCTTCAGAAACTTCCAGATGTCATCCATAGGGCGAAGAAAGAGAACATCTGTGTCCACGTACAACAGCGAGTCCACGTTTTTCAGGATAACCTGATATCAGAGGAGATACTTGGTTACAGTTGGTGTGGTGAGGTGGAAAGCACAAACAAATGAAGACAGAAAATTAAGCAGTGGCGGGAACCCACAGGAAGAAACAGCCTCTGGGCAGCACATGGCTTGAAGAGTTTCTTCCATTCGTCTGCATTCCCCACAGAGAAGGTGATTGGATATATGCTATAGTGAAACCTGGAGGACACCGTCTGAGGCCACTGACTGAACTGTGAGAGGAAATTGAAAGATTCAGTCAATGTCATGGCTGTTTTTTTTTTTTTCCCGTTTTTTTTTTTTTTTTTTTTTTCTTCGTAACCCCACAAATCTTAGGAGTACAGGTTGTCAGTGAAGAGAAGAGTGTGGGGAGACCTATACCAATCCTTCCAAAAAGCAACATTTTGTTATGTTTGTAAGAATTGTGATTTATAGAATGCCATATTGTTGCATGGGTAAGTCCCAAAGATGTCTACCCATATCGTTACACCTTTTCCTAACCAAGTAGGACATGACATGTTTTAACATCTTAAAGATCAATTTTCCCTGCTTTCAGCTTTGACACAAACCAGTGTGTAATTTTAGGATTTTTTTTTTAGACAAATTGCAAAAAGTAACAAATGTAGCTATTTTGTGAGTTTTTTTTCTTGTCTAAGTGTAAAAAAAAATTTGTAAAAAAAAAAAACATAAATAAAATATAATATATATATATACAATACTCTGTAAATTATAATACTATATATATTATATATATATATATATTATATATAATATATATATATATAAATATATAAATAAATAAATATATATCCACCAAAAACAAGTAATATTGCAAATTATTCAGAATCAGAAATTGTCATTTTCAAAAATGATTACACACAAACAATGCAGCAAAAACTGGGTAAATAAATAACAAAAATGAATACAATTATTACTTTATTAATAATAGCCATAATATCAAGAGACTGTAAACTTGACAGTATTTTTTTTGTAAATTCAACTGCATAAAAAATGTATTTGAAAAATAAATTAAACTTATTTAACCTAACCATACATGATTATACAGTTGGTTGCACTTTATTATTCCCAGTTGGCAATGTTTTTCCTAGCTGTCCAGGACCCCATTAGAACAGACCTGCAATCCATTTTTGGGTCATAACCCATCAGTTAAGAAGTGCTGGTTTATAATATCCTGCTGACAGCCAAATAACTACTGCTGAAAAGGCTGCAGAAAAAAATATTGAAGAAATCTTTTGAAATGACATTGCATTCCTTCACTATCGCTCTTCAAAGCTTTCAGTTCCTGTATCTGCAGCAATAAGGTGCAAGACTAGATCAAGATCAGTTCTAGGCCAGAGGGCACTTCTCAAAAAGCATCAGCTGTCTGAGTGTAAAAAAAAACTAAGTACTGCTATTTTCAATAACAGTCCCTCTGTCGAGAGAAACTATTAGGACTGTGGAGAAAGGCCACTCTACCAGAAACTGAATAATGAGTTAAGTGCATGCTAAGAGCTCGATAGATTTATGCGCAAAGGTTTCTCACGTTACCCTCCTCACCAGATTGGTTGTCAGGGTTAGCCTGACATTGTCTGAGGGTTACCACAAAGCCACTAAAACAAAATTGACACTAGGGGTTCTATCAAAGGTCTGTTTAAATACAATGAGAAACTGTATAGCTAGCTACTAAGAATGTAAAAAGACATTCAGTCTAATAATGATTAGAATTACTGTAATTAATGTCAAATGAACAAAGCAACATTTTGGTCCAAGAGAGCTGCATAGTTAGGGGATGAAGATTTGTCTAAGGTAAAATATAGCCCACTGCAGAGATAAAATAGCTGGATATTCTTTTCACCGGGAACTGAGATACCCATTACACAGCTTTTCTGAGAATAAAAGACAAACTTTAGATACTTTAGATACAATACTAGATACTCAAATCATTTTTAAAAAACCGGTCAGCTAGACATTACCATCAACATTAAAAAGCTCATTTAGCCACAGCAAATATAGAATAATCATGGTACATGCTCTCACCCCTTTTTCAAATTGTTCGGCCAGGTCCTCCTCTGCAAAGATGTGAAATTTGATCTTCTTTATGCTGAAGAGCAGTGCTGACTTAACCATATTGAGCGTTTCATCTAGACGGTTCCCACAAGCCACCACTGCCAAGTGCATGACATCCTCTGCTTGTGTGACCTTTGACCCAGGACGCCCCACCTCACTTTTCTGCCTAGAGGTAAAGAAAAAACAATTAAGTCCATCAAAACTCATCCAAACTGTGGACATCAACAACAAAAACATCTGGTACGAATCAGCTGGGTCAAACCGTGAGACAACACACTCGTGAAATATTCCTTATGCTGTGCACGCTTCCTCTGGCACATTGAAAGCCTCATTTAAATGATTCAAGGGTAAACAATTCTGAGTCAGAGTCAGACCAACTTGCAAGTAACTCGATGTGAGGACAAAAGGGCAAACTTAATAAAATATATTTTATAATTATTTATATTAACCTACTATTAAAATGAAGTATTTAAATTATATAAAACATTTTTTACATCAACTATTTTCCCTATTAAAATTAAAAATATAAAAAAATTATTATATATGCAGCACACAAGATGTCACCTGTAGAACTTTTTCATCTTTATTTCTCAGAGAAATTGATTTAATATCGACAGATAGTTTGAAGGCAACTTGAGATATTAAACAGACGAGCAGCACTCTTGTTCGTCATGACCCGGAGTTTCACTCATTTCCTTGTCTTGAATCTCCATCATAATTGTTATTGATGTGATGCTTGCTTTTGTGATTCATGTTTAGTCTCTATCACTCCAGCGAAGCAAGCTCTCTAACCCTCAAAGTTCTACCCAAGAGACGACCTCTGGGGAAAAAGTCCTCCATTTATCCAAGGCTTTGGTGGAGGAGATTAATTCATATCACAAGAAAAGCACGCAGCCTTTCAGGCAGACATCAAAGAGCTTCCATTAAGTCAAGGACATGCAAACACTCTTGCTCTCATTTCAAGTGAACCACAGACCTTGATATGAAGTGAAATAAAGAACAGGAAAAACATGGAAACACCTTGGGCTTTGACAAACGGGAAGATGGGATATTTCCAGATCTGACAGTTCATTTTCTGATTTTTCTGACTAGTATCATAAAAGACTGTAGAATCTGCTTTGATGGCTGTGGTTTTCCGTGGAAAAAGCTTCCCTTGTTTACAGCACTGCAAATTAAGCAACAGGAATTGCATCAATGGTCTGATTGAATGATGATAAACTATTTATTCTTTTAATGTCTTCAATCATTTGTCCACTGAGAGACATTTACTCTTTGATCCTAAACAACGCATCAAGCATAAGACCAACACACTACTGAATTTGATTACTACTGAAATGTTCTGAGCTTATAAAAATTCTTGCAGTCTGAGTGGACACATCTGGATTTGCTACGCAAGCCAATGAATCGCCTGCGATTTTGAACGCGATTTTGCGTAGCTTGTCAGTGATCTACGGCTCGGTGTAGTAAATGCCCGCTCCATCTGAAAGCACGTGCTGGAGATTTACTACTAATCACAGAACCGACTTTACTGATGAGATGAGCATGAAAATCACATTCGATTTTTTGCACAGCCCTAGTTGTTTGTGCTTATTTTTGTTTTTTAGTTTTGAAAAAGTTAAATTAAAAAAGTAACTTCACAACTGTAATTGCTTTAATATTTTATGAAGCAGGCAAATGTTTTGCATCCAATTATCTGTCCCACTGGACAGCATAGGACGGACATAAAAATAGAATAAGCTGGCATAAAGCAGATCTGTAATGTGCACGATGCACAAATCACCAAGGCTTCCCACAATCCAGCGTGAAGTGCAGCATAATTTCAATTCATCTTAGGCTAACAAATCGTTTCAAGGGTTTCCTTTTGGAAACAAACAAACAAAAATGCATTACAAAAAATAATAGAAATAGTATTCTGACAGATTAGGTAGACCAAAAAAAGCATATTCAGAACGAATATGATGGCTAATTGAAGTCAGCCCCACAAGGCTGAGTGTATGGAAATCAGCCAGTGCTTTTCCTAGAGCTATGCACCGCACTCCATAATCTACGTCCAAATTATTAGCACTTTTTCCCCTCTTCCGAATGTCTGCATACCTATCCTGGCAGAGCCAGCTGTTCCATGGCACCCTGACTTTAAGACCTGAAGTGAAATGCTAGTGTGCTCCAGGCTAGAAGATAAAGATTGCAGGGGAGGAATAAACTCATTGAGAGGCGAGGGTAACAATGGAGCGATATCTGTGTTTCGTATAGAATCTATGATAAAAAAGAGGCTAGAGAGACACACACACACAAATGGAGGGCTCTTAGTCTTCCTTCATGACATGTTTATGGCTTCATATAATGTAGCTGCCACGTGGCAGTTGCCTTTAGTCATAGCTGCATTACAGATGACAGAGCGAGCTATTCTTTTAGACACTTATTCCTAGGTGCTGCAGGAACGTATGCAGTGGTGTTTTGCAGTTCTGGAAAAACACAAGAGAGGTGTTATGAGCAAACAGCTTTCCAGTAATGCAGATTCCTTTGGGAAAGGGTGTGAAAGAAACGTGAATTTACAGCTGCATGCTTGTTACTTCAGTGTCATTTGACGTAGTTGCATTAAAAGAACAGCTCAGCCAAAAATTCTGTAATCCTTTGACCATCCTGTCATTCCAAACCTGTATGACTTTATTTGCTCTGTCAGTTTGGAAAACTAAAAGACGATCTTCGCCAAAGTGCCCCTTAACAACCGTGTCCCAAACACTGAACAAGCCACATGGTGGTCCTGTTATTTAGCTAAATCGTTTTGTAGAGTATTTTTGCTAGGCAACCCGGCAAGCTAACCATCCACACATGGTCCATTGACCAAAAAATACCGCTATAAAGAAGCAGTTATTTTCGCATGTGGCGTTTGGATGAGAGATGAGCAGAAAAGCAAGTAGACTCAAGTGAGCCAAGACAAAGAAATTGAGGTAGCGTGGAGAGTACAAGAGGAGTATGGACTAGCATGTAATAGTTTTTCTCATGATATCTTAAACAAATAGAGATAACAAAACTTTCACTGACAAGTAGGAGCAAACTTAAAAACCAATGGACCCATAACCAAAGTTAAAAAAGCTAAACATAGATACATGAGCTGGCTGATTAATGGTATACCATTAATCTTCCGTCATCTCTTTCAGCTTTTATAAAAAAAAATTAATTCCTGAAAATTATAATAGTTTGCAAGAGCGCAATTCTAACATGCAGGTATTACTGATATATTTTTTGTAGTAGAATTTTTTTTTTTTTAACTATCATGAGCTTATTTCAGAGTTTTAACCAAAAACCCATTGACTTCAGGATGATAGAACCAGAAATGCTAACTCTGTTTTGGTCTACAAAAATACGTCTCTGTACCACTCATATCTTCAAATCTCTCATACAGGGTTTGGTATGACATGAGGTTGAGCACATGAAGGAATTTTCCCTATTCTTTTTAATAATAAAAATATAGAAATTAGAGATTGGGATCAAAAGGTTTGTGTTTGTTAGAGCCCTTGTGTCAAAACAGACCCTCCGGGCCCCTGTACGTGATGAAACATATCAACAGGGACACATTTGTCTGTTTTGCAGTAATGAGGCAGGAAGCACGTCTGGAGGATGCGCTTAAAAAAGTAAAAACGTGCGGAAGAGTTAATCACTTCCAAATAAAACAACAGGTCATACGAGACAAGACGGTTTCACCCCTCCTCCTTCCTCTGTGGAGATGGATAGGGAGCCAGGAATTAAACACGTAGAGCGTTTTCCAAATCCCACCCTCTCATCCCTCCTGTTTGTACAGTGGATCTGTTTAACTAATTTCCCTGTGGCTGCATTGGCCCTTTGCATTGTGGGTTTATCAGCAGAGAGCATTCACAGGTGTGTGGACATCAAGACGGATCACTGCTGGAAACCCAACAGGAGGGTCAAAGGGTTGAGATATCTCACAAAAGCAATTAGTGGCGTTTATGTGAAGCTGTCAGAAGGGTGATAACATATGCTTGCTGAAAGGAATGCAGGATTGATTTTACACTATAAAAAAGACATCCATCTATAGTTCGCCAACCTTGACATTATTGATTTTACACTATCAAAATACTGACACAAATGAACCAATCTTCCGTTCACTTAAAGGATGAACGTGACAGCTCCTTTTAATTATGTCTCGGAAAGGGCGGATCATCTTGATGAATAAACTGCTCCATCCTCCACTCACAAGGGACCGTGTTCACTCACTCAGCACAACCAATCATTGATTTTGTCCTCTGTTGAGACCCTTTGGGAACGAGGCAACTGCATTCAAGGTGACCTTTTCAATAAAGCCATAATGAAAATACAATTGAGATAATTGTGGCTGAGATGCACACAGGGGGCTCTTGGACTTGGCTTTGCAGCATGCGCAGTGCACACTGGTCTCCGGTAAGATTTAGTCATCTGGATGTGGGTAGTGCAAAAACAATGTAATGCATGGTTTCCTTGTTACATTAAGAAACCTAAGATTGCACGATCAGTTCAAGACATTCTTGCCTAAATCTCTATTGCCAAATCAGGCTTTTGACAAGACTGTCTGGTTGGACTGACAACCGGGATAAGGTCAATGATTTATGGATTGTTATTAAATCATGCATTTGCACTGATTTGTAGAGATTGCAAATCACACTGAGGTCATAAATGCCCTTAAGAAACTAAAGCACTGATCATGTGCACAGAAGAGAGTTGAGAGGATGCCTATATATCAACTCCAGTATAAGAAAAACCCATGTTATAGTATATTAAAAAGCTTGAATACATCTTGACAGCTTGAAACACATATGTATACATTCTGCTTTGCATCAAACCGGTTGTTGATCATGATGTTGCACTTGAAGAATTGCCTACCGAGTCTTTGCGATGACATTCCCTCCTCCTCCTCCTCCTCCTCCTCCTCCTCTGCTGCTGCTCAACTTCGGCTCTTTGCGGATTAGTTTCGGTGGCTTTTGTGGCTCTTCGTTGGTTTGTTTCGCTTCATTCGCCGGTGCTATATCCTCGATGTGACTGAAGGATTGCAAATGTTTTGCTTTCGCAACTTCCTTCAGCGGCGGCTCGTCCGCAGCGTTCCCCCCGAAAAAGTACAAAAGTAGAAAAACTCCGAAACATACCGCGATCGCCACAATCTTGCAGTGGATCCTCATGGTGAAAAAGTGTTCTGTCCGCTTGGAAGTGTTTTAACCATGGCTCTGGTTAAAACACGGGGACATATTTGTAGTGTGCAGCCATACTTCTTCATGTGTACAGTGACGATGAAGACGATGCTGCTCAGCTTAGCGCCGATATCAGACACGTAAATGAATCTCTGAAGGCGGACCTTACACTCCTTACCGTAATACTTGTAATACTTCTGACACAAAACCGTAATACCTTACTTGTGTAAAAAAAGAAATAATAATAATACTTTTCCGGTGTTTATTTTTTTTTGTACATAATTATTATGTTTGTCCATATTATATGAAACATATCTGTTCATATTGATCGTATTACATTATTATATTTTATATATAGCCATGTCTAGCTAGTTGCCAGGAGGATATTAACAGTGTCTGACATAATAATGTTATTTTTATATATTGCAGCATTGTATGTTCAAATGTAGCTATTGGTTCACACACACTTCTGATCAGTTTCTCGATTAAGAAATAATCTGCTGAAGGGACTGTTCAAATCAGAAAGAAAATTTTTTTGTTGCTTTTTATATTATTTATAGATAACTTGTTTATTTTTAAATTCATATTATATTCATTTTTCTTCTTTATTAACTTGTAGAAATCCGTTCTGACTGCAGTTTCCATGTGTACACAATACTGATTTATTGATAAGTATGTTCAATTACATTCATGTATTTAATCATTCATCTTCACCATGTAGTATTCCAGTGAATATATTTTGTAGTCCTCCTTATATGTGGCATTACGGTAAAACATGGCCAGTCCAGAGAGCAGGAAGCAGTCCATGTGCTGCATTTGTGCTACTGATGTTGTTTAGACTAGAGCACATGAGTCTTTACAGAAGACATGTGAAGGTATCAGTTCTGTTTTATAATGTTTATATATATATTTTTTGCAGTCGCCTTATTTAAATCGTACTATACCATTTGAAAACGTATAAGTCTTAAATAGTGCACGGCCTTGTCTGTTTTATGTGGGCATTAACATTGCGTGTACAAACAACATCGGCAGATTTTTGACAGCTTCTAATCTGCGTTGGGTTTTAGCTATCATTTATTATTTTGGGTTTGGTTTTATCCTGTGTGCACGTATCATATTAGCATAGCGACATTGGATACTTGGATGACATTTAGCAAGGGGTTCTTTTATTTTAGTCCTTAATACTTTCAGTGTTAAATTGGGTTGTTTATGTCTCATTGGGTTCAAATTGAGTAACCACAAGGTGGTGTTGTAAGCTGCTCTATTCTTTCTACTTCTCAAATATCTATTTGAGTACGGACTAGTTAGACTTTATAAAGTCTTCACGTCTTATTACAGTGCCAAGTAGTAACTTTTAGAGATCTGTGCACAGTCCAAGTAAGTTAATGGGAATCTATGTTAACTGTAATCTGTGATGATTGTGCTCAGTTATTTTTTTGATCAGTGAAACCTTCCGAAATAACATGATTGATAAAGTAACATGATATAACAAAATAATATTTTCACCTTTTTTTTCCACAAATCTTGTTTAGTAACATTAGGACTGGTTTCAGATTATAATAACACTGTATTAGCATTCCTTTAGCCTTGTTTACCCCTGCTGACCAGTTCGAGATGTCTGAGTAACTGTTTGTGTTTTTCTGTCTTTTGCTGCAGTACTTCACCATATGTAATCATGATAACACCGGCGTTTGAACTGAGTCAAGATGCTGATTTCCTTACTGTGGTTATTCGTGTACCCTACACCAGAACATCTGAGTTTGACATCTACATCCAGGGGGAAGATTTTAAGTTCTATGCCAAGCCCTACTTTCTCAGGTGACTTGGATGCAAACGCCATGATTGACATTCTGTTAAACCACGGGAAAATACTTGTAGGTCCTAATATAAGATGTTTACAACACTTTTTATCTACAAATACTAAGACGGAGACCCCAAAAAGCATTAGGACAGCTCATCCACACTTAAATACATTACATTATAAGCAGAGGCAGACAGTAACTAAGTACATTTACTTGAGTATTGTACTTGAGTACACTTTTTGAGTATCTGTACTTTACTTGAGTGTTATTATTTTCTGGAAACTTATGACTTTAACTACATTATATACACAAATATTGTACTTTTCACTCCACTACATTTCTATCAAGGTCCTCGAAGTAGAAAGTCGTTACTACTGTATGTAGCAGCTTTGAAAGTCAGTGGGTGATTTTTTTTCTTCTCTAAAACTGTCTTTTTTTCAGACAGTTTACCAGTAATCACCCTTGTAGGGCTACTTGAAGTGATTTCCCAGCAATTTTTTTAACACTGACCAGTTCCAAATGTAATATTTATTTACAACAATTCAATAATAAAAAGTTAATATTGTGGTATATATTAGACACAATATTGACTGATTTTGCTAAATTGGGATAAACGTGAAAAACAAATATTACCGTAAAGCACTGCACAGAAAAATTCTGTGATGGGCAAGAGATATGCATCAAAGTACAGGAGAGAAGACATAGACAGCATTTTTTTGTTTGATTTCAAAATAAGTGTCTTGACCTGTTTATGCATTGTTAAAGCAGTGTTGCTGTTGGAAAGTTGTCATGTACAGTTGTGTTGCTGGGTTTTAAAGCAGGTTGGATTTTTTTTTTCCCTTATCACTCCAAATTTTCACTGTCAACTCTGTTCAAATGTGGATGAATGGCTGGTGGATGAATGTGGATGAATACATAGATGTGTCCAGAGCTGTGTGAGATCACTACCAACCTGCTTTTGTGGGGGTGGGTAGGGGTATTAAATAATTATATATTTGTATGGTGTTTGGTTGTTTACCATAGGTTTTTAACATTCTAAAGCTCTTTATTCCAAAGATACTACAAACTATTCAGTGTATTCAGTAGGTATAATGTATTGTAAGTTGCTTCAGAGGTATTTACAAGTATTACATACAAGCAATAATAAAAACAGTGCATGAGCATTCATAAAAAAGGAAATCTACTTTTACTTAAGTACTTTTAAAAGCAAGTATTTCTGTACTTTTACTTAAGTAAAAATGTGTCTTTACAACTTTTACTTGTAATGAAGTGATTATGACCTGGACTTCACTCACGTAATGGAGTTTGTGTGTACTTTGTCCGCCTAAATATGAATGGTAAGTTATCAGAACAACAGACACAAGTTCTGAGAAAGGTTCCCTGAATAAATTTTTTTTGTAATGTAAATGAGTTAGTTTTAGGTTGGGTTATAGTAAAGCAAGTGAGAAATTTATGTAGTGCTTTTTGGTGGCAAATGAAATATTGCATAATAATATACACTACTATGGATATAGTATATATAATATATATATATATTAGTGTTTGTATTATGTACATATAAGACTCTAATGTAATCATATTAACCGGGAGATTGACTCTTCCTGGGAGAATAGTAGAAGATGGCCGGGAAAAAGCTTAATTCGATATCGATAAAGGTAACATTCAGTCTGTTACCTTCTCTAGTTTCTTCCGCAGCTGTCTCTGAAAACCTGTGCCACCTTTTTTAACCACTCAGTACCTCAGACATGGGCATTTCTTAAGACAAGACACGAACAAGCTTCAGCAGAAGCAGCGAAATTGCCCTAATCTTTTTCAAATCAATTTCTTCAAAGGCTCCCCTCTATTTGTACCAACTAGCTTCTACTTAAGATCTAAGGCAAGCATAACATAGTGATTAAAGACTAGTAGATGGGGTTAGTTGTATTGCCAGAGTGAAATTGTCAGTATTTTATAACAATCCTGTGTTACAATGAACTGCAGTTTTAAAGCAGTTATAATGGGCATAATTATATCTAAAAGAAAAGCATAGTGTGGGACTGAACAAGATAAAGGATGCTCTTAAGCAATTATGCTTTAAATAACAAGGTTTAAACTTGTACAGGGCAACATGCATTCATTTGTTTTTGACTAACATTATATAAAGGGCAAAAGAACAATAATAGTTGGAAACAGCTGGCAACGTGGTTTGCGTTTAACTGGTTTGGGAGAAAATCACACAGAGGATACAACATAACAACCTCACAGGACATATATAAGATCGAAAATATGTTGGAGCTAATATCCTTGTAGGCAGCATTCTGACATACAGCGCAGTGGCGACTTCTGGCTTTTGGTTACCGAAGTGCTCTCTGTATTATTCCTGTGGAAATAAATCCAAAAACATAAAAAGTACATGTTTACCAAAAATAAAATAATAAATACAAGATGAAATTAATGAATTTAAGGCAACACAATGCTACTTGACTGCCAAGGATTTGCTTTTTCTTAAAGTTCCCATGGAACTCATTGATAGGTTATTGATTTGTACAATTTCCACAACAGTTCAGGCTGTCAGACTGCTCTCCAAATAGCATGAAGATTTCCAGTTGCTTAGTAATTGCCACATGATCCTGTTCCTGACGTCTCATTGGCCTTGTTTCTGCGTGTCCTCTTTGATCGACAGCCAGTGAATAATTTAGCAGTAGTCTTTCATAAAGAACATCTAATTGCTTTCTGTGTTTATGGAGAGTAACAAGTAATTATAAATCATTCACAAATCTGACTACAGTCAAAGCAGTTATTGTCATTTTAACATAACACCATTTTAATATTTAATGTTCCAGCAGGGTCTAAAATTATATAATTGCTATTTCCACAAATTTCTGTTTGCATAAGAAAACAAAGTCAGAGATAAAAAAACACTATGATGGTTTAGTGATTAGCACACTGATGCAATCCAGATATTGTGCACATGTGGGAGAAGTGGGTTTGGAGTTGTTACATTGCTTCTCATAATTTCCCATCCTCATTTAAAAAGCCAGAGTTAAATGAACAGATCACCAAAAAGTGAAAATTCTCACCTTCATGTTTTTCCAAACCTGTATGAATTTCTTTCTTCTGCGAAACACAAAAGAAGATATTTTGAAGAATGTTAATAACTACCAAAAAGTTTTGGTGACCATTAACTTACATTATATGGGGGAGAAAAAAAAACTCTGAGCCATTTCTCAAATTATCTTCTTTCATGTTCCCCAGATTAACAGAAGTTCATATATAGGTTTGGAACGACATGAGTAAATGACAACAGAATTGTAGTTTTGGGGTGAACTATGCCTTTAAACAATAAGAAATGCCTGCTAAAAATGCTTTAAGCCTAAGTTGGTTTTAACTTGTTTAAGCTTGTCTTAAGCCCTATTCGCACAGGATTAGTATTACCTGGTGACCTCCAGTCATTTGTAATAATTGTGGAGGTTGTCTGTGATCTTAATCCCGTGCGAATCGGCCATGTCTGTAATTTGTAAAGTAAAAATTCCCCCGCAAATGACCTACCATATTTCGCAGAACACCGAGGTCCTGTGATAATATTAGTCCCGTGCGAATCGGCATCTCTGTGATTCGGCCAGCATTTGGCGGGTCGCATATCATTTTTCGAGGTTTTTGTTTGCTGTGCGCCTTTTTATCCATCTTCCTCGAAGAATGGAGCTGCGTTGGAGTGTTTGATAGTATTTGGGTGCTGTCATCATATCGCTACACCATACAATTTGCAGAAAGAGAAAGCTGAAAAGGTTTTGAGGTTAATGTGTTACAAATAAATCAAGCATAAAGCTTGAGATATTATTTTAACCTGGTGAAATGTAAATGACACAAGCGCACAAAACTATATTAGTTTCTTTTTTTTTTTTAAATCCATCTGGACCATAGAACGGGACTCTCAAAGCCTTGACATCCGGGTATCCGGGAGACAAGTCAGTAAATTCGAGTAAAATCACAGGCTTCGCTTATCCCGTGCGAATGCACCACACGAAATTCAGATGTGGGGGGTAATTTCAAAATCACACAAGGTCCCCAGATAATACTAATCCCGTGCGAATAGGGCTTTAGATGGTCTTTCAACCTGGCCCAGCTGTTTTTTTGTCTGGTTTAGGCAGCCAGCTGTTCTAGCTGCAAACAGCCTGAGTTGGCCCAACTAAGACCAGCAAACCAACTTAGCCTAGTTTAAAATGTGTTTTTTTTTCTCAGTAATGGGAATAATGAAATGGAGAAACTCTCTTTCTTAGTCTCATTTGCTGTCTTTCTTTCTGCACAGCAGACTTCATTATACCACAGAACTCTCACATTTCATCAGTCGGTCGAGCCGTCAGCATCATAACGATCCATCTCACCGATTCCATCACTCTCTTCTTTCTTTATTGTGATACACCTTCACTTTGATTATACTCACTCATGTTCTCTCTCTCTCTCTCTTTCGTGCAGTGCTTATCAATCTTTCATTCAGGAAGAAACAGCAGAAGCAGCGGTGTGATTGTGTCTGACCGATCTGCCGTAGTCCCGACATGTCTTTTAATGAGCTGCTGTTTAGCGCTTTTAATTATACCTAATTGCCATGGGATCTTCTGCTTGACATCTCATTGGCCTCATTTCAGCTCGTCATCTTTGATCGACAACCAGTGAATAATTTAGAAGTCGTCTATCTTAAAGTACCTCTAATTGCTTTCTGTGCTTACATAAGAAATTATAAAACATTCTTAAATCTGTAAAGACTCAAATCAAGGCAATTATTGTAATTTTAAGGGTGATGTGTTTCTTTTTTGCGATTAAAAAAAAAAATTCCTGTCCCAGCTTAATAAGTAGAGACAACTATAAGTATGCAACATGTAAGCTGATTTCCCAGAAAAGAGTAAATATTGTGGCTACTTTCAAAACATTGCTCTGTTTCTCTAAGAATCCCAACCAGACCTAAACAGCAACAGTGGCTTAACCAATGGCATGAGTTTGGGGAGGGACTATCTGTTTGGTTGACCAATGGCAGCTGGGGACAGTGTTGTTTTGAAGAATGTTGTTTTGGACCCCACTGACTTCACTGTATGGACCAAAACAGAAAAGAAGAAAGAAAGATCTTTTGCATTCCACAGAAAAAAGAACTGGAATTTTTATTTTTGGGTAACTGTTTCTTTAAGTTCTGATGTAATTGAAAGATGTTTTCTTCTGTATTGTGACATACATCTGAGTGAAACTAATTATTGAAAAAAAAAAAAAATGGGGCGGGGCACTGATTCTATCACTGGTGGTTGATTGGATGAGCGATTTAGATGTGAAACTTGCAGTCGGTTCTATGAAAGTGGTAGGGTTCCTGAGGATGTCAGACATTTGATTTAAAACTGCAAAGTAACACAGTTGTAAAAATGAAAGTGCATGGAAGAACCATCCACCAATCGCCCCAACAAACCCAATACCCATGCATGTAGAAATAGAGTGGACATTCGATTCATGCTGACTTGAATGAGTTCATTTGTTGGGTCCTACTGTTTGTGTTTCAGTAGCCATTGAAAGAGGTAAGTTGCTAAGGTGCTTTAATGAGCTGTTAGCGATTAAAGGCGAAGGATTCAGTTATGCACCATTAGATTGGAACCAAACGATCGCGAAAGATCTGAGTTCAAACCAGGTACTTTTAGAGTTAGAGACTGATGAGACTTATAGAGACTAATAGAGACTTTTTAGCCCCACCTAAAAACTAAAAAGAAAACCCTAGTAACCCTTATAACAATACATTATTAACAATAATTCAGAACAACTCTCGAACACCCCCCTGACTGGCAGCATTTAGTATTATGGCATTTCCTCAAAAAAATGGTAGTGGGGTTAAGCTAACATTATTATTTTAAAAAAAAACTACTGAATTAGTTCTTAGTTGAATATCGTCAATATCTATATAACTTGTCACCTTAAAGTTAGCATGAAATGAAAATTCTCCCTATTTTCTAAATGCATGTATTGATCTTATTGTGAACAATTTGTCCATAAATATATTTCAATCTAGTAAACTATTTTTGACCTTGTAATTTTTTATTAAAATATCATAACATTCCAGTGCAACAACAGACTTCTCTCTGGTGACGGAAGTCTCCAATCATTTAGTCCTCTTGAACATTTTCTTACAATCAACTGCAAACTCTCTTTCAGATCAGCTTCCATCCAATCAACAACCGATTGTTCGGTTGCATTTTTTACTTATAAAAAAATTATCAGTTTCACTCAAATGTACAACACAAAACAGAATATGTGATGTTACGCCTTTAAGAATGTGTGTATTTATCAGGCCTCTTCATGCTGCATGTCCCTAAAGAGACGGCCGGAGAGCACTTTGAGGGTTTGGAGATGCTCACCAGTCTCTTGGCTCTTAAGGGATCAAGGTCAGCCAAACAACTGGTAGAGGACACAGGTAAGGTTGAATTATTCCTTGGGTATGAAAAGCAGATCATCTTCCATCACGTTCTTCTGGTGTTTATTTTAATTTCAAGTTCCACTCATTCTGTATTCACTGAACGCCCTCTATTGGCATTCTCACAGAGGCCTGTGGTGGAGGATGTGAGGAGGAAGATGAAGAGGAGGAGTTTGATTGGCAGATAGAACAGGAGGTTTACACTGAAACCCCAGCAGAGATGCTGAAAGAATACCACAAGTATGGCTTTGGAAACCTTAGGTCTGGAGTCTTCGCCAGACTGCAAGTAAGAATGATAAAGAGGATACCACGGGACATTTTGAAAAATAAATGACCTGGAGTTATTGTTGACAACCTGTTGTTTTGCTTTGCACCAATCAGGAGGAACTGAATGAGGTGATTGACTTGAAGGATCCTGACAATACTGCTCCTGAGCTCAGGAGACACAATCGACTAGAAGCAGAGACCACAATATTCTGTGCCGACCATTACATGTAAGTCCACTATTTTTGTTCATGTACTGATGTTCATCAAATTTGCCAAAACTACAATCACAAAGAATATTTAAAACAATATTTAATTTCACATCTCGCACATAACGGAACATCCACACATTCAGATTGATTTATTGTTTTGACTCTGTTTTGGGAGTCATTCATTCATTGTGTCGAGTATGTTTGACGCAGGGTGAACTTGTATGAGGACAAGGAGGAGATCAGAAACCTGCTGAAGTTTAAACCGAGGTGGAGAGAACTGAGCCCGGACCCTTCAGTGCACTCCGACACCTGTGAGACCTTTACCTCCTCAGATTCAATATATCGCTTTGTTCTGTCTTTAGCAAATAAAGTTAATCTCTCTAAATGTATTTAAACATTCAGTGCACAATTACCGCTTTGTCTTGTGTCTCTCACTCTGTGGGTCTGGATGGAGAATTAGGTCGGGTTTAGTTGACATCGCCAATATTTCAATGTAACCTGGAATATTTCCAGAACTGTTGTTCCTATTGTCTGCAGGCAGGTGGCGCGCCTTTGCTGGGAAGTGATCATCTTGGGACCCTAATCTTAGACTAGCAACAGCGTCGTGTTCACACGTTGCACATAGGAGATTTGAAGCTATTTGTAGCCTTGCACTGTTTTAACACTCATACTTTTACTCTTTTTGTCATTGTTTTATAACTGCTGAGTCATTTTGATGAGGCTGTGTGTGAGTCACAGAGTTAGGTTAGTCAGCGAGGTACAAACCACCTCTCTCTTCTTACATCTTGTTATTGTCTATCATTAATCTCTAACTTTATATGTATCTGTCATTCTATCTATCCATCTATCTATCTATCTATCTATCTATCTATCTATCTATCTATCTATTGCTTTGTCTATCTTTCATTCTGTCCATTGTTTTATCTACATTTCTGTCTACCTATCATTCTTTCTGTCTAATAGATCATTCTGGTTTTGTCTGGTCCATCGTTCTGTGATGTTATGTTGTTCTATCTGTCGTTCTGTCTATGTTTCTTTATATCTGTCATTCTGTCTGTCTTTTCTTTTCTTATTTCTTCATCTTTTCTTCAATCCATCTGTGTTTCTCTTTCCATCTATCTTAACTCTATTTTTTCATCTAGCTATGCATCTATTGTCTTGTCTGTCAGTCTTTCTTGGTACATTTGTTGTAATAGTAGAAACATATCTGGCACGTTTAAAGTTGCGTGGAATATTGACGTGTTGTGAGACGTGTGTGATAAAGCGGCACAGACATGGAGAGCCGAGAAGCAATTGTGTCCCACACCAGCATGTTCATTATCACTAGAGTAGTGTGCTAATTCCTCAGTGCCCGATTACAGAATGAGGAAATTAGTCTGAGCTGCAAGCATATGTTGGTATGGGGGGGGTCCTATCACAGAAGAGAAGGATTAAACAGATGGAGATATTTCAAGATATGCATTCCAAACTGTCTGTTTCTGCTGTCAATCAGTCAAATAACTTTGTACAGCCACTTAGCACACAGACACTTCTGTACAACTATATTTTTAGTGTTCTCATCATTATGCTGGATGCTTGGAGCAGATTAATTGCTACTAATTGCTTGGACAGACTGTCCTGAACATCCTGAGTGAAGTGCACGCAAATCAGTGCCAATAATATATCTCCTCCTCACTGTTTTCTAAGTTTTTCCTGACTGGATATGGCTCATTAAGCCATTAAAGTTAATTAGGCCCTTTGCTCTTTGGGTATTAGGATGAGCTTGTTCGTTTTTCATTATCGTTTAGCTATCATTAGATATGAGAAACCATGTAGGCTTTATTTCTTTGTAATGATTTGAGATTAATGGTTGAATTTCCGCAACCTACTCTCACTGTTGAAATGACGTGATCCATGTCTAGTCGACAAAGAAGCATCTTATACATTGCACCAGACAGTAGCGGCAAGGGAATTTTAAGTGCAATTTTTTTTTAAATTAATTATTGAATCATTATCTTTGACAATTATATGGGAAAACAAGATTTAATACGCTTTAGTGGAAATCACACAGCCACATGCCTACATTTTTATTTCCCTCTGGTTATGTTTTATCGCCCCCAAGACACCCAAGTTTGCCATGATTCCCACTGTGCCCCTCAAAATAAAAGATGCACATAAAAATAAACTCACACACAGACGTTTTCTTTACAAACTTGTAGGTACATTCTTAGTGCAATTCACAGATTTGTGGAAAAGGTGTACCAAAGGCTTTACTTGTTCTCTCTGTCTTCATGATGAGGAACTTTCTTGCACGACAGAGATCACACACATGAGAATTGTTGTGTTTACTTCCTAAGATTCTGATTCAAGATTTCTGCTGCTTCCTTGTCTGTCATCTCCCTTTATTTTGTGTGTATGTTTATACCTGTGGTAGTGTCCTTGCTTTCCTATGTGTATCGGGTATCTTCACACTCAAGGTCCCAACGGAGATGACAGCCTCACCGTATGTGTTTATGAATGTATGCACTTCATTATTCCACTCCCCCATCTCATTCCATTTGCTGTTCGTGTTAGTGGTCTGGGCACCTGTGTGGTGTCAGATGTTGTTTTTGCAGATTTTGCCATTGAATGAATGACAAATTATAAAGCATTCCATAAAAGTAGGCTGTTATAGCCCCAATGAGGCATGGCCAGTAGCTCAAGAGTTATCTAGCAGAATGTCCAGGCTGCTCTTTTTGATAAAGCAATAGTGGATGGTGACCAACATTAGTGCTGTTTTCTTTTGTATTGTGCTGCATATTCCTTCAGAATAGCTTTGTGTGAGGAACAAGTTAATATTTAAGTCCTTAATACAACGTTGTACAGCATACAGCCAGAAATGTAATTCATTCAACAGGAGGAGGTGAAGAAACTTAAGTGGTTCGTTTGTGTGTTGTCTGTAGAGCAACTTTGAAACAAGTTTTCACTTTCATGCTTACTACCGTTCAGCTACTGTTAGAGTAATTTCTGAAGGATCATGTGAGACTGGATTCATGGCTGCTGAAAGTTCAGCTTTGCCATCACATGAATGAATTTTAAAATAACATTTTAAAATATGTAAAATAGAATTATTCACAATATTATTGTATTTCTTGTTTTCAACTGTGCATATTCATAAATGGCATGTAAAGATGCCACATAAGGTTTTTCTTTAATGCCAACCTTACTTGGTTTTCATTTGTGTTGTGACCGAATCTCAATTCATGTCACAACTGAGATTTGAATCGGTAAATAATGAATTCCGTTTTAGTCTTTTCCGCACACAAATCTATCGTATGGCTTCAGAAGACTTGGAAATAATGCAGTTTTGCTTATATTTACCTCTTACTACTTTGTTACTTTTTTTTTTTTTTTCCACGAGCCAGGACTCGAACTTGGGACTCCTGAAGCGCAACAGCTCTATATGTTGGCACACTGCCCACGAGGCATTTGGCGAAGACAGAAGGAATAGTTTTGAAGTTGTTATCCTACCATATAAAAGTACCACAACTGCTAAGAGTTTCTTTATAATCAAGAAAGAAAGAAATCTGTCAATGAGTAATTGGTGATGGTAACCGTTTAATATAAAGAGAAGGCAAGAGCTGGGGTGGAGCTGAACTCCCTCCTCAGCTCCTGGCTTTGGTCTCACCTCCTCTTCAGTGTTTCCTGCCAGGTGGAGGCAGCTATGTTAGAGGGTAAATCAGGTAGAGAGGGAGAGAAAATGGGGGAGCTGTTCAGTCGTCATGTCGCTGGAATCCAGCAGCTCCCAACAGAGCCAGAACTCGACCTCTGCCAGCTCTAGCTTTAAGTGTGTGTGTATATGGACATGTAAGCAAGCACATGAGGGGCTCTATCAGGGGCAGCACTGCAGCCAAGATGGGGATCACTTTCAGCTGCTACTAAAGTGCTGACTTGCCCATTTTCTCTCTCTCGCTCTCTCTCTCTCTCCCTCTCTCTCTCGCTGCCCTGCCTTCGACTCCTTCCTCCCTGATGCAGTATCAAGTCAGTTTAGGGCATCAATCAAGCTCTGTAACTTTGCTCTTCCCGTGTGGTAACTTTACTATGCTTCAAAAGCCTTGTCTCCGACTTTGATTTAAAAAATAATTGCAGCAAACATGCTTTTGTTTCTTAAAGCTCTCAGCAGAGCAGAAACATCCATCATTCCCTGCTGGAGCCCTGCGTTTAAACTTGTTTTTCGGGGAGAATTTGTCAGAGATTGACTTTGACTGTACCTCCCTGAAATAACTTGATAAACAACACTGAATGCCTCTCTTTCTCTCTCTGTACTTCCAGCAATAACTTTCACAGAAGAAGAAAAAGAGCAGATGAGGAAATTCACAAACCGTTCGTACTTGCTGGATAAGAAAGCACGCTTCCACATCTGGCTCGGTTTGGTGGACATCATTCTCGCGTATGTCTATGATGTGCGCACTACAGAAGGAGAGCACAATGTAAGTGTACGCTTGATTGCCACAGACATCTCTCTGCTATTAAGTGGGTTTGGCGTGCGAGTCGTGGCATTTTCACGTGCAGCAAAGCTCCAGGAAGTTGATCAATCTTTTTGGAGACCAATGCACATGGTAGTAATTGTAAAAATAAGTTTGAAAAATATGAAAATCATGGGGATGTTTTAAAACACGGCTTCTGAAGTTGAAGTAATAGAATGTTGCAATGGCTTCAGTTGGGAAGAGCTCTGTTGGATTGACTCCAAAGCTTTCAACATATGTTAAATGTATAGTCAAATTCTGGGCTTTGATTCAATCTTAATAGCTAGAGAACATATCAAACCTTCTTGAAACATTCTCGTCTAAAGTGATACATTTAGCATTGGAGCTGTGGCTTGGTGGTTAGCGCTTATGCTCACTGAGCCATGGTGCTCATGTGAGTGACGCGAGTTTGAATCCAGAAACAATTCCCCTTTTCATAATCATTTCTTGTTCTTTCACTCCTTTTGACTTTGAAAAGTAGGGATGCACAATATTATTACTTAAGTTACTTATCGGTATCTGCCAAAAACATAATATTGTGCATCCCTATTTATCATAAGTTCATAAATATATTCATGTTATGGCAGATAATGGATAAATGGCTGATATTAACATTCTGTAATAACTTGTGTACAGTACACTACTGTTTAAAGGTTTGGTGTTGGTAAGATTTTTTTTTAAATGCTTTTGAAAGTAATTTATTCCTGTGATGCAAAGCTGAATTTTCAGCAGCCATTACTTCAGTTTTCAGTGTTAAATAATCCTTCAGAAATCATTATTTTATGCTGATTTGATGCTCAAGAAACATTTATTATTATTATCAATGTAAACAGTTGTGCTGCTTAATATTTTTGTGGGAAAACTGGGTACTTTTATTCAGCATTGTTTGATAAATAGAAAGTGGATATTACAAACTAAAATAATCTGTAATATTGATAACCAATGCACTACTGATACATTATGTATCCAAAGACAACATGGTGTGAAATAAAATTCAAAAAATAATTTTGTTTAGTGTATAGGATCAATGATTACAATATTAACTGATGTTGTGATTTACAGGTAGAGTCAGCCTGGACCATCAGGAAGCTCAGCGGTACTCTCAGCTGGCTGGAGGTATGTGGTACGTTTAGCAGCGTATCAAAACATGACATGGCCTTGAATGCGCAAACAAATGAATGAATGAGCGAGTGATTTTAACTTACTGCGACTCAGGCTTTTTCCGCATGAGTTGTTTTACAAATCCGATCTTCAGGACTGACTGTCTTCACTGCTGTTCCTCATGTAATTATATCTGATCTGTTTGTTCAAACAGTGTAGTCAATATCCGGTGTATCTACTTCAGTTGCTATAGTAATGATGTAAGCATCTCACAATGCCCAAGAGACTTTTTCATGCTACAAGTGAAGAGTAGCTGTCAGTGTGGAAAGAAAGGTCGAAAAATTTGGAAATTTTGCCTCTGCTCATGTCCATCATGCTGAACTCAAGGCATATGAGAAAACATTTTTACACATATACAGATTTTACACATGCATAGAGATATTGCTGACTTGCACATTCGTTCATGATTCTCTACATAGTGAATGTCACAGTTTGCCATGTCAGTGTTGTTAAAAAACAAACAATATTTGGTATTTAAATAAAGCTCAAATAAAATAAAGCATATACATTAGATGGGAAACCTAAAGTTGAAGTACTAAATTTACTAAAACAAACGAAAAAAAAAAAAACCTAAAGATAAATATAAAAAATGACAAAAGCACATAAACTTACTAAAACTAAAATAAAAAGGAAAACTGAAAATATTAAAATAAAATAATTCTAAATATTCATAAATTATATAAAAAATTCATTATATAAATAATACTAAAACAACACTGGTTTGTTATGTAAGGAACAAGAAAGGGAGTGTTTTCAAATGCAGCTCCAAAAAGTATTGTAGACTTAATGACGTTACTTGTGCTTAACATCCCAAATTCTGCTGCCTGCCTGAACAAAGCCTTTATAAAGGGTTTGGAGTGTTCTGGCCAAATTACATAAGTGATTTGTCTTCCTCTGATGGAATCTCGCTTTTGAAGCCACTGCTGACATTGATATACATGCAGATTAGTAGATTACACCACTGTCCGTCTGAAAGCTGAGCAACTTTAAAGTTATTCTATTCTTAACATTTGTCCTAACCAGATGCAACACAACAAGCTTCCAACACCAATTCATTTGTCTAAATATGAACATGCTGTACAACTTAACAAAAAACAACCAATCACAAGACATATGATGTGTTATATACAGCTAGGTGGAGTTTTACTGATATGAACAAACATATCTTGTAAATCAGGTCATATCTTGTAAATCAGGTCATATCTTGTAAATCAGGTCACAAGATACCGCCCAGAATGTCACCTTAACCAGTCACAATATAAAAAAAAATTGATCCTGTAACACGTTTTCATGAATGATCATTGTCTCTCCTGAGTTCTCGATTGCTCCTGTTTATCAGTAGTTTTCATAAACTTGCATGTGTGGATAGTGAAATGTAGCAGACAGGCATTTACATTTCATCATCAGCATAATGCATCCTGTGCCAAAGTTGACGCCAAAGCGAGGGACAAATTCAACCTTAAAGTGCTTGCGTGTGGTTTGAGTGAGAGCTCCCAACTTGGTGCGTGTGTGTGTACGTGTATCCTGACTCCTGGGGCGGCAGCAGTCCCTAATCCCCCACATTTCCACTGTGAGTGTGACAATGAGGACGAGTAACCCGACACCTCTCCCAGCTCAGAGCACTGAGAGCCAGCACTCCACTGCAATACTGATAATGGAAGGGTAGTAATGACGTCCTCCAACTGCCTGCTCTCTCTCTCACACACACACAGCACAAACTCTCTGCTCCCTCATTGTTTCATTCACTGTTTCCTTTTTAGTGTGCAAAGCAGCGCTACATTGCTATTCCTCAAATACTGATGTTAGGAGTTTTTTCCTTACCTTTGACCCTAAGTATTAAACATCTGCAATTAATTCAGCCTGAACGGCTTAAAGAACAGATTTGTAGATCATTTTAGCGTTTCGTGTTATTAGTTTATGGTTATGAAAATTATGTGAAGGCTTTGTGTGTATATATACAGTGGGTACGGAAAGTATCCAGACCCCCTTAAATTTTGCACTTTTTGTTATATTGCAGCCATTTGCTAAATCATTTAAGTAAATTTGTTTTCCTCATTAATGTACGCACAGCACCCCATATTGACAGAAAACACAGAATTGTTGACATTTTTCCAGATCCTTATTAAAAAGAAAAACTGAAATATCACATGTCCTAAGTATTCAGACCCTTGCTGTGACACTCATATATTTAACTCAGGGTGCTGTCCATTTCTTCTGATCATCCTTAAGATGGTTCTACACCTTCATTTGAGTCCAGCTGTGTTTTGATTATACTGATTGGACTTGATTCGGAAAGCCACACACCTGTCTATATAAAACCTTACAGCTCACAGTGCATGTCAGAACAAACGAGAATCATGAGGTCAAAGGAACTGCCTGAAGAGCTCAACAGAATTGTGGCAAGGCACAGATCTGGCCAAGGTACAAAAAAATTTCTGCTGCACTTAAAATTCCTAAGAGCACAGTGGCCTCCATAAAAACGTTTGGGACGACCAGAACCCTTCCAAGAGCTGGCCATCCGGCCAAACTGAGCTACCGGGGGAGAAGAGCCTTGATGAGAGAAGTAAAGAAGAACCCAAAGAGCACTGTGGCTGAGCTCCAGAGATGCAACCGGGAGATGGGAGAAAGTTGTAGAAAATCAACAATCACTGCAGCCCTCCACCAGTCGGGACTTTATAGCAGAGTGGCCCGACGGAAGCCTCTCATCAGTGCAAGACACATGAAAACCCGCACGGAGGACTCCAAGATGGTGAGAAATAAAAATCTCTGGTCTGATGAGACCAAGATATAAATTTTTGGCCTTAATTCTAAGCGGTATAATGTGGAGAAAACCAGGCACTGCTCATAACCTCTCCAATACAGTCCCAACAGTGAAGCAAGGTGGTGGCAGCATCATGCTGTGGGGTGTTTTTCAGCTGCAGGGACAGGAAGACTGGTTGCAATAGAGGGAAAGATGAATGCGGCCAAGCACAGGGATATCATGACGAAAAACCTTCTCCAGAGTGCTCAGGACCTTAGACTGGGCCGAAGGTTTACCTTCCACAAGACAATGACCCTAAGAACACAGCTAAAATAACGAACGAAGGAGTGGCTTCACAACAACTATGTGACAGTTCTTGAATGGCCCAGCCAGCGCCTGACTTAAACCCAATTGAGCATCTCTGGATAGACTTAAAAATGGCTGTCCACCAACGTTTACATCAAACCTGACAGAACTGGAGAGGATCTGCAAAGGAGGAATGGCAGAGGATCCCCAAATCCAGGTGTTGTAAAAACTTGTTGCATCTTTCCCAAAAAGACTCAGGGCTGTATTAGATCAAAAGGGTGCTTCAACTAAATACTGAGCAAAGGGTCTGAATACTTAGAACCATGTGATATTTCAGGTTTTCTTTTTTATAAATCTGCAAAAATGTCAAAAATTCAGTGTTTTTCTGTCAATATGGGGTCCTTTAATGAGGAAAAAAAATGTACTTAAATAATTTTAGCAAATGGCTGAAATATAACAAAGAGAGAAAAATTTAAGGGGTTCTGAATACTTTCCGTACCCACTGTAATATATATAGACAATAGTATATAATATTATAAACCGATATTAGAACAAGAAAATTGTGTCTTGTGAAAGCAGAAGAGTTGCTCAGACTCAATTCAAATTAATTTGACCAATTAAAGCTGCAGTCCGTAACATTTTTTGGTTAAAATTTATCCGAAATCAATATTTGAGCAAGTAGATAAACCAGCCAGTGTTCAAAACTATCGCCTTACTTTAGCCGATTCACAACGGTTAGCTTATAATAATTTTTCTATATTGAGTGGTACGGGTAGGTTTTCGCGGGAAAGGATTATGTGTTTATGAAACACGTGTGTTATAAATGTGCTTCTGATTACAGATAGCCTGGGATTACAAAGATTTGTATTTTAAAGAAAACCAGTTCGAAGGGAGCATAATTTGCTTTTTGGGTTAAAAAAATTTCTTAATATGAAATTCAAAGAGTATGACAATTAGATTAGACCGTACAGAAATTGAAATCTACACGCTAATACACACTATACTCATAGTCATGCAATGCTGATGTTGTTAACATTTAATCATTTGAGAATAAAGTATAACAATTATAATAATTTGAACGATTTGATGTGATATGAGCTAACCGATCTTTAGATTAAATCACTATTGGTAGCACAATTTATTTTTGTTATGTTTTTTTTATTCAGTTGGTCAGAACAAACGTGGCAGATTTGTTACTTGTTTGTTCAGAGGGCAATATACGGTGAAAATTCTTATTTGGGTCATATTCCAAGATGTAGGCTAGAATCTGTGATTGCGAAGTACAGTAAATCTCCACACTGGTGCGGTGACTGACCCAGTGATGAATGAACACATACTCTTCAGAAACATTAGATTAATCGTGTGGTGAGCGTGCCGACTCACAAACCATGCAAGGAAGATAATTCCGCAAATAGCTGCAATTGCTGTTTTTCAAACAGAGATGGTGACAAAGAGGTAAAACTTACGGACTGCAGCTTAAAAGAAGAAATAGAAAAAGAAGAAAGATGAGAAAGATATGATATAGCCAAATAACTGCAATTCTGTGTCTTGAATAATTTTTATTTAAATCTTTTTTTATTATAAAGTAATTAATTTAGTTGTAGTTTGTATTTATTCATTTTTTAGTCTACTAGCATTTACTAGCAATCTTGTTAAAAGCATATGAGTTGTTCTTTTAAGTGATTTTTTTTCTGTGAATTTGTTGATCCACAAAATCAGGCTGAATGATTCATTCAAGACAGAGCCGGTTCTCTCACTGAGTTCCGAAAATATGTGATGAGTTAATGCTGACAGAAATCTTTCTGATGACAGAAATATTTGTATAACAAATTATTATGATTGGTTATTGTTCTTGCAATTATTTGCATACTAACTTGTGGTCTTTTCGTTCTTGAAATGCATTTTTTTAATCATCTAAAGCCACCTTCATTCTGCAAAGATTGTTGCGTTGTGTGACGATTCTTGTCCATGGCCAATAGAACACAAGACACCGCTTTCATTTATGCAGAACAAAGACCTGAAACCGAAGAGTCCTAAAACCTCAACTCTATTCTTTAGCTATCTCGCAAGCACTGGTATTTCCTTAAGGAAATGATAATGTAGTTTCTACTCAACACCCCATCATTGTCTCATACTCTCTTTCTCTCTCAATCTCCATCATTTCTCTTCCTCTCCCACCCTCTGTTTTGCTTAAACCACTGTAAACCTCCGGTCGGCAGTGCTCGGTGAGCCGTCCCCCGCAGCAGGCTTATTTACTCCAGTGTTTAATAGCCTGGGGGAGTGCATGAGCTATGATGACATGCTAGAATGACTCCGGGTACATTCTTAATAAGCTGCTGAGGGAATAGCGGAGGGGTGGGAGAGTGAGAGGCTGGAAAATGCAAAGAGAAAAGGGAGAGAGAGAGAACCCCCCCCCAAAGCGCTTGTCGGTGGCTGCTTAGACTATGAAGAACTCGGAGGCAAGTGATTTAACACTGTCTACAATTAAGCACGCCGTTTGCCAAGGTGTTTAAAAGTTGACCTACTATTTACCCTGCTAATAAAACGAGAAGTCGTTGGGAATAATTAGAGCAAATTGCTGTAATTACCAGTGGAGTTAAAAAATGATTGATGTAATATGCATGGACAGATCTGGAGCAATTTACAGACCACGATTATATGTGTGTGTGTTGTAGACATATCACTCGGTTCAAGACGTGCTGGTGTCTTTCGGCAGGAGGACTTTGTGCTACCCGCTCTATCGGCACTTCTCCCTGATCACAAGAGCTGTGAAAGACGTTGCTTGCATTTTTCAGTCTGGTGAGTTCTGTCTCTCTTTCTTTACTTTCCGGTTAAACCCAGACCTTTTAGCCATTTCCAAGCCACGAAGGGATCAAGTTGAGGGTCAAGATTAAATGTGTGACCTGTTCCTCAACCTATAAACCCTGCAGTGCTTCCAGCTCATTACAAGAATCCCTGCTGCTGCCACCACAATGAAAGCAAGCGTATCTCTTTCAACTTCAATGGAGGAAGGAAGGTTTCTTAAAATTATTCTGTTAACGTTTATTTGTCAGCAATGTGAAATTTTCAGAGAAACAACACTTACGTAAAGTCAACAAGAAATCAGAATGGACCTGTTTACTTTAATACACGTTTCTGATCTTTGCAATATTTACATTTAAATAAGCAGTAGCCAAAAAGCTAGTTGAGAGTTGTATAGATGTTATTTTTGTTACTGATATTTTTTTTATGTTTAAATTAAAAAAAAGAGGTTTTAACATTGGCATACATTGAGATATTCTTGAGAATGAACCTGACCTTCAACCTTCACATCCTGGTCAAAAAGCCTTCTCCCAGAAATTGTGTTAAATAATCAGAGAGTATATCTCAAATATTGAAAAATAATTATAAATGTATAAAACAACCTTTTTGTTATAAGCATAATACGCTTAAAAGTTATTTTTATTTATTTTTATTCATTTAATTCATTATTTTATTTCATTATTTATGCATTTATCTGATTTTAGGAGTGTTTAGATATTTTTTTATTGTAAAACAAGTTCTGATGGATTTTTTTTTCTTAGTCGGAAATACGGCACTTTACTGAAGTGTGAGCTGCGAATGCTATCTCATGTTGACTTTAAGGGACTAATGAGAATAAGAGCTTGACAGGCAACCTATATTTACCCACAGCAGACAGCTGCTCACTCGGGACCAAATTTAACACAACGCTCACCAGCCCTCCCTGAATAGCGGGGTGCTTCGGTAAAAGACGTTTTCCATGACAGGAAAGTCAACAGATTGGTCATGTCTTAGTGTGCTCGGTCTTGCTGTTCTGTCAGCGTAAGTGGGAGAGAGGTTAAGAACGAGGGAATCCGAGAGGGATGTCTCCTCACTTCTGAAGAAATCAGCAATTCTGCAGGGTAGACACTGTTGGCTTTGTGATATCTCTGAGAGAGGAGCAACCTTTAAATCAAAGAAGCCATCTGTGGGAGTGACAGAAGCTCTGTATAAACACGTTTTCGGGCGTGTGTGGTGCGATTATCCAACACCTGTTGATTTTAGCACTCATAAATAACTGCAGTTTCAGGGCTTGCAAGATTTGGGATTAGCAGGATATGGTTGATTGCAAAGTTAAGTCAGAAGAGAGACTACACGACCGAACAAGATTAGATGAGCAAAATCACAACTCACCGGTCACAGGTTCATGTCAGGTTCTGGCAGCTTCCTGCACTGACAAAAAAATATGTACTCATGGAAGATTCCATAAAGGCAATGTGAAACAGCTTTTCAATCCATTTCAGGTCCATAAAAGGTTATTCAGTGAAGAAATGTAGTGTTCCTCCAACAAGAACTGATTTAATCGTGAAAAGTTGTTTCCTTATAACAGGTGGTTGAAAAACCAGCCAGAAAGTCTTTTCAGAGGTGGGCAAAAAATATATATATTTTGATGAAAAATGACAAATATAATTTTTTTCTTAGGAAAATGGTCCACCACTAGATCTTTCACAGTAAGAGCAAGGATGTATTAAGAAAGTAGAGTCAGTTTAGCTTCCGGGTTGACTCTAAAGACCAGATTAAAACCAAAATCAACACTGTTTATTTTCATAATAAATGTTGCCGTTCTTCTGTGCACATAATTCTAATAGGTTTCATAATGTGATCAATTTTCTTGCCTCAGAAACAATTTAACTCATGAAACCTTACAACAAAGTTACCTTAGTCAGTTGGACAGAGTGCAGAGTGCGTCCCTGTGATCTCCCTGATCAACTATGTATATAACACCTGCCAGCAACCAGTAGTGCAGTGACTTAGTGATCTCCTTCAATTAAATCACTTGTCAGTGTCGAATGCTCTGTAATTGGGTTGAAATTGTATTTCAGATTAATTGTCTACCCTTAGAGGCTTTTAAATTTGCCTTTAGAGTATGATAGCCATCTCCTCTCTGAGGTTTACACTGGTCCTCTTACTCTTATCCTCAAGGTACAGATTTGTAAACACACTGCTGAGTTGTAATATACTCACTGGTGTATATTTTCATGCAGAGTCTGTGACATTTCACTCCAGTCTACAATTTGTAGATTTAAAACCATCAAAGCCCCGTGAGCGATAAGGTTCTCCTTTAATGAACGGTAACAGCGGTGTGACTCCCCTCAGAAAGCAGACTGCCCTGTCACACCGTGACTCCTGGGTAATTAATTTGTCAGCGGAACATGAATGGAGGTGTGTATCATACTCTAATTTGAGGCACTTCGTTTAACCAGCAATGAAAACAAACAGTTGTAGTTAGTAGGAAAACAAACCCATTAATGATGCTGCTCGAGGAAAGCCGTGATGGGAAATGCTATCCAGGGGTAAATATTTGAACAGCCCTCTGGCAGCTTGTCTGGTTGTTCTCCCAGAGATCCTGCTAAAGCCAGCGGGCCCTCAAGGAGATTGAGGATGGAGACAGTGAGTAACGTCCTAGAAGATGCACTGTGGGCAAATATAAACGCTCGTATATAATCTGAACGTTCAGAGGCTTGCCTGTATTTCATTTAACTGCATAGCTTGGATTCAGTTTCCACTTGTTTTGCTCTGCACTGGTATCGGCTTGCAAGCAGTGTTTCACAACTTTTTGTTATAACTACCTCCATAGCACCGTGTTAAATGCCTTGTATTTATACAGGCCTTAATTGCTGGCTTAAATACCCCTTCATCAACATGTATGTACAGTTAGAATTTAATAGAACTGTTTTCTACTTAAAATATATTTTAAAATGCAATTTATTTCTGTGATGTAAAGGTGATTTTTCAGCAGTCAATAATGTAGTCTTCAGTGTCACCTAATCCGTCAGAAATCATTTAGACTGATTTGGTGCTCAAGAAAGATTTCTTATTACTTATGTTGAAAACAGTTGCTGTTTAATATTTTTGTGGAAACCCTAATAGATCTTTTTTAAGCGTTCTATGACTATACAGTTCTAAAGTACAGAATTTATTTGAAATAGAAATAGTTTGTAAAATTATAAATGTCTTTACTCTCACTTTGGATCTGTTTAAAAATCAGCAGTTTGATCCTTTCAACTTTCAAAGGTCGTATAACATTTATTTTTATCAATGTTTTTTTTTTTTTTTTTTTTTAGGAAGTTGTTTTATCTTTTGGTTTGGAAGAAGGTTAATTTTCATGGCATTTTAAAAACCCTTTCACATCTCACAGAGCTTGACTTTTTTTTTTTTTTGCCAGTTCCATCGATCGCTTATTGAGATTCATTGTTTTGCTCAGCAGGAATTGTCATCTCTAAGCCAACGTAATCAATCTTAAGTACATTGCTGGATTCACAATGATAGATGTAGGCCATTTGATGCAACATCATTTGATGTCACTGTTCTTTAATGTAATTTTTGCAGCTGTTTCTCGAGGTTAGCTGCTTTGTTCAGTCATGTTAGGGTTTTCCACACGGCAAGCAGTCAGTGTCATCATTTTGTGTGATTAATAAATTGGTGGTTTGAGGCTAAATCTCACCAAGCTTGTCAACAACATATCCAGGTCATATTTCACACCTAAATCAAAGAAAAAAAAAATGTTTGTGTGATGGACCTTTTATTTTGTTTTGCATTTTTACATGATTTTCATGACAAATGAGCACGTTATACCGTCATATTTTATATTATTAAAATAACCAATAAAAAATCTTTCTCCGCTCGAAAAGTAGCTGTGTATTCGAATGAAATAAAATTCTGTGAGATTTAAATATTGGCACCCCGTGGACCTTTACCATCTGTACTTCCAGGGCCTTAATCTCACTTTATCACCCCATTCCTCTTCTCTCTCTTCTTTGCTCTCCTCTCCTCAACTTCTTCCCCTGAGACGCCTGATTGCAGCACATGATTAACTGGCTCAACATGCAATCTAAACCCAGCACACACTGCACCGCACAGTCCCACAGCTGGTCTTCGGAAGAATCCAAAGCTTACTTTTCTTCCCCTCTCCCAGGGTGCAGTGAAGAAAAGTAGAAAACCCTTCAATTATAGATGGATGAAGGTCAGAGAAAGAGAGAGAGAGGAAGTATGGTTCAACTTCCTGGAGTTTTTCTCGTATGTCCTGAAGCTGGAAGCCACGATGGCTTCTCCGCGTAAGAGCTCCAGCTTAAATGGGAACCAAATGTTTGTGTAAGGCTTTCCTCGGTGCGAGTACGCTGTTTGTTTTCTGAGGCGTCTGGAATGTCTCCACCGGCTGCCAGGCTATTCTGTGGGCGGCTCGAGAATCCTCGTGGCCCTTCATTCGCTTCACAACTGAGCCCGTTACTTTGCGCTGAGGGGATATTTTTGCACCTTATTTGGGAGACGGGTGTTATGGCAACAAATATCCTCACTGTAGCACGGTGCCCTCAAGGTGATTGTGGGTGTATTTTGTGTGTTGTGGAAGCATCTGCCAGAATAGAAAATACAATCATCTCACAAAGCATCTGCTCAGTACAGATTTCCCCTTTTGCTTCCACATTAGTTGCACATTTGATTACTAAATAAGCTGTCTTCACTGCTAAAAAAAAAAAAAAAAACCTTTATCTGTATTTTTGTCTTGTTTTCTGATGAAAATACCCAAGCATCTTTAAAATAAGACAAATTTTCTATTTAAATTTATAGCACACTGTTTTCAGAATTTTTTGTCACCCCATTGGTTTAAGAATAAGCCTTACTAACTTATGTTAGATTCATGCTTAAAACAAACAAAATAAAAAATCTAACTTTTGACAAAAATGCTGATTGAGAAAATATTTGTACACAATTTTTGAGCATGCTTATTTAGTTTAGTGTGAATAAACACATCCTTCTGGTTTCGACTGATTTACTGCTTGTTTTCTTTGTCACAGGGAAGGCCTGCATTCTGAAATGTCTGCTGGCCATCCATAAGATCTTCCGGGAGAACGATCCGGCCTATATCCTCAATGACCTCTACATCACAGACTACTGCATCTGGATCCAGAGGGTCAAGTATGTTCAATCCAGCACAATGACACCCAAATCAGCCACCCTGAAATTAACTGGGTCCAAAATCTGATTGTCTGCTAATCATACCGGTTTCATTAATCTGAGAGCTAAACCGTAGGTTTATCAAAGCAGTAAGCCACATGAGATGGGTGTTACAGTGATTATACCCATATGTAGGGGGTCTTGTTAGGTACATCTCACAAAATCATGTCCAGGTCACATTTCACACCATATATGAGATATGCTGCAGACATGTTTTTGTCAGGTTTCTTGAGATTGAACTTCTTTGCCACAATGCAAAACCAATAAGCAATAGTATGACAATATTAAACAAAACATTTGAAGAGTCCAAATTATCCATTTGATTATTTTTTTGTTGGTTTTGTTTTAGTTCAGTCTCTGCTAGTTAAACTGAACCACAGTGCTTGAACTTGATTCATGATGAATGGTAATGCAATCAATATTTCTGCTCGCCATTTTTTGTAATCACTTCCACGTTTAAAATGCAAACTACAACCAGTGCATAATTCAGTAATGAGATATACTCTGCTTCCAGGCTGGTGTTCAGCTAAAGTTGTATGCTTGTCTATAAAGAGTCCAGTTGAAAAATGTGCATCTGAAGTTGTAGGCTCGGTGCCCAGATGCAATAAATGTCCTGAGGGGATTGCACTGACATTTTTCAGTCCTATGTTTTTGCCAAAGTGTAGATTTTATGGCAAGAATGCAGCCTTGACATCAAATTAATAATGGATGTGTAAAATGGCAGACTTTAAATGTGCCTGTTTTCTCAATGAGACAAAGGGAGAAAATGAGGAAGAGAGACAGAGGTGGGTACAGAGACTCTTTGTCCGCGGTCGTCAGAGAACTGCAAAGTTCCACCATCTATGTGCTGGAAAACTTAATCACGCTTACTGGGCCTCTGAGTTAAAAGGGCAAATTAGTCAAAGCACTATCCTGTCTTTATTCCCTCTTTTTCTTCTTTAAATAAAATGAACATAAAATATTAAAAACTGGGGGGAAAATAGGGTGACTAAGGGTCCTTAGGGTGACTGTGCACCTTGTTCTCCATCGATCACTAAATGCATCATCTGAGGCATCAGTAGCATTGACCTGCGAATGAATGCTTGTGTTCCTCTGTTCCTCTTCCTCTTCAGCACTTTTGAACAGAACAAAAGAAAAACAGACCGGAGAGAGTTGAAAGGCACAGCTTGCAGGATCTGCGACAGCACTCTAGTGCCGCTGATGTATCTTAGTCATACCTTGAGGTGTTTGACATCTCTCAACAGCACACTGAAAATTGATTTCCAGTTTGCATCTTTTTAGAGTATCTTTAGTTGTCTTGAAACACTGCTGCAAACTTTTCGTTTGAGTTCAGACAAAGCCCCTCTTGTCATGGGAAGTGACTGCAGGAGACTTGCTCCTCCTTTTAAGTGCTGGAGCGTTTGATCAAATCCCCACTGCTCTGGTTCGTGTAGACAACTCCCTGTTATCATAGAAGGTTTGTTGTGACAGCGTTTTCAACATCTGACATATCCTCTGTCAGATGATTTAAACAATTCTCGCTTCCAAAAAAATCCTCCCAGAAGGATGCCCCAGTCCAGTTATCTGAGCAAGTTATCTTTGGCTGCATTCACACAACGGCAGAATGTGCTTATCAGTCTTTGTGTAGAATGCTTAACTGTTATTAATTTCACAGCAGGTCTGGGCAAAATCTATCTATCCATCCATCCACTGTAATATGTTCTTTGATTCTATCCACCCCATTCCGCATATTGTTCTGTCGTTTCCATCCATTCATTTCATCCTCCATCCCTACAGTATTTGTTCTAGTCGTTCCACCATCAACCAGTCTATTTTTCTATCGTTCCATCTGTTCATCCTTCCATTTATATATTGTTCTATCATTCCATCCATTCATCCATCTGTATATTGTTCTATTGTTCCATCCATCCATCCATACAGTATATTGTTCTATCGTTCCATCCATCCATACAGTATATTGTTCTATCGTTCCATCTATCCTTTCATCCGTATGTTGTTCTATCGTTCCATCTATCCATTCTTTTGTATTTTGTTCTATCATTGTTCTAACCAGTTCCTGCATGTTTTTGGCGTGAAATGTGACATGTATTTAGTGAATTAACCCCTGACTGTGTGAAAGTAGCCTTTGTGAGAACTCTAGATTATAGATGTTATCCAGGCACGTCTGTGGCAACAGTTCCTCCTCAGATCTCTTATCGGCAGTCAGATGCGATCAGCTGCTCTTGATGAATGTTGGGATTAATAAATGCTGCCCCTGTGGGCATGATTTATTGTGTCTCTCTGCAATACGTCCGGCATTCTCACTCTTGAAATCCTCCCAACTGCCGGAATGTCATGCTAAAATTGATGATGTCTTAAAGACTTCAAGTGTGATTTAAATCTCTGTACGGGCCCCCCGATCAACAATGAAACAAAGTGGATTGAGTTGGACACTCCTCTTTCTGGCTGTTTGACTGACAAGGCTCCATGGTCTGTCATGCTGATGGCAACATGCCTGACAAGTAGCCACCATCACTCAGTCCTTTTATGAATGGTCGGAATAGTGTCAGGGAACTTGTTCCATATCCATTTGCTATTGGAAAACATCCCAGCTTTCTTTTAGCTGAACCGATATCACCTACATTTTTTTTAAGAAAATATTCTGTAATGATTTACTCATCCTCATGGTGTTCCAACCTACTGCTGTTGTGTTTTTCTGTGGAACCAAAAATTTAATTTTTAAATATCTTCACATGCAGTTTCCATTCCGTGTCATTATCAAGCATTGCTTTTCTGGCGATCACGTCAATTCAAGCTTGCATCAGGCTGACTCTCTCTCAGCTGATTGATGTCTAGCTATAGTATATGACACTATCACTACTTCTTTATCTAAGGTCCATTTCAGTATTATTCAGCATCTTATTGCTTTGCGCAGGATCTAATTACCCTCCACCATCCCCAGCTCCGCATTTTCATCCACATTCATAACTTGGCATCGATATCAACCTTTTATCCTGAATTACGTTGTTCCATTAATTGTCCCATTACGAACTATCTTCTACAATTTATATTAGTTCTGTCTGTTTAACCCTAAGGGGTCCCTTGCTGCTCTATATTTTCTAGGCTGCATGGATGGGCGGGCGTTTTTTCCCAGAAAACCCAGGAAAAAAAAAAAACAAAAAATTACTGCCAATCCAAACTGGTAGCTAATGTAATCATCTTTGGACCTAAATTGTCCTAACAGAATATAGTCATCACAGACTGTCAGCTTCATCATGGAGAAAACACACCAGTCCAGTCACTATAAAATTATGGTTTTATTGAATTTTGTTGTAATTTTGGAATTTCGTGAGGATGAGTAATAATGGATAGATTGCAAAGGTTCTATGTTTAAATGGCAAAAACATATTATTTATTTTTAAAATGAGTTTTATTTTATGATTTTATTTTACATTCAGTGACCCCTGATTGAAACAGAAACTTTACGGAAATGACAACAGACCAATAAATTACTTCCTTTTGTTCTATCCGGAGTTTATGTGTTTTAAAATAGCCATAACCTTTTGTGTTAACATATATCTGTTATGTGAATGTATCTCATATGGCTCTAGAGAGATTAAAAGCATAACACACTTTGCCTAACGACATTTAGGCTTCTAATAAGCTTGCAAAACTAACATTAACAATATACAGTGGGGAAAAAAAGTTTTTAGTCAGCCACCAATTGTGCAAGTCTCCCACTTAAAAAGAATAGAGAGGCCTGTAATTTTCAATCATAAGTATAACTCAACTATGAGAGACAAAATGAGAAAAGAAATCCAAAAATCACATTGTAGGATTTTTAAAAAATTAATTGGTAAATTCCTCTGTAAAATAAGTATTTGGTCACCTACAAACAAGCGAGATTTCTGGCTCTCACAGACCTGTACTTCTTCTTTAAGAGGCTCCTCTGTCCTCCACTGGTTACCTGTATTAATGGCTTCTGTTTGAATTCGTTATCAGTATAAAAGACATCTGTTCACAACCTCAAACAGTCACACTCCAAGTTCCACCATGGCCAAGACCAAAGAGCTAACGAACCTAAGAACCCTAACCAGAAACAAAATTGTAGACCTGCAACAGGCTGGGAAGACTGAATCTGCAATAGGTAAGCAGCTTGGTGTGAAGAAATCAGCTGTGGGAGCAATTATTAAAAAATGGAAGACATACAAGACCACTGAAAATCTCCCTCGATCTGGGGCTCCACGAAAGATCTCACCCCGTGGGGTCAAAATAATCACAAGAACTGTGAGCAAAAATCCAGAACCACACGGGGGGACCTAGTGAAAGACCTGCAGAGAGCTGGGACCAAAGTAAAAAAGGCTACCATCAGTAACACACTGCACCGCCAAGGACTCAAATCCTGCAGTGCCAGACGTTTCCCCCTGCTTAAGCCAGTACATGTCCAGGCCCGTCTGACATTTTCTAGAGAGCATTTGGATGATCCAGAAGAGGATTGGGATAATGTCATATGGTCAGATGAAACCAATTTAGAACTTTTTGGTAAAAACTCAACTTTGTTTGGAGGAGAAAGAATGCTGAGTTACTTCCAAAGAACACCATACCTACTTTGAAGCATGGGGGTGGAAACATCATGTTTTTGGGGCTGTTTTTCTGCAAAGGGACCATGACGACTGATCCGTGTAAACGAAAGATTGAATGGGGCCATGTATCGTGAGATTTAGATTTTTGATTTTCCATCAGCAAGGGCATTGAAGATGAACGTGGCTGGGTCTTTCAGCATGACAATGATCCCAAACACCGCCCGGGCAACGAAGGAGTGGCTTCGGTAGAAGCATTTCAAGGTCCTGGAGTGGCTAGCCAGTCTCCAGATCTCAACCCCTTAGAAAATCTTTGGAGGGAGTTGAAATCCGTGTTGCCCAGCGACAGCCCCAAAACATTACTGCTCTAGAGTAGATCTGCATGGAGGAATTGGCCAAAATACCAGCAACAGTGTGTGTGAACCTTGTGAAGACTTACAGAAAACTTTTGACCTCTGTCATTGCCAAAAAAGGGTATAATAACAAAGTATTGAGATGAAATTTTGGTATTGACCAAATACTTTATTTTCCACCATAATTTGCAAATAATTCTTTAAAAATCCTACAATGTGATTTTCTGGATTTTTTTTGTCTCTCATAGTTGAGGTATACTTTTGATGAAAATTACAGGCCTCTCTCATGTTTTTAAGTGTGAGAACTTGCACAATTGTTGGCTGACTAAATACTTTTTTCCCCACTGTATACTTTTTGTCAGCTGTTTACAAAAGTCACCTTATAGCAACTGCAGTCAATTACGGTCAGTGCAGATGAACTTCAGTTACACATTTTAGTGTGGCTTCAATGTGTGCCACTGATGCCAAGCTCTGAGATTCGGTGCCAGACTACTGAGACCACTGGCATTTTCTTATCTTTTCTTCCCCCTCCCATCCAGCATTCAGAATCACTCCAGTGAGTTACTCTTCAGCCATTTCAGAAAAACAGATACTGTGTTTCACTAAGTGCAATGGAGCCGTTATCTGACAGAGCCTTGCTTTCCATTTTCCATTTTTTCTTCGAACTCCTTAATTGGGTCAGTCGGATTCTGATCGGCAACCATGGCAACCTGTTCAAGGGAGTTGTTACGGTCTGCGACCTTTTGTTTTGTGCGTGTATGTTATTTCTTTTAGTCTCTTCTCTGTTCTCGCTCTCATGCTCTTAGGTACCGCCTTCCTTGGATTCTATTGGCTATCTGTGCTGTCATTCATCATTAGTTATTTGACGACGCATTCCCTTTGCCAATGGCGTTCTTGTCCGAGAGGTTCAAAAGGAGAACGTCATTGGGAAGACGGGGGTGACGTTTTGTATTGTGACTGTTGTGTGCACCCGTGGAATGTGTTTATGTTACGCTCTTGGGTTTTAATGGCTGGCTATGCTGCTGTGTGATCTGATGTTTTTGTCAGCTCTCCACTGGTTTGGAAGACAAGGAATGAGTGGAAGAGTTTAGTAAGTCACGTGACCTACATACCTGCACGTAGGGATATTGGATGTATAGACACACTAGTTTATTTGTGTGCGCTTGTCTTGTATGTTTTGCTTTTGCATTTTCAGTGTAGTTTATGACGCTTTTGCGTTGAAGATTTTCTTTTTCTTTTTTTCTTTAATACTTTAGGGGTTTTGGGATTTAGCTAGATAATGGGTTTTTTGTTCTATTTTATTTTATGATTTAAGCGCCACTTTAACTTCCCTTCCTTTTTCCTTTGTCTTGTTTGTTTAATTTGTTGTTCCTTGGGGGCAATAAATCTTTCTTGTAGTGCAGTTTTGTGTTATGTGTTCCATTGCCACTTATTTTACCTGGCTTTGTTCTTTAATGTCAACTTAATGTTACCTCTTCTAATCCCTAGATAAAAATTATCATCAGAGACGTAACATTAAATGGGGGCTCGTCCGGGATATATTTAATAAATTTTTCTCCATGTGTAGGAAAGAAAAGTTGTTAATTATGCCCTTGATATAAATTGACATGTTGAGAGAGGTTAGGGTGGTGGCAAATGGAATTGTTGATTTTTAGTAGTTGTGAAATGACGTAAAAGGCAGCGAGTAGTGTTTTTTTTTTTAAGGTATGTTCGTGGTGCACTTGAAACATGTTCAGTTTAGAAGAATTTGTTAAGAGTCCTTCGTTGGAACAGCTTAACTTGTGTCGGAAACAGGATTTGTTTGCAATAGCTGACCATTTTAGTTTGACAGTCAGTAGACAGAATCGTAAGGCTGAGTTAAAGTGTAGAATAATAGATCAGTTAGTCGAGCTAAATGTTCTTCTGACGTCAAGAGTTGTGAGGGATGAAAATGCCGATCTGTTAAGCCCTAGTGACGTGGCAGTGGCTTCTTTCAGTTTGGGAGATGCGGACGTATGTAGTGGCAGAACAAACGTTGAAGCGGAGGTGGAGGCCGAAGCGGATGCGAAAGCTGGCTTGCCACCATTTGATCCGTTATCTCCTCTTTCTTTGGGTTCCAGAGACGATGCGCGACTGAAAGTTCGCTTGGCTCGTCTCCATTATGATGCGCAGGAGCGTACTCAGACACGTCGGGCTGAAATTGATCTACGTTTGCAGATACGCAGGTTTGAAATCGAGGCTGATACGCAGGTGAGGCTGCGCCAGCTCGAACTTGACGCTACGAAGGCTGCTAGAGAGCCTGTTGTACGGCCAGGCCCAGCTCCTGTATCTGTTGCTTCTCCGGTGGCTGAGTCATCCCACTACAACTTTGACGTGAGTAAGCACATTGCTCTTGTTCCTCAATTCAGAGAATCCGAAATAGATTCATATTTTAATGCTTTTGAGCGGTTAATGCTACGTCACTTCGTTGGCCGAGTGAAGTTTGGTCATTGTTACTTCAAAGTAAATTGGTAGGTAAGGCTTTAGAAGTTTATTCTACATTATCAGTTTAAGAGAGTCTGAAGTATGATTCTGTAAAGTCTGCAATACTTCGTGCTTATGAATTAGTACCTGAAGCATATAGGCAGAAGTTTAGAGCTTATAAGAAAACTTCTAGCCAGACGTTTGTGGAATTTGCTCGAGATAAAGGTACACTCTTTGACAAGTGGTGCACCGCAAACAAAGTGACTGATTTTAATTCGTTGCGGGAGCTAGTTTTACTTGAAGAATTTAAAAATTGCTTGCCTGAGAAAGTGGTAGTTTACCTGAATGAACAAAAGGTAACTTCGATGTCATATGCCGCTGTGCTAGCTGACGAATTCATTTTAACTCACAAAAATGTTTTCGCGCATATACGTTCAGAAAATTCGCAACCGAGTGTTGATGTTCCTGGAGTGCAGTTTGTGCGCTCAAAAGTTAATTCACCGCGAGCTAAAGAGGATCGCGAGTGTTTTTATTGTCATAAAAGAGGACATATTGTTGTGGATTGTTCATTGTTGAAACGAAAACAACAATCACCATCGAAGTCAGTAGGCTTTGTGAAAACTCTTAAACCTACTGCTGTTGTTTACTCTGGTGATGAAGTCGAAGAAACGTATCGACCATTTCTTCTTAAAGGTCTAATTTCTTTTTCTGGAAATGCTGATGAGCAAAAGGAAATTACGATGCTTCGGGATACTGGTTCGATGCAATCTTTTGTGGTGGAGGATAAGTTGCAGTTTTCTGATGACACTTCTTGTAGCTCCAGTGTAATTGTACAAGGTATTGAGATGGGATGTGTAAAAGTGCCTTTGCATAATGTACATTTACAAAGTGATTTGTGTACTGGGTTTGTTCGAGTTGCAGTTTGTGTTTCCCTTCCTGTGAAAGGAGTAGACTTCATATTGGGAAATGACTTGGCTGGAGGGAAAGTTATGCCCTTGTTGGAGGTTTTGGACAAACCAGAAGTCTGTTTGACAAATGAGGTTGGTGAAACATACCCTCATGTCTTTCCCATGTGCGCAGTTACCCGTGTGCAGTTGCATGACTCATTCTTTCCTGCTGTAGTTAATGGAGAGAAAGAACTTGATTTGAAGTTCCTAAACAAAAGAAAATGGAACAATTTCAAGAAATGCTGACTGATTCAAACTCGCTGATTTTAAAAGTGTCACGAGAGAAACTAATTTCTGCACAAAAAGAGGATGAAACTCTAACCACCGCTTTTAACTCCGTTGTCTCTGCTGGTATGTCTAAGAGTAAGCAGAATGCTTATTTTATTGACAATGGCTTGTTGCTTCGAAAATGGTGTGCATCACCAAAGCAAGATTCAGATTGGGATGTTTCTTATCAGATTGTGGTTCCTGTTCTATATCGACCACATGTGCTATGTTTAGCGCATGATCATCCACTGTCAGGACATCTTGGAGTTAGGAAAACGTATAGTCGGATCTTAAAGCATTTTTTTTGGCCAGGACTGAAAAAGGATGTAGTTTGCTATTGTCGTTCTTGTCACACATGTCAAGTTGTTGGAAAACCAAACCAGGTTATTCCACCTGTTCCATTGAAACCAATCCATGTGCTGGGAGACCCATTTGAACACGTACTAGTAGATTGTGTTGGCCTTTTGCCAAAAACGAAAAGTGGTAATCAATTTTTACTAACTGTAATGTGCTTATCTACTAGGTTTCCAGAGGCGATTCCTCTAAGAAAAATTACGACATCGAGCATTGTGAAAGCACTTGTGAGATTTTTTTCGACATTTGGTTTGCCTAAAATTGTGCAAAGTGACCAAGGTACAAATTTTATGTCCAATGTATTTAAGCAGGCAATTAAAACCCTAGCGATTACCCATCGCACGTCTAGTGCCTATCATCCGGAGAGTCAAGGCGCACTGGAAAGATTTCACCAGACACTGATATCTATGATGCGAAAGTACTGTCTAGAGACGGGTAATGATTGGGATGAGGGAATACCTTTGTTGATGTTCGCTGTAAGAGAAAGTGTGCAGGAATCTCTTGGATTCAGCCCTGCTGAACTGGTATTTGGACACCAGGTACGTGGTCCTTTTGAAGATGTTGAAAGATAAAATATTGGAAAACGATGTCAGTCCAAAAACAAATGTACTAGACTACGTGACAAAATTCAAAGACCGTCTGAATAAAGTTTGTTCATTAGCTAAAGAATCTCTGGCTAATGCACAACAAGGAATGAAACGTAACTTTGACAGAAAGGCTGTTACGCGCTCTTTTATGCCTGGAGACTCTGTTCTAGTATTTCTACCAGTCCCCGGATCTTCACTTTCTGCTCGTTTCTTTGGTCCTTACGAGGTGAAAGAGAAAATTAATGAAACAAACTATGTGATCTGTACTCCTGACAGAAAACGGAAGACTCGTATCTGTCATGTGAACATGTTGAAATTTTATCATGTTAGAGTATCACCTGAGATAAACGCAGTGAAAGTTGTCGAATCACCTGTTATTTCGGTGGCAGCTGTGACCGAGATGACGCCTGTAATTGATTTAAATTTTGAAGATGATGGAGTGATTTTTCGAAATATTCCTCAAGCTACTGTGAGATTGACCAATTCTGACATTTTAAAAGATCTTAGCTTGTATTTTAAAAACTTGAATGAACATCAGAAAAACGATCTTATTCAGCTTATTTCAGAGTTTCAGTGCTTGTTTAAGGATGTGCCAATGTTGACAAATGTTTTGCACCATGATATTGATGTTAAAGATGCTCGACCGATTAAGCAACATGCGTATAGAGTTAATCATGTGAAGCGTTCGGTAATGCGTCATGAAGTTGACTATTTATTGGAAAATGGTCTCGCAAAACCAAGCTGTAGTCCTTGGAGTTCACCATGCATTTTAGTTCCAAAACCGGATGGTTCTTTTAGGTTCTGCACTGATTTTAGGAAAGTGAATGCAGTCACTGTGCCTGACAGCTATCCACTTCCTCGAATGGAAGATTGTGTCGATAATGTTGGTTTTGCACAGTTTGTAAGTAAGTTAGACATGCTAAAAGGCTATTGGCAGGTCCCGCTTACTGCTAAAGCTTCTGAAATCGCAGCTTTCGTTACTCCCGATTCATTTCTGCAGTACACTGCGATGGCTTTCGGGCTTAGAAATGCACCGGCTACGTTTCAAAGGCTTGTTAATCTGATTTTAACTGATGTGCCAAATTGTAGTGCCTATATGGATGATTTGGTGGTTTATTCCAAAGATTGGAGTGAACACGTTAAGTCACTTCGAATGGTATTTGAGCGCTTGGCAAATGCCTTATTAACACTTAATTTAGCGAAGTGTGAATTTGGTCAAGCGACGGTAACCTATCTTGGAAAAGAGGTGGGGCACGGTCAAGTTCGTCCAGTCGAAGCGAAAGTGATGGCTATTTCAGATTTCCCTGTTCCTAATCCTCGGCGAGAACTTCGAAGATTTTTAGGGATGGTTGGTTATTATCGAAGTTTTTGTAGGAATTTTTCATCTGTGGTTAGTCCTCTCACTACTTTATTAAGCCCTTCGAAATCTTTTGTATGGAATGCTGAGTGTCAGTATGCGTTCGAAAGTGTGAAAGCGCTTTTGTGCAATTCACCTGTTCTACAAGCTCCTAACTATGAACGTTTTTTTCAGCTTGAGGTGGATGCTAGTAATGTTGGAGCAGGAGCGGTTCTTCTGCAGGAAGACGAACAAGGAATAGCTCATCCAGTGAGTTACTTTTCACGAAAGTTTAACAAAAACCAGTTAAACTATTCTACGGTTGAGAAAGAAACTCTAGCTTTAATACTTGCTTTACAACACTTTGAAGTTTATGTTGGTTCTAGCGTACTTCCAGTTGTTGTGTACTCTGATCACAGCCCTTTAGTGTTTTTGTCAAAAATGTACAATCAAAATCAAAGATTGACTCGGTGGTCTTTATTGCTCCAGAGTTATAATATTGAGATTAGACACAAAAAGGGAGCTGATAATGTGTTCGCGGATGCTCTTTCCAGAGTATAAACTTTTTTTTTTACAAGAAGTTTAATCTTAAGTGGGGGAGTGTTACGGTCTGCGACCTTTTGTGTTGTGTGTGTGTGTATATGTTATTTCTTTTAGTCTCTTCTCTGTTCTCGCTCTCATGCTCTTAGGTACCGCCTTCCTTCGATTCTATTGGCTATCTGTGCTGTCATTCATCATCAGTTAATTGACAACGCGTTCCCTTTGCCAATGGCGTTCTTGACCGAAAGGTTCAAAAGGAGAACGTCAGCGGGAAGACGGGGGTGACGTTTTGTATTGTGACCGTTGTGTGCACTCGTGGAATGTGTTTGTGTTGCGCTCTTGGGCTTTAATGGCTGGCTATGCCGCTGTGTGGTCTGATGTCTTTGTCAGCTCGCCGCTGGTTCTGAAGATAAGGAAGGAGTGGAAGAGTTTAGTAAGTCACGTGACCTACATACCTGCACGTAGGAATATTGGATGTATAGACACACTAGTTTATTTGTGTGCGCTTTTCTTGTATGTTTTGATTTTGCATATTCAGTGTAGTTTATGACGCTTTTGCGTTGAAGATTTTCTTTTTTTTTAATAGTTTAGGGGTTTTGGGATTTAGCTAGATAATGGGATTTTTGTTCTATTTTATTTTATGATTTAAGCGCCACTTTAACTTCCCTTATTTTCCTTTGTCTTGTTTGTTTAACTTGTTGTTCCTTGGGGCCAATAAATCTTTCTTGTAGTGCAGTTTTGTGTTGTGTTCCATTGCCACTTATTTTACCTGGCTTAGTTCTTTAATGTCAACTTAATGTTACCTCTTCTAATCCCTAGATAAAAATTATCATCAGAGACGTAACAGATGAGATTCGCCAGGTTTATCTTGTGACAGGATGGAGAAGTTGCTTTCTTGACATTGAGAAACGAACACATTGTCAGAGTATTGATGCTCAGCCAAGTGTTTTTCTCCAGGGACTCAAGCCACTGGCTTGAGGGTAAGGAGGCCTCCAGGGGCCACATGGGTCAGGGGTTTTGTAAAGCTTTGTGCTCAGTTGCCCCAGAGTGGACATCACTGTTGTCAATTAGTGTTAAATCACGACGGAGCAAAGAGGTGTGGGAAACTGTTTTCACTTATTGCTTCAGTAGCTAAGTGAATTGTGAAATCCCTCTCTAGCATTGAGGGAAATTGGGCTTAAAATATCTATATTGGTGTGTGTGTGTGTGTGTGTTAATAGCGTGTTTAG